>OZ024913.1:72643539-73021039 GCA_964017125.1 Flabesymbios commensalis | reverse complement strand
GAAAGGTAAGATTTCAGATCAAATGGATGCAGAGGGAATTCAAAAACTGCAAGATGAACTGCAACAGGATGAAACTGGCAATTCAGCAACGATGCGTGCTCACGATAAAAATGTTAGTAATGTTGGTGGTGAGTCAAAATTGGAGAATGAAGATGCAATTCAGAGAGTTTCACTTGGATGTCAAGATCTAGAAATTGACTGTATTGATGACATCAATACAATTTCTGATTCAACTGCCATCCTTCATAGTAAAGAAACAATAGAAAATGATGATAAACATCAAGAAACAAGAGAACATAATGACCTTCGTGGTGTAGAAACAACAGAACATGATGACTTTCATAGTGAAGAAACAATAGAGCATGATGACCTTTACAGCAAAGAACAAAGAGAACATGGTGACCTTCATAATAAAAAAGCAATAGAACATGGTAATATCCACGAAGAAACAACAGATCATGATGATTTTCATAATAAAGAAACAATAGGCCATGCCAGAGACTCTTTTAGTCTTAATGGGAGATATCCTGGCACAATATTTAATTTGTATTTTTTCTACATTGTTATATGTCGAATAAACAGTTTTCTTCTTCTTCTTCTTCTTCTTCACGGTGATCTCCACCAAGAAACAACAGAACATGATGATCTTCATAGTAAAGAAACAATGGAACATGATGACCTTCAAAACAAAGAAACAACAGAGCATGACCACCTTTATAGTGAAGAAACAATAGAACATGACGACTTTCATAGAAAAGATCGAAGAGAATATGGTGACCTTTATATTAAAGAAACAATAGAACATGATCATCTCAACCAAGAAACAACAGAACATGATGGGCTTTATAGTAAAGAACGAAGAGAACATAGTGACCTTCGAAATAAACAAACAATAGAATATGATGATCTTCATCAAGATACAACAAAACATGACCTTCATAGTAAAGAAATAATAAAACATGATTATCCTCATAGTGAAGAAGCAACAAAACATGATGACCCTCATAGTAAAGAAACAACAAAACATGATGACCTCCATGGTAAAAAACCCCTAAAAAACGATGATCTCCACCAAGGCACAACAGAACATGATGACCTTTACAGTGAGGAAACAGCAGAACATGGTGACCTTCATAATAAAGAGACAATAGAACATGATGGTCTCCACCAAGAAACAACAGAACATGATGACCTTCATCGTGAAGAAACAGCAGAACATGATGACCTTTATAGTAAAGAACAAAGAGAACATGGTGACCTTCATAATAAAGAAACAATATACTGTGGTGATCTCCACCAAGATACAACAGAACATGATGACCCTTATCGTGAAGAAACAGCAGAACATGCTGACCTTTATAGTAAAGAACAAATAGAACATGGTGACCTTCATAATAAAGAAACAATATACTGTGGTGATCTCCACCAAGATACAGCAGAACATAATGACTTTCATCATGAAGAAACAACAGAACATGAAGACCTTCATGGTGAAGAATCAGCAGAAGAAAATTATAATCTCCACCAAGAAACAAAAGAACACGATGACCTTCATATTAAAGAAACAACAGAAGACGATGATCTTCATAGTGAAGAAACAACAGAAAATGATAATCTCCACCATGAAACAAAAGAACATGATGACCTTCATAGTAAAGAAACAACAGAAGACGATGATCTGCATAGTGAAAAAACAACAGAAAATGATAATCTCCATCAAGAAACAAAAGAACATAATGACCTTCATAGTAAAGAAAGAACAGAACACGATGACCTTCATATTGAAGAAGCAATAGAAGGTGATGACTTCCATGGCAAAGAGACAACAGACGGGAATGACAATAACAAACATATGTCAAAGACAGAATGTGACGAAAAAGATAGTATGGTTATAGATAGTGGCAGTGATGATGATAACAATGACATAACGAATAAGTCAAATTATAAAAAATATGTTTCTTTACTTCATCATGCAGATGGTATGGATGTTGAACAGGCTATGGCTCTCATTAATGATTTGATAAAAGTTATAAACAATGACAAAACTGACCAGGCTACAAAACGTGATGAATTACATGAAATCATGAAAGCCATATCAATCAAAGCAAAGACTAACGATTCCACAGAGGAAATCCGCGACGCCGTGAGAGCAGAATCGCTTGTAGAGAAAACTGGTGATGTTGTGCCACTAAATGCTTCATTGGATAGAGAAGGCATTGGTGGGGCGGCATCTTCAGCTGTTGATTTGGCATCGGTGCCTTCTTCGGTGGAATTAGATACTGCAAAATTAAAAATGGTAGAGCAAGATCAAGGGGAAGGTAAACTTTCAGATCAAATTAATGCAGAAGAAATTCAAAAAGTGCAAGATGAAATGCAAAAGGAAATTGCAACTGGGAATTCAGCACTGATGCATGATCATGATAAAAATGATAGTAATGTTGGTGTTGAGTCAAAATTGGAGAATAAAGATGCAATTCAGAGTGTTTCTCTTGAAAAGCAAAATTTAGATATTGACTGTATTATTGACAACATTAAAATTTCTGATTCAACTGTAAACCTTTGTAGTAAAGAAACAATAGAAAATGATGATATCCACCAAGAAACAACAGGACATGATGACCTTGATGGTAAAGAAACATCAGAGCATGATGACCTTCATAGTGAAGAAACAATAGGACATGATGACATTCATAGAAACGAACAAAGAGAACATGGTGACCTTTATAATGAAGAAACAATAGAGCATTATGATCTCCTCCAAATAACAGCAGAACATGATGACCTTCCCAGTAAAGGAACAATACAACATGATGACCTTCATAACAAAGAAACAACAGAACATGATGACCTTCATTGTAAAGAAACAATAGAGCATGATGACCTTCATGGTAAAGATCAAAGAGAACATGATGACCTTCATAATGAAGAAACAATAGAACATGATGATCTCCACCAAGACACAACAGAGCATGATGACCTTCACAGTGAGAAAACAGCAGAACATGGTGACCTTTATAATAAAGAAACAATAGAACATGATTACCTTCATAGTAAAGAACAAAGAGAACATGGTGACCTTCATAATAAAATAACAAAAGAACATGGTAATAGTCACCAAGGAACAACAGAGCATGATGATCTTCACAGTGAAGAAACAGCAGAACACAATGACCTTCATAACAAAGAAACAATAGAACATGATGACTTTCACTGTGAAGAAACAGCAGAACACGATAATTTTTATAGTAAAGAAACAATAGAACATGATGATATTCATAACAAGGAAACAACAGTACATGATAACCTTCACAGTGAAGAAATAATAGACAATGATGACCTTCATAGTAAAGAGCAAAGGGAACATGATGACCTTCATAATACAGAAACAATAGAACATGATGATCTTCACCAAGATACAACAGAACATGACCTTCATAGTAAAGAAACATTAGATCACGACGACCTTCATAGTGAAAAAACGACAGGACATGATGACCTTCACAATAAAGAAAAAATAGAACATGATGATATTCATAACAAGGAAACAACAGTACATGATAACCTTCACAGTGAAGAAATAATAGACAATGATGACCTTCATAGTAAAGAGCAAAGGGAACATGATGACCTTCATAATACAGAAACAATAGAACATGATGATCTTCACCAAGATATAACAGAATATGACCTTCATAGTAAAGAAACATTAGATCACGACGACCTTCATAGTGAAAAAACGACAGGACATGATGACCTTCACAATAAAGAAAAAATAGAACATGATGATCTCCACCAAAAAACAACACAACATGTTGACCTTCACAGTGAGGAAACAGCAGAACATGGTGACCTTCATAATAGGGAAACAATAGAACATGGTGACCTTCCCAATAAAGAAACAACAAAACATGATCACCTTCATAGTGAAGAAACAGCAGAACATAGTGAGCTTCATAACAAAGAAACAACAAAACATGATGACTTTCATAGTAAAGGAACAATAGAAGATGATGACCTTCAATGCAAAGAAACAAAATTACATGATTACCTTCATGGTGAAGAAACAACAGACAATTATGACCTTCATAGTAAAGAACAAAGGGAACATGAACATAATAAAGAAACAATAGAACATGGTCATCTTCACCAAGATACAACAGAACATGACCTTCATAGTAAAGAAACTATAGATCACGATGACCTTCATAGTGAAGAAACAATAGAACATGGTGACCTTTATAATAAAGAAACAACTGAACGTGATGACCTTCATAGTGAAGAAACAGCACAACATGGTAAACTGCATAACGAAGAAACAACAGAACATGGTAGCCTTCATAGTGATGGAACAATAGAACATGACGACCTTCACAGTGAAGAAAAAATAGAACATGATGATCTACACCAAGAAACAACAGAACATGATGACCTTCACAGTGAGGAAACAGCAGAACATGGTGATCTTCATGGTATAGAATCAACAAAAGATAATGACCTACATAATAACGAAACAAAAGAAAATGATGGCCTTCATATTGAAGAAACAACAGAACATGATGAAATTCATATTGAAGAAGCAATAGAAGGTAATGATTTTTATAGTGAAGAGACAATAGATGGGAAAGACAATGAAAAACATATGTCAAAGTCAAAATGTCATGAAAACGATGGTATAGTTATAAATAGTGACAGTTATGATGATAACAATGAGACGACAAATAAGGTAAATTCTATAAATTATTTCTCTTTACTTCACCATACAGATAGTATAGATGTTCAACTGGCTATAGCTGTCGCTGAAGATTTGTCTCAAATTATAAACGATGACAAAACTGACCAGGCTACAAAACGTGATGAATTACATGATATCATGACAACATGGATGCCAATCAAAGTAAAGACGAACGATTCCACAGAAGAAATCCCCGACGCCGTGAGAGCAGAATCGCCTGTAGAGAAAACTGGTGATGTTGTGCCACTAAATGCTTCATTGGATAAAGGAGGCATTGGTGATAGGCCTACGACATATTCAGCAGTTGATTTGTCATCGGTGCCTTCTTTTGTGAAATTAGATACTGTAGAATTAAAACCGGTGACACAAGATCAAGGGAAAGGTAAGACTGTAGACCAAATGAATGCAGAGGAAATTCAAAAGGAAGTTGAAGCTGGTAATGCAGCACTGATGCATGCTCAGCATTCATATGACCTATATGGTAGAGTAACAACGGAACATGATGTACTTCATAGAGAAATAGCAGAACATGGTGATTTCAATCATGAAATAACAGAAAATAATGACCTTCTTAATAATAAAACAACAGAACATGACAACCTTCATAGTCAAAAAACCCCAAAAGATGATGACATTCGTAGTCACGAAGCAACAGAACATGATAACCTTCGTTGTCCAGAAACTACAGAACATGAAGAAATTCAAAACCAAGACAAATCAAAACATGATGACCTTCATAATCAACAAACAACACAAGATTATGACCTTCATAGTCAAGGAACAAGAGAACACGATGAACTTCATTGTCTAGGAAAAACAGAGCATTTTGAAAATGGTAAATGCTACCATCAAACCTATGATGAACAGCATCCCATTGATGAAAGTGGTGAGAGTGCACAAAATGAAAAATCACAATCTGTTTGGCCGGAAGATGATGATGATGATGACAATGTATATCGTATGTGCGACATGATGCAGTCGGACTCATATCATCACCACTACAAAGCAGACAAAGACGAAAACCAATGCCAGATAGAACATCAGCCCCCGTATACAAGAAAAATGGAACGTTATGTAGAATCATCAGACATTGATGAAATGTGGAACACAGATTCTGCCATAGCAGATGTGGAGTTATCAGATAAAGATAAACACAGTCATTCAGTAGTAGATGAGCATTCGATTTCCATTGATAGAGTGGCACAAATTGCTTCTGCCACAGGAAATATTGAGCAATTGAGAAACAATATAGTGGCATCTACAACTCTATCCGCAGATAAGGAGTCATCAAATATCAATACAGAAATGACTAGAGATTCCAAACTAGAATCATCATCTAATCACGAACTACCATCAATAAATATTGTTGAGACAAACAATATGACAGTCGGCAATTTCAAAATTAGGGATGAGAATGTTGATAACAATCAGCAAAGATTAAATGAAGAGGACACTATTGTCATAGCTGGTGATAATGATGATGTAAGTGAAATAAACTCTAAAGATAAATTGATAGAAAATGATGTCATAGTCATAGATGACGATAGTGATACTGACGTGGCTGTGGGTGATAATGAAAAACGTATGATAAAGTCAAAAGATGAGGAAAACGATGTTTTAGTTATAGATAGTGAAAGAGTTGATGATGGCAATATGATGACAGATAAGGTAGATTCTAAATACGACGTTTCTTTACTCCATCTTACAGATGGCATGGATGTTGAACAGGCTAAAACCATCATTAAAGATTTGATTCAAATTATAATCAATGACAAAACAGACCAGGCTACAAAACGTGATGAATTGTGTCATATCATGACAGCCATGCCATGTGACATTATGTCTTGTATCCAGGCCTACAATACCATGACAACTATGTCACATGACACATTAATGCCGTCTTTTCAAAGTTGTATCTTATCTAGCCCCATGGTGACCATGCCAAGTGACACAGCTTCTCAGGGATACCATAGCTATGATGCTGACAGTGGACGAGATACGTCTGGTATTTTTCAAGTGGAGCCTCCATCACTTGCAAATTCCACATGCATTGAGACTACGACTGATGTTTCCAAAAGCCAGCTCTCAGAACGAAGTGATCATTTTGCTAAAGATAGAAAAGATGAAGTTGTTGAAACATTTGAATCACAAATATGCTATGCCGCTGGTCATAAAGATTCTCAAGAAAAACACAACAAGCAAATCATTTCAAATGTTTCCTATGATTCGCTAGCTCAAAGTGGAGATTTATCAGTAGGTGATGGCATCCACCAAAGTCATGAATTTAAAAATACAAATACATCTTCTGAAAAATATAGCACACATCACAATACAAGTACTGAATATATTTATTCAGATAAAGATGAAAAAGAAGTCATTGTTCTGGATAGAGGAATAGAATATTATAGTGATATACACGCTGAGAAAGTATCTGAAGATATTAACAGTGAAGACTCGCTTTCGCTTTTACTAGGTCATGAGGAAATAACAACAAGAGAAAGTGAATCTGGTGAAATAAATGTGTTGATTCAGGAAAAAGAAAATTATAAACAAGAAATTCCTGATGATAGAAGTTATAATCATGAAGGTACAATTCAGGACAAAACCAAGTTTGATACTCAAATGCAACATAATGACGAGGAAGGTATAAAACAAAATGACAAGTTTGGGCAAGCAAAATTTGAATGTATTGAAGGAGGGGTGGCCAAAGCGATTGGAATCATCTTGCTGGATATCATAAGTGGAATAACACAAGAAAGTGAACAAGCAGAACTAAAGACATCTTCTTCAAAAGCTAACAGTGTAGAGGCAGGTCATAAAAATGAAGAACCATCCAAATTAGAAAAGGGTGATGATGTAAGGGGTGGTAATTGCGTGGAAACTACAAGTGTGATGAACGAAATGAAGCACATAGAAAATACTAATTCAGTTCAAGATGAAGCAAATAGTAGATATATTATTAAAGATAAAATAATCATTTTGAATAACATTGATAAAGAAATACAAGATATTTCCGAGCCGGATAATGTAGAAACTGAAGTTATAGAAGAACAAGTTAAAGAAAACATGTTATCAATAGCATCTGGGGCAGAATGTGAGAGAGACAGTGTGGATGCAAATATTGTGACTATTACAAATAGTGTGAATAATAATTCAGGAGTGGTAGGGAATCAAAATAAACTAATTGATGTTACAAAAATACCAGAAAACAAAGATGAAAGTGAATTTTTAACTTCGGTTCGTGGCGAAAAAATGCCTAGTGCAAATCAAGTAAACCTAAGCACGGCTTCTACTAAACATAGATCTACTGACTTAATTGTGTTTGATAAAGTTGAGAATAAGGTAGTTCTCCCAGAAATCAAACAATCTGAACCATTTTCAATTATTTCAAGTAAAACGGAAGAACAAATGAAGAGAGAATTTGAATTATTTTTAGAAAAATGGAGGCCTGTTATAGATGTTGTTCTCACTAATAGATCAACAGAAGTGCACGAGAAAATAAATACAGGCCTAACGCTACCATCTGGGTATGCTGATAAAACTTTATCCCCTTGTACAACAATCTATGCAGACAATAAGAATGAAAACACAAGAAATACGGAGGTTCTAGAACAATTATGTTCAATGACAAGAGAAAGTCATAAGTATAATAGGCATATCCAGTCTAATGATGCTTTGTCTATCAGCTCAGCCAGTAGCTCAAGTTCAGGTGAATCTTTGACAGACTTTGATAAAGACAATTATTCACATGCTGGTACGTATTATTTCATAGTCTGTAAACCTTAAATGAGCTTATGCGTGATTACATATATTAATAGCCCAGCAGGCACAGAACGGGACTTCCTCGTGGAATATGCAATGGTCCAACATAGCACATGTCTGCGATGTTGGGCTTAAATGTAGACCTATGTCTAGACCTCACATTACTGTATTTCACTTATTGGGATAGCCTTGTTAGCCAATAGGTTATACATTCGTCGAATACGTTCTGTGTTTTATAATTTTTATTGAAATTTATGTCATTTGATTAATTCGCCACTCAATGATAGACAAATTCAAGAGAAGGGCTCTACCTCTTAACCTTCAAACGCGAATCACGTATATGGGTAAAAACAAAAATTGGGGTAATTTTGCAGCATCAAAAATGGCAGTGAGGTGAACATCAAAGAGGAGGAAAACCACTTGATGGGTTTGGTGCACTGATCCCAATAGAGCATAAAAAAGTCACTGGCTGCGCTAGAATTTTTTTTTCGCTTCAAAAACGTCATTTTAAAAAAGTTGCAACATTCCACTTACTATACTCCGTTACCAAATCCAAACCATTTCAAATTGATGTTACTTTATTTAGCTTAACAGCACACTTTTTAAACGTGATATCCTTATTGAAGCATAATACTAAACAATCGTATCCCAAAACTGCTCAAATTTGACGGGAAAAACAATAATCCTTATTTTAACTCCGTTACCAAGCCAAAAAATCTCTACTCCGTTACCAAATCTTTGGCTTGACATAAATATGTACTGTATATGCTTTTATCATAACATCGATCATAAATGGGTGCTCTGTTTATATGGGGACAACGAGTCATTTTTTATAAGACTATATCATCAATCATTATGACTGTAAACCCATAAAATTTGGCAATTCCCTACTCCGTTCCCTTTTCATGGTAACGGAGTAGAGTGGAACGGAGTAGTAAAATTAAAAGTATTTTTGGGATTAATGAAAATATATGGGCAATAATTCAAAGATATATCATACGGATGGAAATAGTCCCCATAACAACTTTTCTAGGCATGCAAGCCTAAAACCAACTCGTTTTAGAACCACAATGCTAGGAACGGAGTAGTAAAAACAAAAGCATATTTTCTAACGTTTTGGTAATACCTGTTTCGAATAACTTGTCACTCAACAATATTAATTCCTTCAAGGTGAAAACTCGTATAAGGCCCTCCAGTATGTCAAACTACACTGGATATAATTTTAGTTCATGATTATTCACTTGATGGGGCATGCTACAATGATGGCAACGGAGTGGAGTGGAAATGTGGGGACATGTATATTCATCAAAATTATATATATCGATATCAATTTTAGGACGATTTTTGATCATTGATTAGTTTAAGTGAACAATGTCTAGCCATGAAATGTAATTGATAGAATTATATTGTGTATTTGTATATTCTACAGTGAAGTTTCAAATAGTGGAATTTTTCTGGGGACACGCCATTTTCCACGTTTTCATGACATAGATCTGGCTCTTATAAAACCATATATATATATATTTTACAAATAATCAAAACATTATTAAGTAATAATGCTTAAACGTGAAGTTGTACCATTTATTTTTTATAGTTTTATATTTAATTTAAAATGCGGACCTTTTAAGTCCCGGGGACACTAATTTTATGTAAAATTACCCCAATTTTTGGTTTTATATAGCTGCTTCAGCCTTTTTTGTCTTTCAAAAAAGACAATGTGAAAGAGGAATTGAAATTAAATTTAGGCCTACTACACTGTCGATTCAAATTGTACATATGCATAATATGTAGGCCTATAATTTTTTGCGATAGCGAAACAAAACTTCAACTTCAACTTAATTTAGCTCCCAAGGGTCAACCCTGGTGCTGCTGAATTGTTTACTGTTAGTTTTCATTCATTCAAAGCTAGAATTGGTAACGCAATTTCCAGTTGACGAAAAATATTTATATTTACGAAAGATATAGACATCTGCATGGTTCCTAAATTGGACTATTTGATCATCTATTAAAAAAGGTATATTTGCTTGAATATGTAGACACATAAATTGAAGTATTTCATCACCTGATCATTTATTTACAACCTATTTTTATGGATCCTCACGTCATTTTATGTGATCTGAAACTTGCTTGAAACGGCCTATGTATAGGGGCCTACTGAATGTCACGAAATTATGTGGATTTTTGTTATAGTTTACGTTTTATTCAAGCCCTGAATTAAGGCCACTATGTTTTTCTCACTGTTTTAGATGAGCGTGCGCATTAGATTAAGGCAGCGCATTACCAAAAAAAACATGTTTTTTTCTGGCCAGCGCGCGCATTGGTTGTTGCCGATTTCCGAAAAAACAGTTAATTTGGGGAGATAAAAAAAATTCCGTAAAAAAGCAAGTTTATTTCAGGAGATAAAAAACATTTCTCCAGCTATGTTTTTTTTGCTTGTTTTTTCGTCGCCCTCATGAACTTTTTTTCAAATAGTCTATAGTCAGATTCACATTAAATTCACCAACCAGGATTATTGAATTTCGCGGATTTTTCAGTCAATTCTCAACCAATTTCTATGAAATTTTACACACACTATTTTATATTCATGTCGTGACTACCCTGAAAATTTCGCGAATGTTTGATAAGTATTTTATAGCGAGCGGACTCGCGAGCTGGGGCCCGAAGGGCCCTAGCTCGCGGGAGCGAGCTCTTACAGCAACGGGTGTCAGCAAGGAAAGGCCAAAGTCTAATGTTTACAGTGTTAGATTGAATATTTCGTCGTCTGTGTTCATGGGCGCTGACATCTTGTTTCCTGATTAGTATTGTTGAGGTCAAAGTTCAGCCATCCATACTTACAGGAAAAAATCCATCGTCAACGTCCCTGATTATCGCCGATGTGAATGTATACACCACCTAGCGAGTAGAAAAATTCCCTGCGAGAACACTTTCCTTACAAAGTTATTTAAGACCAAACTCACTGACAGTTAATTTAGTCTAGTTCAACAACATACTTGGACGACATCAAAAAAATTTGCCTCCGTTTTGATTCTTTTAGACACTGACGATGTAGATAACACTACATTTCTGTAAATAGTAGTGTAATCTAACTCAGTGTTGCAGGGCCCAATGTTTTTTGTTTGGTTTAGACTTTAGCTAGGTCGCAAGTGGGCGGCCTGGGCCTTCCGACAATATATGGATTGCTCAACACTTTGCGGCAGGGCCTGCCATTTGTTGTGTAGTCTAGCCTACAGGTTATCCTCACGTTACATTGACTTATACTTAGCCTAAGTATACATTGACTTATACTTAGCCTAAGTATAAGTCAATGTAACGTGAGGATAACCTGTAGGCTAGACTACACAACAAATGGCAGGCCCTGCCGCAAAGTGTTGAGCGATCCATATATTGTCGGAAGGCCCAGTCTTAGGCCTATAGCCTATGTCATTACATGAGCCCCTACTTTAATTCATAATAATAATTCCGCTCGCTTTCTAGGCATGCCTATTCATATTAAGTTAGACCATTTGACATGTAATAAAATTCTGAGACGAAGCTAATGGCTTTATAGAGGGCAACATTTTTATTTATTTACTAGGGTCTACATGTCAAATGGTCTAACTTTTCAAATACTTATCAAAACTCTGCGAAATGTTCAGGGTAGTCACGACATGAATGGAAAATAGTGTGTGTAAAATTTCATGAAAATTGATCGAGAATTGACGGAGAAATCAGCGAAATTCATCCACCACGGTGAATGTGAATCCTGGTATAGATCAAAAGAGTTTTTTATTTCGGCGCCCTCATTAACTTTTTTTTTTTAAATCTATGTTCAATATTTTTTTTTCTCAATTTTTTTTTTCTGCCCTCCCTCATTAGATTTTGCATTTTTTCTGATCTGAAACGGAGAAATTAATATAATATTTAAATCTCTGAGATCAGAATGATCTGGTTTTACATCTAGTTCAGTCACCAGGTGGCCCTTAAAATAAGACTGGCGAATAAAAAGTGAACTAGTGTGTCACAACTCGGGCGCCATTTCCTTTTCACATGTTTATTTGTTTTGTTGGTAATATATTTGTGAAATAATCCTTTTTTAGTTGGAAATATGGCGGAACAGGATTTATCAGTGATAACAAATCAGTTATCTAAAGTGACCACAGAAGAATCTACCGTTAAAATATCTTATGCGGGCCAAGCAAACAAGTGGAACAACGCGGACGATGGTAAGCTGAGCGATATTGGGGTCGTTAAGATGTTCACTGTTTTACAATGCAGTTTTAGATCTCAATGTCTCGATTTAGGTGATGTTTTATCATTGTTTCTGTAGATTTGTTTCACACTTTGTGTGCTAAATAGACAAACTTTAAACAATACAATCTTTATCAATGCAATTTTCAGGGTAGATTATTGGTCGTATGCCCAATATGATATGATTTTTTTTTTAACTTCTACGTTATTCAACTCACTAACATGTCCGGCGATCTCCAGCCTCCAGGTAAAATTTTTTGTTGAAAATTATTTTACCCGAATTTCACTTAATATCGCCCACCGCTCTAATGATGATTGACTTGCACCTGCCATCATACATGACAAAGAAAGGATCAGACGATGTAAAGTATTTTTTTGCCGTAAAAACGGCAGAAATAGGCGCCGTATAACTTGGCAAGTTGAATGGAGTTGAAAAAAATTGAATTTAGTCACCAAATACTTTTCATATGGCAAAAAACGTGGTTCGCGATAATTGGGCGTACGACCTATAGTCACCACAATCCACATTTAACAGGTCGAGAGGAGTACTTAGATTCAGGTGTGCATTGGAGCGTACTTGGAACCAAGTACATACTCAAATCCAAGTAGAAAATATACTTGAATTCAAGTACGTACTTGAAAGCAAGTACAATACATTTTTTGGCTTAATTTTATGTCAAACACAGCTAAACTTATGATTTAGGTCGTCCATAGATAGAAATAAACAATATC
Organism: Flabesymbios commensalis; assembly: GCA_964017125.1. Lineage (NCBI taxonomy): Eukaryota > Metazoa > Annelida > Polychaeta > Terebellida > Flabelligeridae > Flabesymbios > Flabesymbios commensalis. The sequence goes on along the minus strand of OZ024913.1, from coordinate 73,007,586 downwards.
TGTTTAATGACATCTTTTGATTTGGGCACGCAACTTGTGAAAGGTTTCGTTTTTGACAAACATCCTGCAGCTTGTGTTTACATCTATCAAAAGGTTCCGGGTCAACTCGGACCCTAACCAACTCGGACCCTGCTACAAACAGTGTCCGAGTTGGTTCACTGCAGTGTCCGACTTGGTAATGGTAGAATAGTGTCCGAGCTGTCATAGGGTCCAGCTCGGACCCTACAAAGAATAAATATCCAAACAAGCAACCATGCACTGCCTAGTATTAACACAAAAAATATCTTTCAGCCAAAAGAGCCTACGATTGAAATTAATGTGATTTATTTTTTCAGCAATATCAGTTATTTAACAAAAATATCTTTTAACAATACGGCCCATCTTCAAGAACAAATATTAAAATATATCCAGGGGTCTAACTGTGAACTCACAGCTAAAGCCGCTCGTGAAATGCCAACAGCTTTGATGAGTTGCGAGTCTTTGGTGAACTCACCCGCTCCACCTCTTGCACCTCAGGTGTTGTGATGAGGATTCATGTGAGTTGATCGCTAATTCAGACCTATCAGCGAGAGCCGCTCGTGAAATGTCAACGGCTTTGATGAGTTGCGAATCTTTGATTAACTTGCTCCACTAATGCTCACCTCTATGTTGTTTTATTTTTTCTGGTTTTGATAATTAATAAAAAATATTGTCACTGGTCATGCTGCTTGTATTGTCTTGTTCTTTTCTATTTTGATAAATAGTATTTTATATTACCTTGTCCCAGGAGCAGACGTATGCTTAACAACAAGACTCATGATTTCCAATGTGAGGAAAACATGTATATTACATACTACATACGAACGTATCACAGATAAAAGTTATCACAGTATATACATTAAAAATATTAGCTGAAATATGCGTGGTAGAGCTTCTATTTAAAAAGTCATCTTTATTAACCCTTTAACCACCAAATTATTAAAAGGCGGCAATGAATGTGATAGATAATAATTACGTGAAAAACCTAATAAAATCGGCAACGACGGTTAAAGGGTTAAACACGGTATAAAATGCAATTAACTACAACAGTTGATAAAACGCCATATAAAATGCAATTAGCTTCAACAGTAGACAAAACACCATGTAAAACGTAATTAGCTTCAACAGTAGATAAAACACCATGTAAAACGCAATTAGCATCAACAGTAGATAAAACACCATGTAAAACGCAGTTAGCTTCAACAGTGGATATAACACCACCTAAACGCGATTAACATCAATAGCAGAGTAACAACTCAACAGAGTGATGACATGTCCTGTCCACTAGTGAGGTGTGATATACTGGAAAGCACAATAAACCCTCCCCATGCTAAAAACGAGATTTATATCCTTATTTAATAACTAGTATGTTTATATTTGTTGTTATATATTATCTTCTAATAAATAACAATGACAACCACAAAACAAAAAATATATCACATTTTTTTCTCTTGTAGTAAGGCGTCCAGCTATGTTCGCGCCAACGCTAAATTAATGCTATTACAGCTTGTAATTTAATCTAGCTGATTTAGCTTTAACATGTTTAATATGTTTAAAACCTGATGTTGTATGTTCTACCAAAAAAATGAACAAAAATAATATAGGTGTACTCGTAATCGCCTATAAAATGGTTAATTTAATTTTGTTCGTATTCCTCTTTAAACTGGTAAATGCGCAACACAAAATTTCTTTAGTCTTTATTCTAAATATAATATGTTCCATTACTCCATATTAAGGTGATAAATACGATACATCTCATTGATGCTGATTTAATGCTTGTGACGCTGGCCTGTTGTTGAACCAGCATTGGGTTAATGCATCATGTTCGCAAGCAGGTTTGTAAGTACATTAAGCGCATATTTAACTAAGTTTGTAGCTAAACATAAATAAATTTTATTGCTTTTTTCAATAATTATATCATTAAGTCAGTCGAAACGATCATAAAATATGTTTTTTGAATCGTTGTGTGCCAGTATAATGCCGCGATAATCACACAGTATTCTGTCGCTATAGGTGTTGGTGATAATTGGTACACCTTTTCATCTGCTGTTAGTCCTAATTGTACTTCTCACAATTGTACTCCCGTGCTGCTCTCCCATGTCACAACTCAACTGCGAAAGTATAGGCGACACAAACATTCCACACTCTCAGCATCTAACCCGCTTATAAAATGTCCCACTGCGCTGAATCCGGTCATCATTTCCATGGTACTTGCACAACGTATACATCTCCTTACATGATATAATCATGTCTGTACATCCATGTATTTCTTGCGGCTTACACGTCAGAACAAAACAACATGCTGTGCAATGTGACGGCTGTGATCTTTGGCAGCACAGAACATGTGATACTGGCATTACACTACTACAGTATCGTACCGCTGTTCGTTGCAATGTAGATATCAACTGGCAATGTGAAAATTGTGCCAACCCTGAGACAAGTGTAGATGATCTCATGGATGTCGCCGACCAAGATGCTAATTTATCAGACTTAGTTGATGCTCTCTCTAACTCTGGATATTCTCTGACTGACACTGAACCAATGGACCTTCTCAGTCCTCCTCAGAGTCCACAAAGTGAACCATCAACCCCAGAGGCTCCAGCACCAATGGAAGCCTCTTTCACAGTGCCAGAACAGATCGACGAATATATCCTTGCACCTCCCCCTCCACCTGACTTCGAGCCAGTTCCAGATGGCCCAACAACCTATGAGAAAGTGAGGTCATCTAGTCAACGAGGGAAAGACAAGCTTATTGACAATAATGGATATACCTTCACTTATCGCAGAACCTATGCTTCTGGAAACATATTGTGGCGATGCAGTGTTCGCAATAAAGCTACTACCTGTTCTGCCAGTGTCATACAAGCAGGAGATACCTGCACCAAGGGTGGTCAGTCTCATTGCCACCAACCCACACCAGGCGCTGCAACAACTGCGAAGGTGTCCAGAGAAGTTAAAGATGTTGCCATGTCAAACTTCTTCACTTCTGCTGCATCCATTGTCGATAGAGTCATTCTCAGCCAAGAAGACAATGATCCATGCATCCTGAAGCCTTCTAATCTAGCCAGACAAGCCAACCGCAAGCGCCAGAAACAAAGACCAAACAACCCGACTGAGATTGACTTCAACCTTGAAGATGATCACATACCATCTGACTTTTTCCTGGCAGACATTTCCAACAACGATCGCCGGCACCTCCTCTTCGCCACTGACAGACAACTCCAACTGCTAGCGAAAGCCAAAGTCTGGTACGTCGACGGCACCTTCAGAGTAGTCAGACAACCCTTCAGCCAACTTTTCAGCATACATGCGTTTGTACGTGGACATGAAGACAACATCAAGCAGGTGCCTCTAGTGCTCGTCTTAATGTCGGGCAGGAAACGAAGTGACTATCAAGCTGTCCTGACAGAACTCAAATCCAAACTGCCAGAGAATATCAACCTTGTAAAGATCGTCGCCGATTTCGAAGCATCCTTCTGGAAGGCAGTCAAACTGCCAGGAATCTTCCCAGAGATTCAACTCCAAGTTTGCCTGTTCCATTGGACACAGGCAGTATGGCGCAAGGTGCAAGCTCTGGGGATGTCGGTAGCCTACAACAATGACGCCGAAGTCCACAGTTTCATCAGACAGATCATGGCACTCCCCTTCCTGCCCCATGAGAAGATACATCAGATGTTTCAGCAACTGCAACAAGAAGCCCTTGGAACAACCACATATGATGTGCTATTGGACTATGTCGAGGCAACTTGGCTCAGATCATCGATCTGGTCCGTTGCAGAGTGGAGTGTATTCTTTCAGACTACACGCACCAATAATGACGTAGAAGGCTGGCATAACAGATTGAATCATAGTGCCAGACATGCCCAGCTGAACATCTACCACCTCATCAGCCTTCTGCATGATGAAGCTCGCCTTGTGAATATCCAGGTAAAACTGGTGTCCGAGGGTAGAATCAGACAAGACCACAGACGCAGATATGCGAACCTGCAAGGCAGAATCTTCCGCTACTTGGGAGAGTTTTCTGCCAGAGAAAGGGATGCCAGAAGCCTGTTAAGAGCATGCTCCCGTGTTAATGGACCTCAAATGTAGACAATGTGGACAATGACAATGTACATGTACAATATTTAATTAAAAAGGTGAGAATGATTTATGAAATATACTGATGAAATGATTTATAAAATATATACTGATGAAATGATCTAGACTATAGTATTTGTGTGTGACTTTATTTTATGAGTTGTTTATTTTTACCTAACTACCTGCCTATAGTCTACATAGACTATAGAGCCTATCAGCTGGGTCCGAGTAGTGTCCAAGTTGGTTATATAATGATAGGGTTCGAGTTGGTATAGGGTCCGAGTTGGTCTGGCGTAGTGTCCGAGTTGGTCTACTGTCCGAGTTGGTATAGGGTCCGAGTTGGTTTAGGGTCCGAGTCGTCCGGTTACCTATCAAAATGCATCCTGCGATAAAATAGGTCAACGTGCCATCCACTGGGAGAAACGGATCTAAGGCTTTTAAATTAAATGGTATAAAATCATGGAATAAACTGCCTTTAAAAATAAAGAAACTGAACTCATTGGCACATTTTAAAGAAGCTGTGAGACTTTACCTAATAGACAGACTAGTTAGCGAATACAACTCAGACTTTCTATATTACTAGATTGTCTGAGTTGTGTATAAATTTTGCTATAATTGTATATAAATTTTTTAATAATTATATATTAACGCTTAGTCTAGTCATTTATGTGATAATGTTATGACTAGAAGTGTATGTTGTGATCATGGAATTTTTTTTTTTTTTTTTTTTTTTTTATAATTTATTTTATATAAACTTTTTACAAGTATTTTCAATTAAATTTGCTGTAAACCTTTTCAGTCGCCATCTGGTCTACTTTTCAGGGACCACTATGGAAATAAGGGTCACCAGACCCTTTATAGTGTCTTTTATCCCTGGTGACCAGTATGGTGGCCCTGATTGTTTTATATCATGCTTACATGTACTGTTCACTGAAATAGATCAAATCAAAAAAATAAAAAAAATAAAAGGAAGGACAATTTTTTATCCATTTCTGCGCATCTGGACGGCCATTTTGTATGCAAGGAATTGTGGGTATGGTGGGCCAATTTTTGTAAGCAGACGATTTTCTGTGGAAAAAATACAGTTTGGACCATCTTCTGTACTTCCGATGTATTGAAATCGAAGTTAGGGAGGTTTAATTTAAAAAAGCTTTCATGGAAAACTTAGTTCAATATCTCCCACATGTACTTAGATGAGCCAAAATGGCGGTAATGACGATCAATTTATCGCAGATATTGAAAGGTCAGGTGTCACCTCAATGTACAATATCCACTTGGATTTAAGTACGTACTCAAAAGCAAGTACGATAGTCAATATATTTTGTTGGCTTAGTTTTATGGTAAGCCAGGGCGGGGGCCCTAGGGTAGTGGTTAGCACCACTGCCTTTCATGCCAGAGTTCGGGGTTCGGTTCCCGGTCTCTGCAGTTTGAAAGAAACAAAAAATGTTTCTTCCCCATCCACGTGTGAAAGTCTGTATTGTGGGGAGCCTCCGTGACCGAGAGGTAGCGTGCTCGGCCTCAGACTGCCAGGGCTCGAATTTCGAATCCTGTGTCTGGAGGACAGTGTCATCTCAATCATCTCATCATCCTCAGGAGGTTCTCCTGGCCCAGTTTAGCCTATATGTGCACAAAGGTGGCCTAAAGCCCGATTCATTTCATTTATGGTAAGCCAAGCTGATATTCGATGTGAATGGATGTCATTTCACAGATATGAATCATCTACATCTACTGATAACTTAATTCACCAATTTATCTTTGTTTAACATTAAAACTAAACCAAAAAATGTATTGTACCTGGATTTGAGTACGTACTTGAATCCAAGTATGGTACTTGGATTCAAGTACGAACCTAAATCCAAGTACTTCTCTCGACCTGTTCAACCAGAAATTAGTGCTTGGCAAATTCGGGTGCGACAAAACCCTATAATAACCCGGAATAAGCCATAATAACCAGGAATAACCCATAATAGCCACATAATAACCTATAATAACCTCTGATATATATCAGGTATCTCAGCAGACAATCGCAAGATGGTGCACTTGTAAACTGAAATCACAGAATAGTAGGGCCTACCCCAGAATATCCTTTTAAACAAAAAAATAACCTATAATAACCTTATAATAACCCTGTAATTGTTAACAATTGCCCAAAACGACATAAATAATTGAACATAACCAGGAGAATATCATGCCGGGAAGAATGATTGCAAGCGTGATCACAACTCAGTATTTTACCATGTTTAGCCAGTCACGCTAGACGTAGGTGTGAATTACATTGACACGTACTGAGGTGTATCCAGTCACATGTTTTGTTTTGTTCTTCTCAGATTACGTGTTGTCGCCAAATATATTCTTTTTTTTATTTATTTGACATTCCAGTTAATAACATGCAAAAGTGGTACAATATCGTGAAACATGCCATTAAATGTACATGTATTGCTGTGTCCGTATTTTGTTGCTGAGAAAGCGATAGGCCCTACTAAATATAAAACATATTAAAACTGCACATAATTATATTGATCTACTTACAACAAGTCTGCTTTCTATTCTATTTTATTTTATTACAACAAAAATAATTTATGGATTGACTTCGAAAACGCTATTGAATCTTTGGGAAAAACCAACACTAAAATATATTAGAAAATTAATGTAATTATAGGCTGCTGGGCTGATAAGGTTAACGAGCCACTTAGGCATATCAAGGGGATTAGCGTGAATGATCTGATTATGTTACGTCATGATGACAATGACATTTAGGTGACTTATTCATACCACTAGGCCAGGAAGCGAGCTAAATGTGTTTTCGAATTAAATTTATTTCTATATAAAAAACATCTTATCATATTCGACTATAATTGTATGTCTGAGAAGCACGGAAACATAATAATTATGATTCTGATAATACAATGACACATCAATTGCCGTTCATGATCATCGATGACACAAGTTGAGTTGTGATAGAAGTCACACCTTGACATTAATTAAGCTGATGACAACAGGTGAGTTGTGAAGTCAGGAGTTACACTGGAGCACTGGATTGGTAAGCTGTGATCTCACGATAAACTGTATTCATTTATATGGCTGTATTTCCTAACGACTACAGGGTTATTACAAGTTGTTAAGAGTTTTTATAGGTTATTATTGTATTTTATAGGCTATTACAATGGGGGACCCCTTATTGATAGTTTCAGACAACATATGCACCATCCTGCAATAGGCCAGCCCATTGATTGTCTGCATCATCACAAATTTGTTAATAAAACATCGATTTGTTCCATTATTTCCGTTATTCGGAGCAAATACAATGCTGTAATGAGTTATTATGATGTTATTATAGGTTATTATGAGGTTATTATGGGTTAATGCGGGTTATTATGGGTTATTCATGGTTATTATGGGGTTTTGTCGTACCGGTCAAATTCATGACGATTGAATTGGTTGAGAATTAACACAATAACAGGGAAATCATTCACTACGGTTATTGTGAATCTGACTATAATATAGTCAATCTATGGTCAAGTATAGGTTGTACGCCCAATATATCACAAACCATGCCATTTATAAACGTTTCTGATGTTTACACATATTATGCACTGTGTGCCACTGACAATGTGATTTTTACACATATTTTGTTACAGTGAAAGACGTTGTTCAGAGAATCAAGGACCATAATGATCTTCAAGTTCTTTGCTTTGAGGGAAATACGATGGGTGCGGAGGCTGCTAAAGCGCTTGGAGACGCTTTGAAAAATCATCCTGAACTGAAGGTTTATTTTAGCATTTTATTTTTTATAGCAACTGATGATCTACTTCATTAGCTATATGTAGAGAAGGGTTCTGCTCAAGTCTGTCTGCTGCGGACAGCAACGTCCAACACACTTGAGAAAGCATGACATACTGATTAGTATAAAAAACGTAGTATGTATGAAAAATTACTTTTTGATGCTAAGGCTGTGCACCACACTCTGTTAATGGGCAGAACACTGATAGAGAAAAATATCTCTATCAAATTGTTATTACACCATTCCTTTTAATAACAAATTATTTCCCAGTGTGTTTTTTTCTGTAACAGATATTTCCTGTTTTATTCTATTTAACTCTTGAACTTACTCAAAAATGTTATCATAATTTAAATATTATCACTGCAACTGCGATTACCACCTTACAGTTAAAGACAACATTTTTTATGGAACTTTTTTTATTAAATATATGCACTGTTACGCATATAAACATCACTATCAGGTAAAGTGTTACACATTTTAAATATTTTGTTTTCAGCAGGGATTCAAATTATGTAAGGACGATTGTAAATCAGCATGTCACTAGCCCTGCTGGCGACTGATTCCCTGTGCGATCCGCAGATCATAAGTGGCTATTTACGCATAACTGCAGAGCGCCGCACAGCATGTACAGGCGTCGTCGTTGTGGCGCGCTACAAAGTGTTATTTTGTCTCACATGTGGTTGAGCAACTGAATCAAGTTCGATGCTGACACACGTGGACATAAAAATCACGTTCACCAAGTTGTTGAATAAACTACTGATCAGTAGGCCTACGTCCTGGTCAATCAGCGGTGCATGGGCGCGTGTATTGCATGTGACCCGATCTGCGGTAGCCATGACAGCCCACATTGTCACTTATTGTGTCGTGGTTCCCAACATTCATTTCACCCGATATTTCACAGTTCAATATGGCGCTGATCAAGAAGATCATTTATCTAGTTTGCTGACATACATGCATGCTGACAACATTTTATTGCCCAATGAGCTGTAGGTGAATAGATGCAGTCTTGAATTGTTGCTACTTCTAAAAGACTCATGCATTATTGGCCTGATAAATCGAGCATTAATCTAACATAAAAACGTTGGCAAAACGTCTTGCAATTTTGTGTGAATACAAGCTGTGGCTAATACTCCAGTTTCAGTCACACATAAGGCTGCCGCTGGCGCATGTATGTCTGTGCATAAACAATGTGAATAACTGGACATAAAGGGTGTGGAGACTAAGAAGGTCTAACCATGCTAATAGGCCTAACACAAACTAAATGACACCCCCAGAAAAGGCCTAAAATACACCTGAGATAACCTTTTTATCCCAGTTATTTTGTGCCTTGCTGTGTCATGATGCAATAGCTCTAGGCTAGAGCTCCATAGACTTCCCTACTCCTTTGTTGATAGGACTACATATCAAGTTCAGTTAACTTGAATAGCCCCTAAATATTTTTTTTCAAGTACGCTTATTTGACATCATTTTTATTTTTAAAATGACTGATTTTATCAGCTTATTATATTTGCAAAATGTTTTTCGTTTTTTTGAGATGGCCCCTTTTTTTATCGAAGTGGGCAACATAGCCCCTTCTTTCTCCAAGTTGGTATGAACACTAGTGAGCCAATGTCGGATTAAATTAATTGTCTGTACATGTAATAATTATGAATAGCCAATTAAATCTAAATGAGTTATGGAAGGTGGGGTCGCCACCAGCTAAGAAAATAAAGAAAACTAGAGAAGAAGTGCTGGTTCAATAACGTAACTTTATATGAAGATAAAGGCTGACAGACATTTTCAGGTGGGGTGGCTGGACATATTTCACTGGCCCATTTACTCTGACTTCACTAGAGCTCAAACAGCTGCAGATGTGCTAAATAAATCTAAAATGCCCGCCTGCAGCAAAAATGATCAGGCTAAGCCTACGGGAGATGGGTCAGAAAGGGAAAAAATTATTAACCAGTGATTCAGCCATATCACGCATAGTCCGGCAATTTTTTCCATAAAAACATTCAACTAGTAAGAGCGATTAAAAAATCATAAGAGCTAGTGGATTTTTAGTTCCACTAGCCCGGCTGGTGAGTGGATAAAATTCACGAATTTTTTCCCCTGTTTAGTGTTAACTGTTTTTATTGTTTGTTTTAGGAAGCTCTGTGGAGTGATATGTTCACCGGGAGAAGCAAGGCAGAAATCCCGCCGGCTCTGGTACGACAAACAGTCATTAACCCTTGAAGTGCTAATCGCGTCTATAGCCGTTTTTAGACATTTAATTTAAACTTCAAACAAGTAAATTTGATTGAAAAATAAGCATTAAAATGGTAAGATTTATATGTTTTGATCAAAGTTGAACAAATATGAGTAATTTGTACGCACTTTAAAGAGACATGCCCAGGTCTAAGATCATCAGAAAAGCGGTGATTTTATTTTGGCTTCTTAATATGACCATATGATGTAAACATGTCCATAGACTAGAACTGCAAAAGTTTTTAAATTTTTGTGCCGCGCACTTACCAGTTAGGCTAGATAAAGAGACTAAATTCCCGTATTTCTTTTTTTTGACATGGTTGTCAATAATTAGAAATCAGGAATTTTGTCTCTATATCTAGCCTAACTGGTGAATGCGCAGCACAAAATTTAAAAACTTTTGCAGTTCTAGTCTATGGACATGTTTACATCATATGGTCATATTATTAAGCTAAAATAAAATCACAAATTTTTTGATGATTTTAGATCTGGGCATGTCCTTTTAAGTAGCGGGGCATAACATCAAGTGAGGAAGAAAAAATACTAGCATACGATTCTTTATAGATATGTAGGTTGTTGTTATCAATTTGGTATCAGTACACAATATAAGCTCACCTGAGAAATACACTGTCAAAAAATTAATTTATATTTTAACTATTACATCGCTGAAATATTTTTGTCCAAAACATGGAGACGAATGTTTTTTTTAATTTGAAATCATCATAAATATCACTTTGGGCTTGATTTGAATACCTATGCTATGGCAATTATATGTATTTTTTAACTTGTATTCAGCTCGCTCTTAAACTCTAGGCCATGACATTATTTTGTATGTTTTAATGTGATGCAGGAGGCATTATGTGGAGGTGTGATGATGTCCGCAGCTCATCTGACTGTCCTTGACCTTAGTGACAATGCATTTGGTCCAAACGGCATGAAAGGTCTAGATTCATTTCTCCGCAGTTCATGTTGCTGGAACATGACAGAGCTCAAACTGAACAATAATGGATTGGGACCACAAGGAGGCACAGTAAGTTTGCCCTAGTCAGTCCTATTTCTGGGCCCAAAATTATATAAATACTAATCCAAGGCCTTGAAAGTTTTTGCAAAATGGTATACTTGGAAGTACTTGAAATTTTACAAAAAAGTGATCGACATGGAATAATTAACTATAGGTTATTTTATAGTATCACATTAACCCTATGCCTGCTGATCGCGACTATTGTCATTTTTAATCTGTTTTATCAGCAAAGCAGATAACTGATGTTGGGATTGAAAATGAGTGTTTAAACATCAAGATTTGCAAATATGAGAAATTTTCAGCCACTTGAAGTGTTTGGAAGAGACACAAAATTACTGTATTTCTAATTTTGGACATGCATGTCCTAAATAAGAAATACAGGAATTTGTCCCTATATTTCGCTTAACTGGTAAATGCGCAGCACAAAAATTGAAAAAAACTTTTACAGTTCTAGTCTATGGACATGTCTACATCATATGGTCATATTAAGAAGCCAAAATAAAATCACTGATACTTTTATGATTTTAGCCTGATTGAGTCTCTTTAACCCTTACACTGCTGCATAAAATTTGCAGCATGTGTGGTTTCCCACTAAGTACCAGTAATATCTGGCATGTTTTATCTTCAATGTTTTATCTGATGAACAACTGATACTAAAAGCCATTATATTACAAAATCAGTCAATTAGCCATCTTTAAAGCACAAACGGAAAGACGCCACAAAACAAAAGTGAAAAAATCATAATGATAATTTAATTTTTTTTAGAAATTACTGGGCGTGGCCCACAGCAGGCTGCGCCTGGTTTATTTCGGGCGACTATAGTTGCCCATAGCAGTGTAAGGGTTAATTGATGTGTTTTTGTTTTAGATGTTGGCCAGTTGCCTGACAGAATGTTACACGAAGGGCAAAGAAGCAGGTGCACCATTACAGCTACGTGTGTTTGTTTCTGGAAGAGGTCGTCTGGAAAATGAAGGAGCTACTGAAATGTCTAAAGTTTTTAAGGTATGTAGTAACTAGTCTGTTTCATTATTGCCCTGCTGAATTGTCACTCATTTTAAACCAGAATTACTGACGGAATTTTGCAGTGCTCACAGTAAATGACTAAAAATTATTTCATTAGGCCTAAATTAAAAATAAACTTGTTTCGGATTTCCTGGCCGGGTGGGTATAAATGCTGCAGGTGAAAAACTTTTAGCGTTTAACGTTTTTAACGTTTTTCCCAAACTAATATTTTTTTTGCAGTCTTACCGAACCCGTCCCGCCATTTTCCAAAAATACTCAATCAGTCGGTTAACACGGAGCGATCGGGTTTCGTCTAAAACTCAAATTGTCCGAGCATTCAGAATGAAATTTTGAAAATGGCGCTGGCAGAAATGCCAGTGGTCGCTTTTTCGGTGTTTTCGACCAATACCAATGGGAGATCACACTACATTACCTAGCTACGGGAACAGGACAAACCAAAATTTTTTCCCACTTAAAAAGTGTTTTTCAACTCTTACATTTTGTTGTTGGTTACCTTTTTGGTCTGGCGAGTGAGAAAAAAAACCCCTCCCCCATGACTTTTTTACCCACTACGAGATCTGAAACAATTTTTTTTCAAAGTCTGGCAGGGGAAAGAAACCCTCCCTCCTGATGTCTTTTTTAGCTGCTGTGAAATCCGAAACAAGGATATTTTTAAGGCTGGCCTTATGAAAAATATTTTGTTCGCTGTGCAACTTGCTTGAAATTGTGTATATAAGATCTAGCAGGAGAAAGTTATATTGTCTTCTTGGAATGAAATGGTGATATATGCTACTAGTTTGCTTAATCTACTACCTCAACCCTTAAAGCTCCATTGTCATATTCATGGCATGGTCATTTTGTGAAAGAATAAATTATTGAACAATTTTACTGATAAACATAGATTTTATATATTTACTTTGTTTTTCAGAATCATATAATAGTCCTTATTGTTTTTATCATTTGATATTTTTATTTTTTTAAATTGTAAGATTACTTTTTACTATGCTGCTACTGATAGTTTGTCTTATTTATTGCAGATAATCATATATTATCCCTTTTCATTTAGATCAGTTCATGATTTTTTATTACTTTGTTATTTTATAATAGCTATCGTTTTTTTTAACTTTGCTAGTATAATGTCCAGATTTAAAAGCAAAAAATATATCTTTTTGTGAAATTTTTAAATAACATTTTTTTCAGTTAATGGGAACGCTGGTGGAGGTGAGCATGCCACAGAACGGCATCTTCTTCGAGGGTATCACCGCCCTTGCTGAGGGACTGTCTCATAATCCAAACCTTCGATTCCTTAACCTCAGTGACAACACATTTACAGTGAAAGGAGCTAAAGCTATGGCTGCGGTAAGAAAATAAACATCCTGAGTTCTTGATTTCTCAGCCAGTCAGAGGTTGAATTCAGGTTGACTGCTCTTATGTGCTACAATTTTTATCTCCCGCCCGTAGGGGAAGGGGGATTTTAGTCGCGCCAGGATTGTGTCTGGTTTCACGTTTTCTTGTGGGCGCAAAAACTCAAAAACTACTTATTAATTTTTTTTTGAAAATGACCAACTTAAATTTTTTGGTGGGCACAAAAACTAAAAAAATTAGTTTGGTTTTTTTTTTAATTTTAACATTACATTTCTAGCAACATGTTGATGTACAATTGATATTTTTAAGATGTTATAAAAATTCAAACTGGCTGCCAAAAGTCAGCTTCAAAGTTTTTTGTGGGCACAAAACCTTCAAAACTTAAAGTCAGGAATTATTCAATTTTTTTTATCACATTCCCCACCATATGGAGATGTGCAGGTGACATTTTCAAAGTTTTACTGAAATTCAAAATGGCTGCCACGGACCAACTTCAATTTTTTGGTGTGCACAAAATTTCAAAAAATCAGTTTGGTCAATTTTTTTGAATTTTTACATCACATTCCTAGCAACATGTGGATGTGCAAGTGATTTTTTAAACAATGCTACCAAAATTCAAAATGGCTGCCGGAAGTCAACTTCAAAATATTTTTGTGGGCGCCAAAACCTAACGTCAGATCTTATTCAAATTTTACAATCACATACCCCACAATATGGAGATGTGCAGGTGATTTTTTAAAGATTTTGCTGGAATTCAAAATCGCAGCCGAGGATCAATTTCAATTTTTTTTGAGGTGGCAATAAAGTCGTAAATTTCATCAAATTTTACAATCACATTCCCCATGATATGGAGATGTGTATGTGATTTTTTCAAGGTTTTAAAAAAGGAAATTCTTAATATACTAAATGAAATAAGCATCATTAGTGGAGCGAAGCTCTATTGTTGCAGTTGTCTGGGCTTAATGTATTTTAGTATCAATTTATTCCACGACAATGACGTTAAATTCGTTGAGCTGAGAACATAGCTAACGTCATGTGTCTGTTAAAAAGAACTTTCTTCATTGCACTACGAGCTCCAATTTTGAGATCTCTATTTAGATGCTCAGATAAACACAGTTAAATATCTGTTTTTTCTGTGATACCATGTTAGCCTTTAGAGATTATGCGTGGCCCAGTAAACAGCATACAGGTCAACCCAGTGAACTACATGTATATATACAATTCACTGGGTCAACAAGTCCTCCAGAGTGCTTGCATGCACGGCACGTGCATTAGGCAGTGACACCGCCCAGCAAACACAAGGCATTCAACCAATGCTGTTTCAATGTTGGCCAGCGTCGCCGTCGTTGGCCCAACTCTGAAACAGTATTGGATGTATGCCTCGTGTTTGCTGGGGAGACTGCATCATATTTCTGCAGATCTGTAGAAATACGATGCAGTCTTCCCACCTGCCCAGAAAACACAAGGTAGTACATCATCATGTATCTGTATCCCGGGATCTGTTTATGTTATAATTATGTCTTTATCATATTCTGCCTCCATTCTCTGTCTACGTGAAAAGCGCGACAAGCAGTTCATAGGGGATATCCTTTTTTGCTAGGGCCAAGCAAACACTTGCACAAGACATTCAACCAATGCTGTTTCAATGTTAGGCCAGCGTCGACGTCGTTGGCCCATCATTGAGAAACTAACAGCTCCAACAATTTTCATTGTGTTTGTTGGGTACATAGCCAGCGGCTCCGGTTATCCTGGAGGTGTCGGTGACGAAATTTTGCTGCATTAGGGGAGGGGCTGTCCAATTAAATTCTGATCAATATAATTATAAATAGTATAAATTGTATCAGAGGTAAGCCTAATCGTTTGTATATTAAATACATGCAGGCCTACACGTGTGTTTGCATTTTATATTGTTTGTTAATTGAATGTTAGTCTATTCAATTTCATTCTGAAATATCATTTCTCCTATTTATATATTTTGATAATATGATCTTCGGATAAGATTGTAATATAGTAGACCTCGTTTAAAAAACAGGAGAAATGAAAATTTGACTAGGCTTAAAATTATTATAGGAATATGCAGGTTTATCGGTACAATTGGCCTGCTATTGTCATAATTGATCTAAAACACACAATATATAATACCGGTAGGCCCTATTGTATGACAAAGTTATAATAATTGCAAAAAACTTTGAACGGACTTCAGATGGACTTCAGACTTTCAACTTCAAACTTCAAATTTTGGGCGTTAGACTCTGGACTTGGGTTTCAGACTTAGACAGACAACTGACAGACTTCAGACTTTGGTTTCAGACTCGGATTTTGGACTTTGGACTCCAGGTTTTGAACAGACATATGTAGTAGGCCTACTTCAGACTTTGGACATAATTCAGACAGTTTTCCGACAGACGTCGGACATCAAACTTCAGATTTCGTCAGACTTCGTACATCAGACTTTCGATCATTGACTTTAGACATCTGTTTTAGACTTCGGATTGTGGACTTCAGACATACTTCAGACGTCGGATTGTAGCCTTCATTGTCGGGCATCGTACAGACGTCAAACTTCGGATTCAAAGACTCGGACGATTTATTTGTCACACAACAAAAACAAACATACATATGTAACCAAATAAGCTCAAGAAATACATTATGATATATGTTATGAGGATCAGGAGAACTGCTGATCAATGGTGATCGCCATCATGCAGACCACTTCAGACAGACTTAGGACAGTTTTCAGACTTATGACAGACTTCAGACAAACTTCGAACAGACTTAAGACGTCACACTCCTACTTCAGACTTTGGACCTCGTCCAGACTTCGAACATCAGACTTCGGATTTTGGACTTCTGACTTTGAATTTCACATTTCAGATTTAAGACTTCGGACAGACTTCGAACTTCAGACACCAGAATTCGAACTTTGAACTTTAGACTTAGCATTCAGATTTTAGACTTTGGAAATACTTCGGACAGACCTCGTCCTTCGGATTTTGAACTTTGATCTTTGAATTTCAGACTTTGGACAATATAGGCTACTTCAGATTTCTTCGGACCTGAAGAGTTCAGACTTTGGACTTCAAACTGCAGACTTTAAAGTTCAGAGTTCAGAAACCCCCACTGGGTTTTAATACTTTAAACAGTTAAAAGCTGCATAACTGTTTTGTTTATTTCGATAAAAATAACCTAAAAAGTACAAAACAATCATTCATTTTGTCTTAAATGCTTTATAAATGCACTAAAACTGGGTAAATGTAGCGGAATTAGTTTACCATGCGATACACCATCAAGTATTATTATGTAGTGAATCGGTTGTGTACAATATGTATGTAATAGCGGTAGGGTTATGGGCCAATATAATGTTACATTGGACAACACCAAACCGCCTTATAGCAAGCACTAGATGTTGAACTGAATCGGCAAAATGTTGGGCCAGTACCGCAGACGATGGGCCAGCATTAGTCTGCAATTGGATCAATGCCTCGTGTTAGCTGAGATACAAAGCCCAAATAACCAGTGGTAGACGTCCTGGGACTAGGTAAAAAAAACTGTTGGGAATCAGTTACAGTAAAGTACGATGTTTTAAATATTATTTTATTTTACCGCATAGCGCGATTTATATCACCGTATGTGATGATTTACGATAAAATAAAATAAAGTCTGATATTGTCTAGTAGCATTTTGACTATATTTTTTGTTTGTTTGTTTTGGTGGGGCAACAATATTAAAAAACAACTTAAATCCTTAATAACTCAGTAATCGGGGGAGTAAAATAAAAAATAAAAACACCATTCTCCAAGGATTAATATTTTGATTAAAATAAGCAAAACAGCTAAGCAGCTTTAATAATTATTGTGAGACAGCTCCATTTTAGCTGTCCGTAGAACAATAACCCTGAAGGGCGACGCAAGCTCTACTTCAGTGCCGTCAGGCTCTTGTTCAAGTTATTATAGTTGTGATAAAAAATTTGATGTAACGTTTTTGTTGTCACAGGTCTTACCAAAATTACAGAAGTTACAGACGTTAAACTTTGGTGATTGTTTGCTTAAGACTGAAGGAGCTAAATTTGTGGCCGAGTCGATCAAAGCTGATCATAAAGAGCTCAAGGTAGGTCATTATTAGTGATAGTGATATATATATATCAACCTTGATTGATACAAAATTCTTTTAACACCTCAAGGGTTAACAGTTGGGTGCTGCTGAATTTTTCGATTCTATTTTTTATTGAATTGAAGCTGGAATGCTAACAAATTTACACCTTCAAATGACAACAAATTTAAAAAAAGTATCTTGTAAATTTTTATTCATTATTAGCATTTACCACAATATATTTTGTCTATTTCAGTGGTATGTTATCTTGTTTGAAACTTGGCTGAAAACGTATATATATATACAGACCAACAGGGTTCAATTTGTTCAGTATCCCTAGCGAAAAGCTACAATACAGTTTTGATCAATTGCCAATCAAATTTGCAATTGATTAGAGAAATATTTCATCTCTAGGAATGTGGAGCATTCTTGCATATCGCTACACAACAAATTAAACCCTGCCAGCACAAGGGTGCTTATATATATACAGACCTTGCAGCACAATTTTTTTTCACTTACATTTTTTTCAGCATTTGAACCTGTCATTTAACGAGGTGACACTTCCTGGAGGTGTGAAAGTTATAAAATCTGTGAAAAATAAAGACAAACTAGAAAGTCTAGATCTAAATGGTGAGTTATCAAAAATGAACATTAAAGGGACATGCCCACGCTAAAATCATCAAAAAATCGGTGATTTTATTTTAGCTTAATAATATGACCATATGATGTACCGTATATCCCCGTGTATAATGCGATGTTTTTTCTCAGCTATTCATGTCACAAAAAGGCACCTCGTATTATACATAGATGTAGAATTTAATACAATTTGTTAGCTCTCTAGCGGTAAGTTCAGTGGTAAGTTCTCCAGCGGTAAAACGTATCTTTAAACGTAGGCCAGTCAGCGTGTTTTGTAAGCAGGCCTATACACACGATACTTTGCCTTTCCAACTAGTAGCAAACAAGAGACGGTTCACCCAATGCTGGTACATTGTTGGGCCACCGTCTGCGACGCTGACACAACATTGCACCAGCATTGGGTGAATGTGTCGTGTTTGCTGGGGGCCCCCGTCTCACATTCCCGCCGACGCGCGTGGCACCTTTGACAACCACAGGCAGATAAAAAGACGCCGTTAGTCTGCAACCAATTCACACTCCTGACCTGTTCATTTATATTAATAATGATTTAATCTAAGATCGCCTTTCATATGGGAGTGTTCTATTGTGTAAGACAAATCTGAACATGATTTTTTCCTATTGGAATGAGAGAATGCGTTGACGAAATATAACAAGATATCACTGATTATATCTCCTATCGCAAATTCTATACATGTAGGCCTCAGAATGTCCATATTGCTGGGATAACATTAACGCCTACCGCTGTTGCCGCGGCTGATACAGTATTGAGCAAATGGGTGGTATCTGTTAGCTGTAGTTCATGGAGCGCTGCTGTGTTATTGCACCCTGACACCTTATACAGCCATGCACACCTCTTGTGTCGAGACAATGCGCTAGTCTGCAAATGTTTTACAATCACATTTTATCTTGAAATGTTCTTATTTGAGCACGACGATATTAAAATATGGTCTTTGTAATAGAAAAATTGAAATAATATAAATTTGTTGGCGAAATATAAATACGGGTATTTTAAAATCAGTGTGTATTGTAGCCTATGCAGGCCTCAGAATGTCTGCCCATCGAGACAGTCCCGATGACATCTGCTCTGCCGTGGAAAATAAAAATACAGTATCTGCTTACTTTACCTGTAAGCAGGTACTGCCCTTTGGTTTTGCAGAGCTGTACTGTTGCCGCTGTTCCCGTCATTGAGCATCGTCCATGCAGGTGTGGCGGGGCTATTTATTAGAATAAGATAATATCCATGCCTCACATTTAGATGGCCCGTAACGCTATCGACCGGGACGCTGCCGACATCCAAAATTTGAGGTCGTATTATACAGAGGGGTAGACGTTTTTCAGGTAATCCGAGGCCTCAAATCTTAACTCGTATTATACATGGCGTCGCACTATACGCGGGGATATACGGTAAACATGTCCATAGACTAGAACTGCAAAAGTTTAAAAGAAAAATTATGCTGCGCATTCACCAGTTAGGCTAGATATAGAGACAACATTCCCGTATCTCCTATTTTTGACATGGTTGTCAAAAATTAGAAATCAGGAATTTCGTATCTATATCTAGCCTAACTGATAAATGCGTAGCACAAAGATTAAAAGTTTTGCAGTTCTAGTCTATGGACATGTTTACATCATATGGTCATACAGTAGTCCCCCTCTGATACGACTTTCATACTGCCAGAGAACCAAAGTCGCATCCAAGGGGCAGTCGTATCTGGGAGGGGTGAAAAAAACTCTAGAAAAAACGTTAAATGGGCCGAATTTGATGTCTAAGACAGCCCCCTTTAAACACCTATTTTCGTTGTGACACGATCAGCGCAGTTGACAGTCTGTGTTATAACACTTAATTAAGAAGTACTGGAAGTGGCTTGTGTTTTCATAAGCATCGAGGCAGTGTTTTTTCACATTTCAATATGGGCCTATGCTTTACAGTACAAAACATGTGACACTGAACGTGACGGCTACTTTCAATTGATGTCAACGTCAAAAGTTAAGACTACAGGGTGAATACTGAGTCATAGTGTCTATTCTGGCCCAGCATTAAAACAATGTACCTTATTATCCCTAATAAACGTGCCACATAGGGAGACGCAGTTGGGTCTTGTTTATTATATATGTGCATCGATATGTGATCAATATTACATTAACAAATAAAAATTTGAAAACAAATGTTATGGATGATGCCAGTTAATAGTAGACTGTATTCTCATTGAAATATTCAATGGCAAACAGGCGAGGCAGGCGTCCTCTATGTTGACTAAGATGTGAAGTTGAACAGACAATACCCACAACCGACAACACTAGCACAGATATTATCTTCACGTGTATACACTCTCGTAATGCACGTGGTTGCGAGACGCTGGTGCAGTGTTGCTCTAATGCTGGGCCATCGTCGTCAATGGCGGCATCGGTTTGGCGTCTCGTGGCGGCGTACCGCGTTTACGTCTATTCCCCATGATGATGACTGTTACACCAGCCTCATTTTCCAAATCGATAACTTCGCGAGTTCAGGAGCTATCATTATCTAATTTATATCATTATTTTCAGCGTTGAATAAGCTTTCTGGTGATATTTATTACATGTCCGTGCGACCATAATAATGATAATTGAAAAAGTTATGTATTTCAAGTGGAGTGTTTATCACAACTAGCCGACACACGGACACCGCTGACGTCCTTTGCTAATTAGTGTTGTAATGCACCTTGTAAAGCCAAGGGTGCACTGGATGTTAACTGCACCGTATGTAAATACATATTTGAAATGAAATCCCATTTAATCATGGTTTTAAATTAATAACAGAAAAAGTATTTACGATACAGTAAAAAGAGTTATATCACGGGAAAGCATTTTTCAGCCACTATAATCTGAAATGCGTTCCCAACGATGTGACTAGAATATTAAAGTCGCTATACATTTAGTCAACTGGAAACATTATTATAAAAAGTCATCTCTTGTCAGTGTAGGGCTGACAGACATCTGCAGACGTGACACAGTCTGGGAACAGCTAATTTCAAAAAGTCGTATCTTTAGAAGGATATCGCTATCTGGTGCGGTGATTTGAAGCTACCAGTACACATCTTCGCAGTGTATTGACCAAGATTGTGTCAATGCTGGCCCACTTTATACGACGCTGTACCAGCCTTAAGCCGACAGTGGCTTAGCATACATATCTACTGGGCTGTAATCGACGGTATGTACACACAAGCAATATCTTCAGACCGGCAGCTCATGTCAGGCTGACAGTGCCACTGAACAGCTAATTTCAAAAAGTCGTTTCTTTAGAGGGAGGTTGCTAGGTAGTGCCATGATTTGAAGGTCGCATGTCCTGGGAGAGGGGAAGTCACATTTAAGGGGTGCTTAACAGTGTAAAGCACGTTGGTGCTCAGAAAAAAAGTTGCATAATAGGAGAAGTTGGATCTGAAGGGGGTCGCATCTGGAGGGACTACTGTATTAAGAAGCCAAAATAAAATCACCAATTTTTTGATGATTTTAGCGTGGCCATGTCCCTTTAAGCATTTTTCTTTAAGAACTTTTATAATTTGCTCTGGTATCAATTAAAGCTCTGCCCATAACCAGAAAAAGTATTGAACTTAATGGCGGCATTGTTACTTGCCTTCCTACCTTCGGTAGAAATGATTATTTTATAAACGTTTTTGTCGATGTAAGATGCACTAACCCTGTATATTTTTGTCGATGTTGCTTCAGGTAATCAGTTTGGTGATGATGGTATTGAGGAGTTGCTGGAGCTGGCTGAAAACTACAACAAAAAAGACATCGTGGTCAAGATGGAGTGAGTACTTATTGTCCAGATCCAGAAAATCCGGGAAATTTACCATTAAAAATTCCAGTTCTGGAAAACCTTGAAAATAGCCCCTTTGTCCTGGAATAGTTCTAGATATCTGGTATAAATTAAACCTACCTGTAATAATCATACAAGTTGAAGTTTGCTTACAAAATAGTTCTTTACCGACTATTTTACATCTAACAATACACACATCGAAAATGTATTGGCTCACAGTGGGACAGTATTATCAGAATCGACGGGACTTACATTTACAATTGTTGTTGTCTTTAATTTCTGTCATGTGATTTTGCAAAAAACATTGTCCAGTAAAAACTTTGTGAATCAAAATGCTGTAGATATAATAACACACACACTTTGATGGAATATACTATTTTCTTCTGATTTTTTTTCATGTAGACTGTCTGGTGCATGTTTACAGCGTAGGCCAGCTATGTTTGATTGATATTTTATTTCAATTGTTCATATTTTACTCCCTTCATGTTACAGTGAGGATGAGGGATTAGATAGCGATCAGGAAGATGAAAATGTAAGTTGACATTTATCTTATTCAGTGATGCATGAAAAAATTAAAAATTATTTTACCTCTATGATACTGATATATGTTGTGACATTAGCGAATTCAAGTGATTTTCAGTAGCTTGGAAGTTGTTGATCGTTGTAGCGAGTCATAACTTTTTAGTGACAGAAAATTTAAAATTTATTTGAATCACAACTAAAATTGTTTTTACTCCCATCCAAACTTGGCCAAATAATCTTGGTCAAAGATGTACCCATTGCCCAGTTTTCCCTGTAGATGTGCACTTTGTTTTGTTTGTTTCAGGACGAGAGTGAGGAGAACGATGAAGATGAAGAGAAGTCACAATCAGCGGATGCCACGCCCATCTCTGATCAGGTCTGATTTCAGTAAATGTTCTATATCCTTGTAGGAAGACTTTTATTCTTGTGGATGAGGGGGTTGACAAATAGTTCTGATAAATATACATGTATACATTTAGGTGCAGGAGTAGATTCGTGGCTCCCCCCTTTTATTACCCGGGGGATCGACTTTAGATGTCAGAATCTGACGTCTGTAAACGTAAGATTCTAAAGTTTGACATCTAAAGGCGATCCCACGTCAGATTCTGATGTCGATCCCCGCACGGAAAGAGTATAAATATTTATAATGGCTGTAGATTTATAAACTTTGCACCACATGTTTCAGGATTGGCCAAATATTGTGTAAGATCTGTATGTGATGACGGTCTTATTATAAATCTGTACATGCACTAGATGTATGGTGCACAAATTAGATAGCATAAGACATTTACCCAGCGCTGTCACAATGCTGGGCCAGCAGCTTCAATGCTGCCCCAATGTTAATACACTGTCAGCTGATCTTTCTAAATTATCCGATCTTTACCAGATTACGGCAGGCCTCAAATTGCTTGGACATTTTTTGGAGCACATGCCTACAGATTTTTGTGACTGTGCCAGGAATGCCCTGTTTCCAATCAATCAAGGGGACATTTTAAATATTGTTGGGTCAATAGTGTAATGCCGCAGCCTGTTTTGAACACTGTATATGTGTTCTAAAATATTTCACATGAATAAACAATTTTAATATTAGACTTAAAAAATTAGAATCCTAACAAATACAAACAGCATTTGTATCATTATTAGTTCTTTTCACATCTGCAATGAATATCCAAAGCTGACCTAATAAAAAAAAATATTTATAAAAATATATTGCACAAGTCAAGAGCTTTACATTTGACTTTAACTGCCGAATTATTTAATTGGAATGTTCACACACTCGCTGGCACGATCCACAACTTCAAACAAGTGGAAATTATTAATATTTGGCAAAATGGAGGTCAAATTAATTCTTGCTGATATAAATAACATTGATCAATAATAATTCTAGGAATTTTATCACATTTATATCCACTGAAGTGTGGTCGGCTACTGAAATTCTCACAAACCGTTACTGATTAGTAATTAGATAATTTTAGAAAAGTTCTGAGATCAAACAACATTATTGCTAAAAGCATTTCCTTTTTGTAGCATTTTCTTCAAACACATTTAATGAAAATAAATTTATTAAATGCCCCTAGCCTTTAAAATTATAAAAAAATATATATTCACTATTTCTTTCACAGCCTGTCAGTGCAGCAGAATTCCTAAAACATCCATCTCGAGCGAAGCTGCGTCAAGTTGGAGGGCAAAGAGGGAACCTTTTCCTAGAAGAATTAGGTGTAAGTATTGCACATTGATTTATTATTTTAACCTCCCTCATTGCAGTTATGCACCACATGGCATATTTCAGATAAAATTAATTGAATTAAAAGTTGTAAGACATCACTATAGGGAGGTTCTAAGGTTTCATTTGAGATACTATGCTTGGGTGATTTACGAAGTCAAGTCATTATCAGTCACCTTAGTGTGGGAATGGTAGGACAGAGATGGCAATGTGAGCCCTGGCTGGATACATGTGCTATGTTGGCATCTGCAGCATAGGCATTGACATCTAATCAGAGTTTTGGTTTCTTTACTTTCGCAGGATAATGTCCATGACGTTGATCAGTCTGTTGCTATGGTGATGAAGGTGAGTATACTAAAAAGATCTTGTACAATAAGATGGTTGACATTCGAATTTCACCTTACGAATGTGTGTCATACATTATGTGGTGCCACCCATGTTTTTCTAGGTTGGACAGTTATTACAATATCTTTGCAGAATTTGCTTTTTTTGTGATTGAAATGTCTTTATTTAAATAACAAAAGAGCTTTGTGCACAACACAAAACACTGAACAAAATTTGCTGTAATGTTGGGTCAGTGTCGCATGCGGTTGGCCAGCATTAGCCCAGCATTTGGTCATTTTCTTGTGTTTTCTGGATGTCACCTGCTGTCTGTTATTATAGGGGATCTTAACCCCTGAGGCATCAAACAGAAAATGATGTTAAAAAATTAAAATTACCTGCGCAACAAATTATTGGACTAAAAATGAAAGTTATTTTTAGGATGTAAAATATGTATTGTTTTTCGTAGCAGCAATGTCATAATCATACTTAGTCATCCTTCCGTTGATTATGTAACTCAAATACCTTTCTCATTTCGGAATTTTTTAGGGCTTCTTTCAACTCTGTTGTAAGCTTTGCTTGCTTCCATCTTTCAAGCAAGGTTTAATTTTCAGCAGAAATAGTGAAAAGAAAAAGACATTTCCCTGACCTGGGTGCCATAATACCATGTAGACACATTACAGGATATTTTACTATGAATTAACAGCTTAATTATTGATATGAAAGGGTTTGAATTACATCACTTAGGATGAGCTGGAGGTGAGTAAGTAATTTGTCAGATTATCTTGAGCTAGTATCTATTTATGAGACCATGTTGTTTGTAGGTGTCGTCCGTTGTCACAGACGGTGATAAGGAGACCAAGCAGTATGCATGTGAAGTGGCCGGTAAGTGCTGGTGAAATTTTAACCCTCACAGCGCCAGGACCGACCTTTGTCGTCAGAATCTCACGTCAGCAGACGTCAGATTCTGACAACTCAAGTCGATCCCGGCACTGTAAGAGTGAACATATTTAAAATGGCCGTAGACCCATAACATAGGTATTCAAATGAATCGGAAAGAGCTAACTAAGACAGTTATGATGATTTCAAATTGAAAAAAACCCTTTGGTTTCCAAGGTTTTCATAAAAAAATTCAGCGCTCCAAGGGTTAATCCTCAAATGCTCATCACATCTTTTGATTTGAAGGATAAATGCTAGATTTGTATATGTTTCTATCCAAATTGTAATTATGAAAATTTGTTATCCATTCCAAGTTGTGGGTCACAATACTGAGCCATAACTTCTGGTGAAACTTTAAATTCTATAATTTAGTTCCCTAACGGTTAATTTTCAATTTGACTGCGTAGATATATGGTTCTTTTATGAATTATTTGTATAAAATGACAATGGTTTGTATGGTCGCTTAAAAACCTTGAAAGTGGTTGAATTGTACAATTAATAATCAAGGCTTTGAAAGTGCTTGAAGAATGGGATATTTAGTTCATGAGTCTTTGAATTTTGGTGACTAATCCGCAATGAAAAAACAACACAATGATATTTTATTCTTATCTGTGCATTATTTTACAGTATCACAGTGAATGTGACATTGTAAATAACTGTACTTGCATTAATTTTGCTTTTGTTGTTTGAATTGTTCCTTGAACAATGTACTTTTGTTTCTTGAAAAGTCCTTGAATTAAATCATTGGTTAGATGAACAAACCCTGAATGAGGAAGTATATAGACACCAGTTTAACAGAGAACGGTGCCTGGTGTACCGCGGATCAAATTATGATGCCAGCAAAGGTATCAAGATAATAATGAACTAAAGGCCTCAACACGGTTTTATCACGTTAAAGTGGCAAAAAACCCCATTATTTCGTCACTTCACCATTATAGCTTTGTGGTCTTCTGAAAGTCATTATTTGTTCAAAATTTGAGCACATTAATATTTGCCTTTCGCTTGTAACACTAATGATATTATCAAGCAATGTTTGGTTTGTTTTAAAAGCAAACTATGTGAATGTTGATGCTATATAAGGGTGGAGTTACACTATTGTGTATATAACTACGTCAATAAATCTTTTTCTCTCTATCTATATATGTTTGTGCAAATAAGAAAGGCTCTTGGATTTAAATGTGTCAATAAATATGATAAAACATGTTTCATGAGGATGAAATATACATAAAAATAATTTGATTACTATGTCGTGCTGAATTACTATTTGTTACTATTTTTCGTTCATTTGAAGAAAACATGGTTAAATATTCCAATTTTTGAAACATAAACATTGCCAAAATTGATTTCTTTGAACAACGAATAATTATTTGCAAACCATTTTCGTCAATTTTAGTAGCATTTTATTTGTTTTAAACTATACACTATAAAAAAAAAGCAAAATTATACACTATACAGTCCTAGTAGAGTTAAGGTAATCTAAAATAATAGGTATGTTGCATCAGTGTGATAGGCTATACCTTTATAATGTAATAAATGTTGATTCAGATGCTGTGCTGGAGAGAGTTGTACAGATGGGAGAAGAGAACCTTGGGTCACTCATGAGTAATACTCTCCTCGTTCACCTCGGCATACTAAAGGTAGGAAAACTGCTTTGAATGATATTCTATATTCTGTCAAATATTGTCACTTCCAACATATGTGCATTGGCAGCCTGTTCATCTCCCATTGAATTATTTGCTCGACCCTTTCAGCACGGCGACCGTCTTTATATTCTGACATCTAAAGTCGAGCCCGGCACTGAAAAAATTAAAAAAATTAATGGCTGTACACCCATAATATAGGTATTCGAATGAAGCGGAAAGTGAAAAAACTTTTAATCTCCATGGTATATACAAAAAATATTTCAGCGTTGTGAGGGTTAACTAAGCTACAAAATATTTTATCGATTTCAGTGTGAATTAAATTTGATTTTCAAACTTTGTAATTTTGTTTTCAGAGTGAGGACAAATCGTTTGCGCCGCTGACGGATCCTAACGGACCACTCCTGGTTCTGGAGCACGTTTTCAGACAAAACTATTTTCCCAGCTCAGCAAAAAATATTCTTCAGTGCTTTCTTTCACAGTAAGTAATCAACTCTCGATAAAAGACAGTGTGTGTACAATACTGAATAGAAGCAGAATCATGAAATTTTAATCCCGTTGATAGAATAAATGTTTCTAAAACATGGAAACTAGATAACTATAAATATTATACCGGTAGTTCAGTGAAGCATAACGAGGTTCGCGAGGTTTTAATTCTCACAAGTTGGCCAGATTCGCGAATTTAAGAATCTCGCGAGAATCATTATAATAGCGCTACTATCATCGACATTGATAATTTGCGAATTCTAGACTCCAGGAAAAGTCCCAAAAGCGGAAATTCTCGAAAATCTAAACACGCAAAAATTACCAGATCTTCAGTATAACAATAAAGACAATATTGTGTGTTCTAGAATTGTCAACATTGACAGCTAATTTTTAAAAAAAATTAAAAGTGATAGGAAGTCATTACATGTAATACTGATCTTGCTGGAGCAATATATTAGACTGAGTTATAAATCGTTGATTGTTGTCAGCCATGTATAAAATATATAATTAATATGTGTATTTTGTTTCAGACCAGATCGACTCCCTGGAAGCCAGAAGGTGTTACCACAGGTTCTACAGGCGCTGTTCAGCTAACGCCTGCCCCAAACATAAACTCTTTTTGTCCCTTGACCAT
Organism: Flabesymbios commensalis; assembly: GCA_964017125.1. NCBI lineage: Eukaryota > Metazoa > Annelida > Polychaeta > Terebellida > Flabelligeridae > Flabesymbios > Flabesymbios commensalis. The sequence continues at coordinate 72,979,310 of OZ024913.1, read as the reverse complement.
TGCATCACTGAATCCCACTTTTGTAAGCTTACAAAAGTGGGATTCAGTGATGAAAGGGTTTTATTGTCAGAACATAGCCATTACAGTCATCTTCCCCTCATTGACGGATATCACCACAAGATATATAATTATGTTAAGGCCACATCAGATTCATTTATGGTCAATAATGTTGACGCTTATTGCAAGTGATTTTTCTTTTTTAAATAATTGATCTAAAAAAAAATTAAATAAATATATTCATTCACCACCAGTGTGTGAGTTTAACAAATTTTTGAAGCTCAAGAATATGTCTTCCATAAAATTAATTTGGTGTGGCCTATAAGCAGCTATCACAGCTTACGTCTCTGCTTGACAAAATATTTCATATTGTAAACATATTTTGCTTTCTGAAAACTAAAAAGCAGCTTACAATCCATATATTGTACCTCCTATATTTTTTTGTTTCATTTACTTGCTTATCTGGTATTTTTTTAATCATCGGTTTAAGCACATTTTAGAAATACAGCATAAAGATGTGCTCTAGAGAAAGTCCACGAACTGATAATCTGTTTCAAAATATTCAGGCATTATGTGCATGCAATAAGTCTCATATGATCATGTGGTTTTGATTTCGTTGCTTAATGTGATTTCATTTTATTAATCTTGACAAACAGTTTGTTGATAGAGTGTTCCCTCTTGTACTTAACACTTGTCCTGCTACGGCCATATTTATTCGGTTTCAAGCAGGTTTTAAACTAAATATTATGTGACAGACATTGATATTATAGTTTGTTTTACATGCTTATTTTGTAAAATAATTCAATTCAGAAGATGTATATTTTCAAAAAATAGAGAATCGTTTCTTCATTTGAAGCTGGATATTATGTTAGCAATTCCAGCTCAGTGTTTCTGAGCTGACAAGCTTCCCCCTCCCCCCGACAAAAAAACATTCCATTCTGACAATAATAATATACCAAGAAAAACAATTTCTAGATGATTATATAATTTTCAGAAATCATTTCCATAGATATTTTTCAGTGTTTCATTAGTTAAAAATGAGTTGTTTCAAATGTACCTTTAGATATCAGTAAAAGCCACCTAAAGCCTTCTCTAGGTGGGGGGAAGCGTAATTCCCCCCCCCCCCCCCTCCCCCACAGTCACGCTTGAGGGTAGCCGCGCCTGCGTGCCGACTCCAACACTCGGAGTCAGAATCTTCGTATTACCTGACCCAACTTTTTTCAGAGCCAGAAACACTGCAGCTTAAAGTGAAAAGCAGAAACAAAAAATTCAGTTAATACGGTCTGTAGATTTCTTATTAAGCAAATTTCAAGCATAATTAAATTTTCCTTAAATTCATATAAATAGTTTATAGTACATGCTTTGTTAATCAAATTAATGAATTTGGGACTGTACTATTTTTCATAAAGGTAATTTTTTTGCATTGGTAATTCTAGCTTGAAATGAATAAAAAACTGGCTGACAAAACCAGCGACAGATATACTGTACATTTATTTACATGCATGGCTAAATGTTCAACCCTTTCATTGCGTATATACAATATTATCACCACTGTCATTAACCCGCTAAGCACCATTGTCACATGTATACAATATTATCACCCCTGTCTTTAACCCGCTAAGCACCATTGTCACATGTATACAATATTATCACCCCTGTCATTAACCCGTTAAGCACCATTGTCACATTTACACAACTTTTAGAATATTTTGAGCAAAATTCAATCTGTCTATTAAATTATGTTTTTAACTCTTTAAGTGCTTCATTACTACTTAACATTTTCCTTTCATTTGAAGTTGGCATTGTTCACGCAATTGCCAACTTCAAATGAAAGGAAAATACCTCCTCACTTAAAAATTAAACCTGCTAAATTTCACAATGGGGGCTTTACTCAAGATTTATACATGCATATTTGTTCAATTTCTGTCAAATTTTAGTTGTGGAAAAACAGTATGAATGCGCTTAAAAGCGTCGCCCGCACTCAAAGGGTTAAATGTATAGTGTTTATTGAGAAAATAGACTAACATGAGCAATTCCAAATTGAACTCTTCTGCTGCTGAATTGTTAGTTTCTAGTTTTCATTCATTTAAAGTTTGAATCGCTCACGCAAATTGCAGCTTTAAATGACGAAAATATATTCGTAAAATATATTTTTTCAAAATTTAACAACTCCTTCACAAACTAAGTAACATAATATGTCACCAACTTCAGTGGTATTTTATTTGGGCCAGTTGCTTAACCCTTGAAGCGCTGATTTTTTTTGCATAAACAATGGGGACCAAAGGTGTTTTCTTTTCAATTTGAAATCATCATGAATTGGATAGCTTTTTCCGATTTATTTGAATACCTATGTTATGGGTCTATGGCCAATATCAATATTTTAAGTGCGGTGATCGATTTTAGACGTCCAGATTCTGACGACTAAAGTCGATCCCCGCACTGTATAGTCGGGGCTGTTAAGGATATTTTGGGGCGAATTCTTCCAAAGCTACAAAATTTGGCACAAATATAGAACAGATTATACTCTTGCGATGGATGCCAAGACTGGAATCGCTCATGGCCGGTGTATTAGCAAAATCCAAGATGGCCGCCATTAAGATTTGAGGTATACCTTACTAAGGATGAACAAAGGGCTGGGACCACGTGATATATCGCTACGTATTTTAGTTATTGCCAATTTAGCTACTTCTGATGTTATTTTATTTAAATAATTGGATTTGTTCACAATTATTGAACAAAAAAGACAATTTAAAAAAAAAAATGCTTGAAAATAATTAGCTTTTATACTAGACCAGACGTGGCTGGGAGTAAGGTGTCACCCGGAAGGGGAATTTAAACCACTATTATTTCCACATAGCTGGACTACTCAGGGGTCAGAATCAACCAGGCCCTGCTGATCAGGTAACTGCCGCTGCTTCACTGAAATATGGCCAAAATTGTACATGACAGACCGATGTGTGATTTTGGCCCGATTTTGATAAATCGAGCGTGTTACACACTTTTGCGCACTGAGTAAATAAATTTTGAGCTATATCAATGTATGTAATATCAATACATAGCTACTGACACAGGCGTTTAAATGTATGTCCCATATTGTGCGTCAGATCAAATGCACCAGAGAGCTTTCAGTTGGTATTTTAACCCCTAATTTTACCTATTTTTCATATTTATTCTGTATAATAGTCAAAACATTTTCTCTCAGCTGATTTTTGTATGGTATGAATGTTAATTTTTAATTTAAACATGTTCTAGAACTCTTGTTGATTTAAAATAAATCCATTTGGAATAAAATAAGGAGGTTAATGTGAACATATTACATCCTTTTTTGGTCAGACCTAAAAATTGGCGCGCTTTTCTGCAGGTTCGGGAAAATTGACCATGTCACACTTGTGCCCAATGAGTAGTCAAATTTTGGGCTATATCAATATATTTGATATCAATGGAAAACTATTTTCACATGGATGTCATATATTTTGTGTCCGATAATTGCCAAATGAACAAGATAACTTCATGTTGGTATTAATTTCATCTATTTTCCATACTTTTTCAGTAAATTACTTTTCTCCAAGCTGGTTTTGTATGTGATTTGATTCAAACATGTTCTAAAACTATTGTTGACTCAAAATAAAACATTTGGAAAAATAATAATGAGCTATTTCAACATATTACACACTTTTTTGTTTGGACTGAAAATGTGCGATTTTTCTACCGGCTTGGGAAAATTGACCCTGTTTCAAATTTTTGTCCAATGAATACCCCAAATTTAAAAAATGTATCAACATTTTCGATAGCAGTTGAAAGTCACTATGAAGGGCTTTAACGTGGATACATGATATTTTATTTCTGTTGAATATGAAATCTGCAACAAAGCGCGAAGTTTGTATTTTATCCTTCCATTTGAACAATTTACAACGTTTATTTATTAGTGAATATCAACAGGACTTTATTTCGCTCATGTGGTAGAAATGTTTGTTACTACGTTTACATTTCCTGGAGCCATTTTTCAAAACTGATCTTGACCACTGAAAAAGTTATCACAGCCACTTTAAAAAATATCTAATCCATTATAAAAGTGATCTTGACCACCCAAAAAAGTGATCACGGCCACTTTAAAAGTTGTCCGAGCCACTACAAAGGTGATCTTAGCCACTAACAAACTGATGTCAGCCATTGAACAAGTTATCTCAGCTACTACAAAGTGATCTTGGCCACTGAAGAAGTAATCACAGCCACTTTAAAAATATCTAAACCACCACAAAAGTGACCTTGACCTCTAAATAAGTGATTACAAACGCTTTAAAATTTATCTCATCCACTACAAACGTGATCTTTGCCACTGAAGAAATGATCACAGCCACATTAAAAATATCTAAACCACCACAAAAATAATCTTGACCACTAAATAAGTGATTACAACTACTACAAACGTGATCTTGGCCACTGACGAAGTGATCACAGCCACTTAAGTTATCTGAGCCACTTTAAAAGTTATCTGATCTTGGCCACTGGAGAAGTGATCACAGCCACTTTAAAGGTAAACTCAGCCATTACAAAGGTGATTTTGGCCTCAAACAAATTGGTGTCAGCTACTGAAAAAATTATCTAAGCCAAAGTGATTTTGGCCACTGAAGAAGTGATCACAACCACTTTAAAGGTTATCTCAGTCGCTAAAAATCTTTATGTCAGCCCCCGGATCATTCAATATTTGAGAAATAAAACAAAATCCCCAGCGCCCAGAGCAAAAACTAAACGATACCAACGTACACTGATCCCACACGGCCTGGTCCACTAGCAATGACTGCATGACATAAACTATTTATTTTTAAATTAATTATATTGCAAACACGTTATATGTATAATTCATTACACTTTTAATAATTTTTAAATAATTTTAGTGCTAAATATTTTTACTTCTGCATGCTACGTTGTAATATAATTCAACTATTAGTTGCCAATAATGTTATAAGTATGTATGGCGCATATGCTATAAATAACATTTAATTACTTTAAATGTGATATTTTGGGGATGAATCTGCTGAAACGTTTTTTTACTAGGGTATAGAACTCCAATTTTGACAATAATGTGTGGAAAATTGCAATAAAGGAGGATGATCGCGTGGTTCCAGTGACAAGTACTTCCGTATTGTATCATTCCGAATTTCAGGTGTCATATTATCTTTATTGACGTCAAAGTACAAAATTAATAATGTTCAATAATCAATTTAACTATTTATCAACGATACTGTTTATTTATTATTGGTCGTCCTGTGATCATATAATTGTTGCACTTGTGTGGAAATGATTGAAAACGTGCAGTTATTTGACATAGCATGAACAGATCATGATAATTAAGGGTTGTGCCAATAACATAAAAATGTGAAATTTTTGGGATAAATCAATCGAAAGTTATGAAAAACATAAGAATTATAAATAATGCTTTTCAGTAGCGAGTTTTATTTCATGTAATTTAAGATTTTAAATATTATATTGCTTGATTCTGATATTTCCGATATCTAGTGGCGGCCATTTTGGATTTAGCCCCTACGGTGGCGTAAGGCGCCTTTCTTGACATCAACCCTGAATCGATCAAGTAGGGTTCTATCGACATCTGGGCCAAATTTGATAGCTTTGGAACAATTTGCCCCAAACAGTCCATTTATTGCCCTAACAGCCCTGACCAGTAAGGGGTAAAGCATATACAATCTATACTGTCACAGCAGCCAGCAGAAGGGTTATATTACTAAAATACATTTTTTATTACAAATAGACATTTTAAAAATTAAATATTCACTGAACTAACCATCCAAACTACATAATATTATATTTGACCAAAGTCAGTGGCATTTTATTTGTTTTTTATACGCATATATGCTGCCCAACAACAGAAGGCTAAATAATGGTAAATTCATACAGATTGATTCAGTCATTGAAATGTTTATTTAAGTAATTCAAATGTGAAACGTTGACCATATGGTGGGTTAATGTTTTCCCACCGTCTGCGACGCTGGCCCAACATAACCCACCATTGAGTCAATGTCTCATGTTCGCGGGAATACAAACAATGTTGTTGAGAAAGCTTGCACGTAGTGTGAAACATGTACCTGTATAAACTGTCATAAAGGTCATTAAAAAAGTCAAAACCACTTCTGTTATGTCATTTTTATCCCTCGGCCTGTTGGGGCCAAAGAGATATTGTCGTCCCCTTCGTGCGCCGTCTCCGCCGCTGCATACATTCTTTTGGCTAATACACTAACATGGTGCAACACATTGAATTCATAATTCATACAGACATTCAACCCTCCCGGCATTTTTTTTACCCAAAGGTCAAGGTCAAATGTCACCGCGATAAAAATAATTATCTGATCTCTCCAATTTTTTAGGTGCAGTTAGCCATGAGTATGGAGATCACCTGATTAGATTTCCAATGAAAATAAAAAATGCTAAATTTATTTTTTCACAATATGCATTACGCATTATTCTACCGTAATACCCCAGGATACAAATGAAAACAATCTGAAACGAATTAGAGACAAACAGAAATGAAATGAATCGGGCTTTAGGGCCAGGAGAACCTCCTGAGGATGGCGAGATGATTGACTTGACACTGTCCTCCAGACACAGGATTCGAAATTCGAGCCCTGGCGGTCTGAGGCCGAGCACGCTACCTCTCGGTCACGGAGGCTCCCCATAATACTGACTTTCACACGTTGATGAGGAAGAAACATTTTTTGTTTCTTCCAAACCGCCGAGACCGGGAACCGAACCCCGAACTCTGGCGTGAAAGGCAGCGGTGCTAACCACTACCCTAGGGCCCCCGCCCCTGACCAACAGAGGGCGAACAAAATGGAATGGACAATTTGTCCACTTGTTACTTCATCTATGACTGATGGGGACTACCTGAATTTCCCACGTAATCAGCTGCAATGATTGGTTAGACATAGGCTTCGACACATAACTTGAGGAGGTGTCCTTGAAATTACTTGATTAAGGTTTATTGGCTATCCAATATACATTGTATATTTTTCACACTCTGTAGTCCATTAATAGCTGTTCCATAATATTTGACATCCAGACAATCGTTTTTAGACCTCAGCCAAATTTTGGTTGATGACTATTGTCGTCATGCGGCATGTCTGTCTATCTGTCTGTCCCTTTTAGTGCAATAATTTGTTTCGCGTAACTGGAATGCACATTAAACTTCACATACGGTTTTATCATGAATAATGCTTTGAGTTCACATTTGACCTTTTTGTGATCTCTTTGACCTTTTTTCATGATCAGTAAATTTATGTACTGTTACAAAATTTATACAATATCTATTTCACAAATAGCTCGGACAAGATTATCGTCCATTATTCATTAATGGTTTAATATGCAATATAGATTGGCACAAATAAATTGGACAACTTCGAAGATACAATAGAGTTCGAATAAAAATACTAGAGGAGTTTCCAAGCCCTGCTAGCATGGTGCAGCACCATCACACTTTGGATCATCAGCCTCCCAACATTTACATTTGATTGGGTAACACTGCATGGTGGTAGGAAGTGTAGTTTATACATAATGATATTCATGGTTTATCTTTACAATTTTGATTGGGGAGAATAGGAGTAAGGGCAATGTTGGGTGTGCCATATAGATGTTCTGAATCATTAATGAGACAATAGTTTTTTCTCGGAAACATGTTAATCTAATGATTTTTTTTAAGGAAGTCTAAAATATGCACGTATGACAAAAAAAATTAAATAAATTGATGTGAATACTTTTATTGAGCGAAACATTATGTGGTCCTGTGGGGATTAAAACGTTGCAACTGAAACTTCACTACAATTTAATCCCCAAGGTACGAAGTAGAACAATAAAAACAGTGTTGGTGAAAAACATTATAATTATTAATATTGGCATCTCTGGACTATAATTCGTTCCCTTGGAGTTAGAAGGTGCTAAACTGCCACTTTACAAAGTGGCAGCTTAGCACCTTCTAACTTCAAGGGGATTATATAGGTCACCTACTGCTATGAGCCACACAGCAACACATACAAAAATAATGAAGCAACGGTCACAAACTAACTTTATGTCTAACGAATGGCACTTATGTCAAGGTCATAGAAAAGACTTCAGCTCAGAGATCATCAATGGACGGATAACAAAAACACCACATCTTCGGAGATAGTATTGTCAAAAATCTATATTACAATTGTTGAAAAATCAAGTAAGTAAGAGTTTCTGATTGAAAAAGGATAATTATCAAGGCAATATACAACCAGTAAGAATTTGTTTACAGCAAGATCGAATATATTCCTAATCTTTTTTACAGAGCACATAGATTACATCAGATTACTCATGGTTCACATGGTTAAACAAGACTCTCCGACCGCCATGAAAATGAAACAATTTGCATATAAATGAATAGGCGGTGAAAGACTTCACAGTGGACGGGTTTCACTGGCAGTGGTGATTTTGATTACGAGTTATCACAATGTTCCTCAAAACAAAATAAATTATTGGAATGCAAGCGTCGACGCTATATCTTGCTATATATCACAGCTTCTTCACGTGAGAACCAGATCCTCTATTTCTTGACGGGAGACAGCACTTCTATGTTCAGCAGTCCCTCTGTTGACTTGAGCCTGAAACAAACAAAATACTTTATTAGGCCACACCAAATTAATTTTAGTGTCAGCAGATTTTGCCGCTGAAAAAATATGAGGGAGCGATTAATTTATTTAATAATGGAACATTTTAGCGGGAAGCTGATATATATTTTTTGTTAATTAAAATATACATTCATTTCTCTTCACATAATTTTTGAGATGAGACAAGCTAGCTCATTTTGTGTTTTGTTATCAAATTGATAACAAGAACCAATGGACAAACAAATGTGGCTTCACAAAAAAGTAATTCACACACAAGCAGCAATTATTTGTATATCATAGATATTTATTAAGTGACTAATCTGTCAATTATATAATAATTCAAATAATCACTTTTAACCTATATCCTGCATAAATTCTCAATTACATTTTTCCATCATTACATACTTGATTTGCAGACGTAATTTCCAGCACCAGATGATGAAAAAAAATTATACTCATTTTCAGAATAGATATCCCCAAAATAGAACAAAATCATCGAAAACAAATATGAAATCACCCTCGATTACAGCCATTTTGACATTTATATCTGAAAAATTTGGTAGGGTGATATTTGTGTAGCACAGGATACTTTATTTTCCATTGATACTCTTATGTATCATTCAAGGTTTCCGAGACAATGAACATAATTGAAACAAATTTCCTCAAGTCAGCGCACAATTGTAAATTGTGGCACACACTTACAGATCATGTATGCGCTTGGCTTGGCCCGTCACCGAAGGAGCATTATCGTCACGCTGTGGCTGCCTGTCCTCCAGGTCACAATCTCTGCTGGGAATGTTTTCATCTTGACATGGCATATCACCCTCATCCTGTACAGGGCCGGTCCCGGCAGGGGATGTGAATGAGGTATGTGCATCTGTTCTGCTCAGCGGGTCTGTCTCGCCGTGTCTGTGCGGAGATGATGAGGGTGTGTCAAAGTCGAGCACTCCAGACACGAGGGTTGTCCGCTCAGATACACCAACACGAGTCTGTGCACCACTCGTGTACATCTCAGGATCATAACCTGGAAAGTAAAGAAATAGCTACAGCTTAAGGGTCCAAACTGAGAGTAATGTTCATAATGATGCGTTTCATAATGATGAGTTTATTCCTTTTTCCATGATTGATTTTAAAATAATTTTCTTTATACGAAATAGGGCAAGGTGATTCGATTCTTCCTACTAGTATAATTCCTAACTGTCCATACAGCTTTCTTGAATACAAGTATTGGCACATGTCTTGTCATTTATAATACTGGTATTAATAAATATTAAATAATATCATTGTTGTGTAAAATTTGTAAACTGACCGTTTGTTTTAGCTGGAGATCTGTTCACAGTAGATGGTAGAGTTGGGCCGACATAATGTGCAGGTTCTTCATTCTGGGCCGTAACAGAGGCTGGACCATCAGCGACCACCTAAGACAAATTGGGTTACAAATAAGTGGGATAAGTCTGACAAACCCCCTCATAGCGACATTTCTTATAGGGTGGATTCATTTTTAGTTTTGCAAAAAATTCGAAATTTATTGATTTAGTGGGAAATGTCTAGAACATATTTTTATTTTATTCCCACCGATAATAAAGAACATCTCATGTTTTAATCTGTATTATTAGCAGTAAAATCACTCTTAGTGGGAATGAAATGAGTGTTAATACATGAAGATTTACAAATGTTTGGTCTCAAATTAACATCTCAAATTAAACAAATATGAGTAATTTTCACCCATTTTAAGTGGTTGTGGTAGCTAAAAGGAATGGTGGTGCACTACCACATGTTTCCACCCTATCAGTGGAAACATAATGAGAAACACAGAAGAGTGGCGGTAATGTGCTTTAGGATTCAGAGGTTTATTTGCTCACCTGTGCAGGTTTTTCAGCTTCAGCTTGCTGCTGTTGCTGCTGTAGAATAGACATCTGATGTTGAAGTAACACGACGGTCGCCTGTAGGTTGTTGACTCTTGTCTCGAGTTCCTGTGTTCGGCTTTTTACCAAATCTTCAACCCACTGATGAAACAAAAAAATAGAAATCAATAACATGATTTTTTATGGCGATAGGGTGTTTTATTGTCGATGCAGATGCCAGCAGCCCGAGACGGAGTCGAGGGATGCAACAAAAAAGCCTGTTATGTATTACTATTATTATCACTTTTCCAACATGCCAACGAATTTTTAAAACATATTTAGTCTACAATTACACCATAGGCCTACATGTCTATGCAGAAACTAAACACTGTGTGCTATTGCGGCGCACCCTTCTTGTTGGTGTGCCTCTGTCACACAGGTGTCCGCCCGCATAGATCACACATGTACCTGTACCTAGTAGGCCTAGCAGCTCTCGTACACACATATAGTCTAGCAGCCCTGCGGGTAGGGGCGATAGCCAAATATTATGCCCGCATAACAGCAATATCCAACTAGTAGCGTCCTCTCAAGTGGGCATAATAGATTGTACTGAATGACGCCATGAAGAATGTACTGGAATGCACTGGAATATACTATCACATATACTATATTGTAATATTGCAAACGCTGTCACATATTCACAAATCACGGCCGACATCAACAACTAGTCAGTTATTTTTGTGTCACAGAGATACCAATGCTGGCTTAATGTTGGTTTACCATCTGTGACGCTGGCTCAACATTGAGGCAGCATTGGTTCAACATCTACAATAAAAACTGTCATTATTGAGCCACAAATTTGACAAAAATAAACATCAAACGTAGTCAGTTGGTTGTTACCATTTCTTTTCAAGTGATTAGTTTTTTCACATATTAAACTAATTGAATTGCTGGAAATTTAGTTGATATATATTGGAGATAATTTAACCCTCTCAAGCCTGAATTTACCATTGTCATCTTCATCCACTACAAGCCGCGAATTGCTGTCACAATTCTCGACTTGTAGTAGATGAAGATGACTTGATGTGGTTTAAAAATTATGGAAAATGGCCATGTATTGGTAAACCAGTTTCATGGAAATTTTCGTTTTAAAACCCTTTGTTGTAGGAAAATTTAGTCTGTTTTCAGAGTGTAAAATGATGTAAAATGATGCTTTAAGTTTAATGCATCATGAGGGCTTAAATGGTTAAAAAGTTTAAAGCAATAGGCCTACTGTTGTTTCACAGTGAATCAGATTCAGATGTGTTCTTCTCATACACTATTTCTGATTCTGATTAGAAATTGTAGAATAATTAAGCGTAGCAGCATACGTAGATGTTAACCCTTATCCTGCTGATCGAGACTAATGTTGTTTTAATCAGTTAGTCAACCAAATCACTGTTTTTGGGAATGAAATGTGTGTCTAAACATGAAGATTTGTAAATATTTGTGCTCAAACTAAATGAGTAATTTTCAGCCACTCAAAGTTGTGCATTGCGGTAGCGAGACACAACTTCAAGTGGGTGAAAATTTAAATCAATTACCTTCGCAGGATAAGTGTTAAAAATTGTATAATTTGCTACGCCCAAATTGTACATGTTGGCCTCTGATATTCACCTGAGTTGTGACTTGAGGTGTGGTTTCTGTGGAAGCTTCGGCCCTAGTTTCTGCCAACGTAGGCGGTATTGACGTATCTGTGTGGAATCTGCCCGCCGTGACAACACCACGTGCCGGAGTGTGAGCCACCAAGTCAATAGGGCGACGAGGATCAAACACATTATCCTCTAAAAACAAGTAAAACACAGGGATGAATCCAGAGGGGTGTCCATGGTATACTGGAAGGCAGTCAAATTTTATGTGTGAAAATGATCCTGACTTTCCAGCGCTTGTCAGCAAACATATACACCATATGGTTGTCGCGAAATTAGCGTGGATACACTTGGCTCAAGCTTAAGTCAACGAGGCCACCATTAACGTGATCGCTTAGTCAAATTGAGAAGGGAGAAATAATAATGTTTCTCTGAAAACCCCACACGGGATCAGCGGGGTTCAAAACCTGGACCATGCATGACTAACGAGGCAGTACCATTGTCCTGAGACGACCATATATACTGTACCGTATCATACGCTTGTCCTACAGCGACCATATACATACCGTACTATATGTTTGTCCTACAACGACCACATATGCACTGTGCCATACGGTTGTCCTACAACGTCCATTAACATGTATATACAGTACCGTCTCTACGGTGGCCAACAAGTTCAAGACAAATGAAATGGCCTTAAAATCGATACAATTTTTTTGCTGAAAGATACATTTTGCAAATAATTTTTCCAAAATACTTTTCATTTGTTGGGTATAGTCTTACCCTGCTCATCGTGATCTCTATCCCACACATGTACGCTGTTGCTCCCCCACGATAGCTGAGGTGCCGGGGCACACGCCTTGGCAGCACCGCTAGAACATAACGTGGCTGGGGCATCAGAGATAAAATGTGACGTAGACAGCGCAGGGACGGCCGACTGGGGTAAATCCACCATGTAGACGGCTTGATCAGATGGTTTGTCCCCTGTATAAAACAAAACACAATAATCAGTTGATCTAGGATGTTTCCTACAAAATAAAATGTCAAAGAAATTGATAAAATTGTTTGTCTCAATTAATAAAATAATTCAATATGGGAGATGCCTATTTCTCATAGATTAGAATATTATTTGTCATTTAAAGCTGGAAATTACATTAGATTGAAATGAATCATAAATAGAAACAAAAAATTGGGAAGGACATTTCTGCGGAACTTACATTTGGCTAATGGCAGCTTAAAATGAGTGAGAAAAGAGGATGATTGCCTTGTTGTTTACCTTGCATGGTGACTTTATCCCCGATACCACCACTAGATCTCTCTGGATGTTTGCCTTGGGATTTATTAGTAGATTTGATCTCATTAACAACCTGTGGTCTTAGTACGCCATCTCCTGAAGATATGTTATACAGATTGGTAATAAAACTATTATGTTCATAGATATATCTGGATTTTACAAGTTGACAGATATATCTGTTTAATCACAAACCATGTTCAATTAGACATACCTGTATTTCTTCTTTTTTATGAACCTCCTAAGGTTTGCATGTTTTTTTTAATACAAACATTTAATATGCATAAAATATGCATAAAAATTATTATTATTATTTCAGTGTGGAGAGCGACTTCTGACATTTTCTAATGGCTTTTAATTACGAACCCTAGAATGAATATATTTTCTTTTTTTAATTCTCACCTGTGCCACTAACTGTATCACTAGACGCACTCCCACCACTGGCATAGCCCTGGAAAAAAACAAGTATAACTAATGAAATATCCTACAATGACTCCAGATAGAGACAACAATAAACAGACCATATCTCCTATGGACAGTCACCTGATTCGAAAAGCCACTTTTTCAGCATGCCAAAAGTATCTGCCCATGTCAACCTATCGATTGCATTTCGCAGCTCACAGCAAAGAAAATTGATGACAGCCCCAGTAGTTAATTAGTTCTACCCGATTGAACGATAATAATTTTAACCCTTTGAGGCCTCATGATGTATTAAAGCATCATTGTGCATCTCTAAAGAATGACTTAATTTCTTGAAACATAGGTGTTTTAGAACAAAAATTTAGATGGAACTGTTCTATTAATAGCAATATTTTTTCTCAGTTACCACCCACCTCAAGTCATCTTCATCCACTGCCAGTTGAGAATTGCGGCAGCAATTCGCGACTGGCAGTGGATGAAGATGACAATGGAAAATTTAGGCGTGAAAGGTTTAATAGCCTTCTGTATCTGTATCTGTATATTACGTGGCAGTACGCACTATTGTGCTATCGCACCACGGGAGTAACTTAGCAAGGCCTGTTATCATTCATGATATCATTCATAACCTTATGTGCATGCCAAGTACGCCACATTGTAGATTTTCTGGGGTCTCGCCGGATGGAAACTGCGCCTACGTCCATTGAGGTTCTTTTACGTCCTACTCAAAGTCAGTCAGACAAGCCATCTGATTTACGTGGTTCTCTGAGCCCCGCTGCACGATGTCCTAGTGTATACGGCACCTGGCAGTCCCAGGCGGTCACCCATCCAATTATGAACCGGGCGCGATGTTGTTTAACTTCAGTGATCAATCGGACACTTATGAGATAACGCCGTATTCCGTATAGACTATATTGCTCACCTTATTTGTGCTGGCGTTCTGAGCTTGTTTTGAGGTCGATGGGCCGATGACCTTGACCTTGTCCTTTGGTTTCAGCACCTGATGCTTGTTACGTACAACCTGTAAAATTTCCGTGCACATTATCACCTTCTTCTCCACAAAACCCGCAGAGAAAAACTGTTCCTTAGTTATCGGAGGCTTGTAGTTAAAACAATCTCTCAGCACCTGTAGAAAGAAATAAATAAATAAAATCATAGCAGTTAATGCAATGCCTTCCTCTATTGGGCATGGGCGCTGCGTGTAAGTACATTCATTTCTCACAAGAAAGATATTAGTTGTGCATGTTGGGCATCTCAATAAAACCATTAATTGGCTAGATTTTAACCCAGTAAAATGTTGTGCCACACATTGATAAAAAACAAACAAAAATGTTTTCAATGCTGTATGTTTAAAATAAATTTCGAAGCTCTATGTGGATTAAATATAAACCATTAAGGAAGGACAATGAATTTTCAATATATTTTTTAAATACCTTGCAAGCACTCAGCTGATTCAGAGACTCAAAATGGCCACAAATCTGACACAACTGCTGTTAAAATGGTATTCAAATAATAGAAGACCAATGATAAAATCTATAGCCTTGTTTTGGTTCGCACATGAAAACGGACAATGCCAATAGACTTGCACACCCTGAAAATCTATGTATGCTAGGTTTCCAGGCATTTAACTGAAGATAAGAACAATTTATTAAAATCAAGACAGTAGCCTCGTTTTGAGTGAGAATGGACAATGTCAATTGACTCGCAACCCCGAAAACCTATATATACCATGTTTCAAGGCACCATTGTGAATTCTAAAATAACTAAAAATTAGTCGCCACCTGACGGCCATTTTGGTTATTGGTGGACAGCTGAAAATCTAATCAGGTCATTTCCATACTCATAGGTTAATTCACATAAAAAATTGGAGAAATCCAATAATAATCTTTCAAGTTATCGCATTAACAAGAAATTTAAAAATTAATAAAACCAAGATGGCCGCAATAGCCACGATTTTGGTCAAACATGAAAACAGACAATGCCAATAGACTCTCAGACCCCGAAAACCTAAATGTACCAGGTTTCAGGAAAATTCTAAAAAAAAAATCACATAAAAAAACTGTTGTGGCCAGCTGGCAGCCATTTTGATTTTCAGTGGAAAGTTGAAACAAAATCAGGTGATCTCCATACTCATGGGTAACTTCACAGCAAAAATTGGAGAGATGCAATCATTATTTTTCAAGTTATCGCGTTAACAAGATTTTTTCGGAATCTTTGACCTTGACTTTGACCTATGACTTTGGGTAAAAAATTTTTGCTGATGGGTTGAATTTTTGTATTAATTATGCATTCATTCTGTTAGACCATGTTGGCGTAGTAGCCAAAGGTGGCGGCGTGCAGCGGGGGGGGGGGGGGGTACGAAGGGGACCACAATACCGCTTCGGGTACAATGGGCTGAGGGGTAAAAATCAATACATTTACAATTTACAATGAATTCCAGTAGATATATTATTTTCTACATACTTTATACATGCATTCTATGAAGCGTAGGTCCGTCTTTCCAGTCATCTCCGTAGTGCACTTTGCCACCAGTTCAGCGATATACTGACTATAATCCACGAATGCATAGTGGTACAGAGGCAGATAAGCTGTGGCTGCGCCACGACTCAAACTAAAATACAAACACACTATTACCTCTTTGAACTTAAAGCGACACAATCAGTTCAGGAATACAAAATGATACAATACAGCATTATACGTAGATTTTGCCATGATCCATAACTTTAAATGATTAAACAAGAACACTGCAGTTCTGAACATTACTGAGAGTTATATCATGTAGCCAGATAATGAGTGATTAAGTTATCATGGTTAGCATCTACCTAGATCTAAATTTTCATAAATTTCACTGAAAATTGACTTAGAATATTTCTGCAATGTCAGCAGTCTGAACTGGATAGCGTACACAGCGGAAACAGGTACAACTCTTTAACATGAGAAATTAAAAAAGTTTCCAAATAATTATTTGCCTGAAAATTAAATGACAATGCAGAAATGACTAAAAAACTTAACTTTTTAGGATTTTTGAGATTCAAGTTGCGATTAATATTTAAGACCTATTGACTTTCAAAATATGTTTACACAAGCGCTTATAAAAACACAGAAAAGTATAATAGGTGACATCAACACTCAATCCCGGGTGAACCCTAACATTCGCCACATCGACAAATGCTAAACTCAAGTATGTTGATTTATCTTGCCACAGCACATTGAGTGTGGCGAAAGATAAACAAGGCACGATTCTCTGTCACACACCCTCAACTAATCAAATACATATATAAATCTATTAAATTTTGGTTTATAAATACGCGGATGACATGTAAGACCTCACAATTAGCACTGTATTTCTACTAAACAAATTTACACAGCAGTTAATACCAAATAAGTTTCTCCAGTCACAGACAGAGGTAGTGCTAATATTCAATTCCCAACCTAGACAGTCAATGATTTAGTGGGATTTATCATTTTATAAATACCTCTGATAGTCAACATCTTTTTCATATTTTACTGCTTTGATTATCGCCTGCAGCTTTCTCAAGTTATTTTTCAGGTCTCCAGTTGTCATGCTGAACTAATAACCTAACAACAGAAAACATAGGGATTACAGATTATAACTGCATTTGGAGCATTGATGAATAATAAGCAGTAATTTCTGGTTAATGTGATCAATTGCAAACACCGTAAAGCAGGTGGACCCTCTGGCAGGTTAGTCATATTTTAACAGCTGATCTACTGAAGTAAGAAATATGTTAAAATCATTAACAGTAAATTTAAATACCTTTGAAAGAAATTGCAGGAAATGTCATTTTCAATTACAAGTGAGCACTGCCAAAAATATCAACAATCAGTACCAAATATGAACTATTAACTAACTACTCAATATACAAAATTGAAACAATGCAACTGGTAAAAACAACAAGTTCAAAACCACATCTGTATTCTTTTAAAACATTTCTTAACATTTTATTTGAAGGTGTGAGTTGAGAGACAAAATTAAATTGGATAAATATTCTAATTCTCCAATAGATGGTGCTTCACTGGTTAATCTCAACTCTAATCTCAACCCTCTAAACCCTCGGCTCCCGATGCAATTTGCAGGTTGTCACCCTGAAATCTGGAGCCCATCCCACTAAAATCTTAAGATTATCTTATCTTTCTCGCATTTCCATTTGAAATTTCTAATGGAAATGCGAGAAAGATTATCTTGATATTTAGATGTTTTTTCTTGGCATAAATTGCAGTATTAATGATACTAATAGTGTAACAAGTGAGAATGAAGTCTTGGTCTAAAACTATCATCACTTTTGAGTTACAATTAATCATCATGTCTTCACTCCCACAAGATGTTCACCCAATGTTGGGCCAGCATCGCTATTTATAAAGATTTATTTATAATTACCCCACTGGCTGCGACACTGGCCCAACATTAACCCTTAACCCATGTTATGGGTCTAAGGTCATTATAAATGTTTTACTTTTTCAGTGCGGGATCGAATTTAGACATCAGAAAATGATGTCTACAGATGTCAGATTCTGACGGACGTTTCAAATGTCAGATTCTGATGTCTTAAAAGTCTGTCCCCGCACTGAAATCAACATTGAGTCGACTCATGTTTGCGAGGCTACTGTGACATAACCAACTCTCCAAGTATGAAATCTGCACCAAGCTCAAACACGGACATATCACATTGTTGTGAATCAGCAGAGCTCTCCCCATCACTCCAGTAAGCTACTTTGTATATTGTCTGCTGCGTATCTTTGACAAAAGTGTCCAGTTTTCCATTATAAATACCATCAGCCTTCTCATCACACCAGACGTGACAGATATACCTGCCAATGGCGGCTCCAGTAAGTAGATCAACAAGATGGTGCTGTTCTGCAGTGTCTAAAAAAGGAAAATCTTTCACAAGGTTGGTTAATTCAGTGTTTTTCAGTTTGCTTTCCAACTCTTTGCGATCAAGAACAGTCCTCCTTTCTGTAGTAGGCTGAGAATTCAGATTTGAGATCTGACACCGCAGCTGCTTAAATAGATGTAGTTCTTTGGCCATTGATTCCAGTACATCACTGTCGGGTAGGCCATCTAGTGGTATACCTGAACGGACAAAGAACTGCTTTATGAGAGCGGGTATGTGATCAATTGGAACATGATTATCTAAAAAATCAGAAACAACAAGTGGCAGTTTGCTGGATAATGGTTCAGTCGTATTTGAATTGTTCTTTTCTGTGGTAATTTCTTCATCCGCTAATGTACAACTAGGTGAAGGCGTTTCTTGCATTTCTGGCTTTTTATTTTCAAAACAGTTTCTTTGTTGTCTTTTTAGAACTAAATCTTTCTCCAACCGATTGCTTTTTTCCTTCCAGAAGCCTTTCACGTGACTTGACCTCCAACAGTTCTTTTTCTAGAGCCCTGTATTGTGCAGCAGCTTGCAACTTCCCAACCTCTTCTTTTATTAATCTTTCACGTCGTTTGTGAGATTTCTTGTATTCCTCATGTGTATTTTTTAATTCACGTATCTTCTCTTGGTATTCCAACACTTGGTTTTCAAGGGAGCTCTCTGAATTTTTCTTTTCCATTTTCTCAATTTGTCTAGTTTTTCTTCGTAACTGCTGCATCATTTTTTGAGGCTGAGTGTCTTTGATTTCTTTTTTGAAAAGTTTTGTTTTCATATCCTGTTTCTTAGATTGCTCAACTTTTTTGTGACCCAATTCATGTAAGCGTTTTCTCAGAGTGCAACATTGCTCACACTTTGTTTGACGAGGTTCACCTGGACATTCAATTCTATTCTTACCTGTTGACATCACTGCACCTTTAATCTCGACTTTATCTATCGAAAGTACTGGAGTCTCAATCTCTGCATTATTTGTGGACATATCTCGAGTCCCAACCTCTGTTTATCTATTGACATATCTGGGCACTTAATCTCAGCTTTTTCCATTAAAATTCCAATGTGTTCAATTTCAGTTTTGTCTGTCTTTAAGTTGGAAAGAACTCCACAGCATACAAATGTACAGCTTCCTGTACCAGTTTACATCTGGTCTCACACTAATTAGAATATATTTTGTCAAATATGAAAATATTAGTATATTTTGTATATGTTTAAATGCAGATATTTTATAAGCTTAAGCACACAATAGCTCTGTTTTTGTCTATGATACCAGTTACATTGCAGAGATTTGACTTATGTTTTTTTATTATGTTTGGCTAACATATGGCACTGACACAATCAATTTTGGCATTGTCTCACTTGTTGTGAATGCTGAGAGTACCGGTTCAAATACAGCTTTTCTTTCCAGAGTACTGCTTCTCTCAGCTAACTCAAAATCATTTACACCCTGAAAAAAAGTACTTAATAATAATACAATGTCTGTGTATAACCGATGCGAAAATATGTTGAAAAAAATGTGTTAGTTTTGCCAACTGAATGACAGGTAAAATAGAAAAATGTAAAATTCCATCAATTGATGGCAGAACCCCTCAGCCGTAGACTTTGTCAATCAATATCAAGAATTAAAAAATGTATGCACATCTGGCCCTAACTCGAGGCGTTATGAAGTTATCGCGCTTACAAGCCGTTTTGGTTTCCGTGACCTGGTGACCGCGAAAATTATGTCAAGGTCACTGAATGTCGAGCTTGACATTCAGATTAGTTTCATGCACATGAAGTAGAAACATGAAGGCCCCGAGTCAAGGCATTATCGAGTTATCTCGCTTAAAAGCCATTTTGGTTTCCGTGACCAGGCGATCAAGGTCACTGATGTCGAACATCACCTTCAGATTATTGCCATTCACATGAGGTAAAAAAATTAGGGCCCTAAGTCAAGGCGTTATAAAATAATCATGGTTACAAGAAATTTTGTTTCAGTGACCTGTTGACTTGAAATTAGGTCAAGGTCACTGATTGTCAAACTTGACCTTCAGATTAGTATCATGCACATTAGGTAACAAGAGCGCTGACGCTAACGATATCCCCCGCCATTAATTAAAGTTAATAATGGCCCCAAAGTCAAAGGTTAAAAAATAGGTCAAAGGTCACAACCCCCCCGAAAAGCACATCTACACCCCTAAGGGATGTGTGTG
This sequence comes from Flabesymbios commensalis, assembly GCA_964017125.1. NCBI lineage: Eukaryota > Metazoa > Annelida > Polychaeta > Terebellida > Flabelligeridae > Flabesymbios > Flabesymbios commensalis. The sequence goes on along the minus strand of OZ024913.1, from coordinate 72,958,419 downwards.
GCAATATGAATCCAGCAAACGCTTTCCGAGCTATCATCCGGAAAATGAACTTATCTTCTGCCATCAATTAAAGTCATTAATGGCCTCAAAATCAAACGTAAAAAAATAGGTCAAAGGTCGCAACCCCAAAAAGGCACATCTACACCCCCTGAGGGATATGTGTATGCAATATGAAAACAATCAAGCAAATGCTTTCTGAGATATCATCCGGAAACTGAATTTATGATCCGCCATCAATTAAAGTCAATAATGGCCTCAAAATTGAAGGTCAACAATTAAGTCAAAGGTCATAACCCCAAAAAGGCACATCTACACCCCCTGAGGGATGTGTGTGTGCAGTATGAAAACAATCCAGCAAACGCTTCGTGAGATATCGTCCGAATACTGAACTTATCATCCAAAATCAAATAAAGTCAATAATCGCCTCAAAATCAAAGGTTAAAAACTAGGTCAAAGGTCAAAACCCCTAAAAGGCACATCTACACCCCCTAAGGGATGTGTGTATGCAATATGAAAGCAATCCGGCTCACTGTTTCAGAGATATCCTCCGGGAACGAAACACGGACGCACAGCCACAAGGCCAGACATGGTGATGACAATATCCCCTGCCCCTACTTCGTGGGCGGGGGATAAAAAATTAAGGCTCTAAATTTCGGCGTTATGAAGTTATCGCGCTTACAAGTCATTTTAGTTTCCGTGACTTGTTGATCATGAAATTAGGTTATGGTCACTGAATGTCGAGCTTGACCTTCAGATTAGTGTCAAGCAGATGAAGTAAAACAAGAGCACACTCGATAATAGCCCGCCACCGAATTATGATAAAGAAAGTAAAGACGAATGTCATCACGTAAATAACAACCCAAGATATAAATGGTATGTTAAACAAGCCGCTTTTCAAGTTATCGCGCCCACAAGGTCAAATTATGGACGTAAAATAAATGTGAAAAATCGCAATAAGTCGACCATTTTGATTTTTTTACCGGCCATTATTGAGCTTGTCCAAGAACTGCTTATTAGTAACATGCATAACAAACTTGAAGAGGATACTTGTGAAAATGTTGAAGTTATCGCGCCTACAAGGTCAAATTATTGACGTAAAATGAGGAAAATCTCAATAAATCGGCCATTTTGAATTTTTTTTCAGCCATTATTGAACTTGTCCAAGAACTACTTATTAGTAACATGCATAACAAATTTGAAGAGGATATGTGAAAAACTTTTCAAGTTATCGCGCCCACAAGGTCAAATTATTGACGTAAAATGAGAAAAATCACAATAAATCGGCCATTTTTTTTTTTTTTCAGTCATTATTGAACTTGTCCAAGAACTACTTATAAGTAACATACATACCAAATTTAAAGAGAATATGTGAAAAACTTTTCAAGTTATCGCGCCCACAGGGTCAAATTATTGACGTAAAATGAGAAAAATCGCAATAAATCGGCCATTTTTTTTTTTTTTTCAGCCATTATTGAACTTGTCCAAGAACTACTTATTAGTAACATGCATAAACAATTTGAAGAGGATATGTGAAAAACTTTTCAACTCATCGCGCCCACAAGGTCAAATTATCGACGTAAAATGTGAAAAATCGCAATAAATCGGCCATTTTTTTTTTTTTCAGCCATTATTGAACTTGTCCGAGAACTGGTCATTAGTAACATGCATAACAAATTTGAAAAGGATGTGTGAAAAACTTTTCAAGTTATCGCGCCCACAAGGTCAAATTATTGACGTAAAATGTGAAAAATCGCAATAAATCGGCCTTTTTTTTTTTTTTTCGGCCATTATTGAACTTGTCCGAGAACTGGTCATTAGTGACATGCATAACAAATTTGAAAAGGATAAGTGAAAAACTTTTCAAGTTATCGCGCCCACAAGGTCAAATTATTGACGTAAAAGGTGAAAAATCGCAATAAGTCGGCCATTTTGAAATTTTTTTCAGCTATTATTGAACTTGTCCGAGAAGTGGTCATTAGTAACATGCAAAACAAATTTGGGAAGGAAACATGAAAAACTTTTCAAGTTATCGCGCCCACAAGTAAATGTTAACGCCGACGCCGACGCCGACGACGCCGAACTCCAATTGCAATAGCCCACCTTTTTTAATTAAAATTAAAAGGCGGGCTAAAAATGAAGGCCATTCAAGGCGTTATGAATTTATCATGTTTATAAGCCATTTTGGTTTACATAACCTGGTGAGAATGAAAAATTAGGTCAAGGCCAATGATTGTCAAACTTGACCTCCATATTAGTGTCATGCACATGAGCTAAAAAAATGAAGGCCCCTGAGTCAAAGCGTTATGGAGTTATCTCCCTTAAAAACCATTTTGGTCTCCGGGACCTCGTGACCTTGAAATTAGGTCAAGGTCACTGAATGAAGAACATCACATTAAGATTGGTGTCATGCACATGAGCTAAAAAAATTAGGGCCCTAAGTCAAGGTATTATAAGTTATCACGGTTACAAGCCATTTTGGTTTCCGTGACCTGTTGACTTGAAATTAGGTCAAGGCCACTGATTGTCCAACTTGACCTTCAGATTAGTATCATGCACATGAGGTAAAAAATAAAACAAGGCGTTACGAAGTTATCTTGCTTACAAGCCACATGGTCTATCTCGACCTCAGATAACTGACAGGCTGGTACAGTGTCACTCGTATTGCTGTGGGGCGAGATCGACTAGTTGTGAATGGAATAGCCTAAGTATTACTTAGTTTTATTAGGGCGAGATTGACATTGTATGCTAAGCTAGCTGGGTAAATGCAAGCAACATTTTTTGTAAGGCCCGTGCAGCCCAATTACAGGGCTAGCTAACCAAACAAACAAACACACCTGAGCATTCAATCCTGCTGGCGATCGAAAAAGTTTGAAGGCCCGGGCAGCCTTATTCAGGGCTAGCTACAAACAAACAGGAAGCTTCCAACTGAACATGCTGGAGATCCCGCCGCCGATCCGTTGCACCAGTCATGCTAGACTGGGTCTCATGCCTATGCTAAGCGTGAAAAATTCAAAATATCACTTAATTATTTGTGGTTTAATATCAGTGGTCCGCAGGACCAGTAGTTAAGAGTGTTTTACTGGCCCGCCAGTGGTTTTACTGGTCTCGGGCCACAGGACCACTGTTAGTTTAGAACGCTGCACAAGGCGGCTGCAGTAGGCCAACCGGGTGCCTACCGGATGTCACGAATGAAAGGAGTACAGCCTACACGTCTCCTATGCATGCAAACTTGAATACAGCAGCTGTCCTGCCACGAACAATGCCCAGTTCAATGCTAAAATGCACTTGATCAACGTACTTACAATGTATACGTCTTCATTACCGTATTTGCCCCATATATGTGAAGATTTTTTATTGTTAGAAAGGAAAAGTATGTTTATATATATTCAAGTTATTTATTCGAAACTGCACTTGAGGCTACCAAGTGATCTCGGTAGGAGTGGAGTGGAAACGCGAGACTTTGTGAGATAGGTAACAGGTAACATGGCAGGTAATTTGGTAGCACATAATATCTGCTGTTTTTCCTGTGCTTCGTGCACGTGTTTTTGTGTTCATCAACAACTTTAAGGGAGTCTGAGAATGCACCTAATAGCGGACAAATTCTCCACACCTAGATGTCGCTCATGTCACACTGGCAAAGATTGATGCAAACTATATCTCCGTAAATTGTAGTTGCATTACACCTAAATTCAGGTCCAATATGTCACATATCAATTCAAGAATCACAGAGAAGTAAGTAAATATAATTGTTATAAGCAAGATGATGTTGGAAACTCAGCAGATTGAGTGCAGAGTAGCAAATTAAAGTTTGTATCAAAGCCACTCAAACTAGAGGAGCACAATAAAATACCAAATTATAAACATGTATACATTTTCTTCGTCACCCTCTGACCACCGGCACCGAAAACATTCCTGAATGCAGTGCTGCTGATATTAGGCGTGCGATCGCACGAGCACGCCATCACACGCCTAAAACAAAGTTGAGGAGTAGGAAAAATCTCACACCTCGTACAATGTACAGATACAAAGGCAACACTTAGTGGATTGCAAATCACACGCCTTCCTCACACTCCTTGCTCATTCAAGTTGTGTGATTTTCAACATACCACTATTTTGCAAACCATCAGCACTGTGAATGTTTTATAATTGTATGGGAAATTTTCATAGATCTAATCATGTCATTATTGGGTTCATCACAAATTGTGATTTTGATGGTTTTTTCATGTTTTTTTAGAATGTATGTGAATTTGTGAGACACTGCAATAAAATACATATTTTTCTCAGTTTGTTTGTTTGTTCTTCTTGTTCACAATTACGGGTAGAAATGAAGCCATCATTGTAGAATTAAAAACATTATTTGTTTTGAATGGCACTTTTATCACCTTTTCCGGGGATTCCCATCATTAGATTTCTCTCAATTACGAAAAAATGGTGCCAGCTCTCGCCTTTTATTCCGTAATTGTTGCAACAAGTACTTGAAGAGGTAAGCGAAACGGGCATGCTGTGGCCCCTTCTGATAATTTGTTTTAGGCGGGTGCCATTTTTTTTTAAATTTTTGTAAAAAAAATGCAAAAAATCCGTCATAACTGGGGATTCTCAACCATAGTTATTATTTTATATTATGACATCATTATCGGGTATGGAAGGCTTGAGACCCCCTATCACGCTTGCGTGCCGACAACCGCAGTGTAGCACAATGTCGCATCAGTGCAACATCCACAGTGAAAGGGTTAAGGCTGTTTGGACCACACAATGTGAGAATTTCTAAGAATTGAGATGGTGTGTCATTCAGAATGGCATACTCATAACGGCATGCCCTTATATGCGTATCAAATCTGTGATTTAGATAAAATTGTGATGTTTTACTGTTGATCGCGACACACGCCATGCAACAGCGACAACAGTAAATGAACAAGGAATGTTGTGTGCTTATTTTATCTATATCAAGCCTGATATCAATGGATAATTAAATGATGCTCATCCTCTTGTCACAGCTTCACCTTGACTGAGGTTGGAAATGTCCCAATTTTAAGTTTTGTCATGTCGGACCAGCAACAACAAAAACTTAAATTTGGCAATTTATCATAGAGCTGAATCAAATCTCCAATTCTAGAGGTGATGTTGTCAAAACCAGCACGGGTCGACTGTTACACAGTATGTGTTTTAGGCCTAACTTCATTGCCTAGGTAGAGTAGGTAGGCCCACATCACATCAAAATATTAGATTTGTCCACTATGCATATAATTTTTAAATGAATGGCTAGACTACAATGAGCAGAAAACTATACCCCACAGTTATCAAGTAGCATGGCAAGGGGTGGCATGTCTTGAACATTATTTTTTGCAGATATGGGATACTTTACTATGAGATTATATCATTCATACATTCACTATATTAACCATAAACAGAATTATATGAAAACATTACTTCACTGAGATAGACTCTGGGCACCTTGAGACAGTTTTGGGGCACATTGAGACACCCTGACTGACCTCATATTTGATATTATTCATAGTTTTTGTGTGGGGTGTATTTGAAGCAAACCATTATACATAAGTGATAAAGTTATAGCACAGGTGTACGATATCACAAAAATCATAGGGAAATCAAGTATTACGTGATCTATAGACACAGATATTGATCATCCTAAAAAAGTAATTTCATGTAAAAAATGGACCTAAGCTTAAACAGGGTGGAAAATGGATATTGGTTAGTTGTGGTACCATTGACCAGCTGGCAAACAAATCGCAATATATTTTCTGTAAAACAGGCTTGTATCAATGTGCCCGAAGTCCCAAGGTGCCCCAGTCTCCCCTATGCTTTACTTTGACTTTATACCATTCATACATACTATATACATCTGCACCAGTCCAAGTCTCAATTCATGCCGAGCGTAGCTCAACGCGTGCCGCAAATCACATGGCAGAGTAAAGATGACATGCATATATAGGGGTCTACAGTAGGCCTATAATAAACATAATTAGGCTATATGACAAGGGATACCCTTAAACAAGTTCCCAAGTTCCCAAGTTCGAAAGTTCCGGGAACTCAAAGTTCCCAATTTTCAGGTTCAGAGAACTTCAAGTTTCGAAATAAAAAAGTTAACAAAAAAAGTGTTTTTTCCTATTTCAACAAAAAAACATTTTAGATACGGCCTTTTGCCTTCCCACGCATTATAGTATTGCCAAGCTGCGCGCAGGAATGGAAATAAATATGGTTTTCTAGACCGCGCACACTCTACTCATTGTTATGTTCAAATGACGAATTAGGCCTCTATGTGTAGGCCCGACGTTGACCCAAAGTTGAGGTAAGGTTTGCCCAACGTCTGTGAACTTACAGCAGCATTAATCCAAGCTCGGGTCAATGTCTGTTTGATGGGAGATTTACAGCTGTTATTAGGCTAAGCAGCCATCCACAGAAGAGTTGATCTGAGTAAGCCCAGTTGTTTTTCAAGTTCAAAGACTATTATAACATGCCCTATAGGCATAGAAAATATATAATGATATATAGGCCTACAAATCACACCTTGCAGATGACAACCCAGCAAGCACCATGCATTGACCCAATGCTGGTTTTACGTTGGGTCAGCGTCGCAGACGGTGGTCCAACATAAAACCAGCATTGGGTCTCAATGTGTCGTGTTTGTTGGGAAGGAAACCATGTAGTCTCAACGTTGGTCCTTAAAATATCATCGATACTGTTTTCGCTGTTATGTCATAATTTTCTCACGGGTCGAGAAGCTTGTTAATTGCCAAGGGGGGGGGGGGGAGGGACTCTGCAAACAGCGTCGCGCGTGGAGGAAAGACGCCAATAGCTCCACAGGATATTAAATAATATGCCATAAAACACGACAAAGACCCAATACTAGTAATCGTTTAATAATGTTGTTCTATCGTCTGCCACCGCCACTCAAACTCGAATAATTTATACTATATCTGGGAAAATATCATATTGTAATAGGCCTACATTTCATTTTAGATTTTGTATAATAAATTCGCGGTTCTATTGTAAATTTTATTTCATACCTGTAGGCCCTAGGCCTAGGCCCCTACAGCCTAGGGTAGACCGGGGTAAGATGACGCATTGGGGGAAGTGAACTCCCAGCTATAACCCCACCTGGTGAAGTCATCATAACTACTTAATAAGATTTTTCGACACAGGTTATTACGACACAATTTGTTTGGAAGAAAATTAAAACATTTTAATCCCATGTTGAATTTTGAAAGGTGCGTGAGAGGGTGATGTTGCGGAAACAAATTTTCAGTATATATTATTATATTTTTCAAGTAATAATTCTTGACTTATTGCTAAAGCTGTGAAAAATTCACAACATACACCATACAGAATACAGTGATATTAATTGGTCCATGGTATAACAGCAATGATGCGCTCTCAAAGTCTATGAGGCTTTCTAGGATGTAATTTATATCAACTATCTAAATTAATAATGTGTCATCTTACCCCGCACAAGATGGGGAAGATGACTCACACTTGAATATTTTATTTTTTTAATCTATGTTGCAAAATAACTGATATAAAGGTATGTAAATTGTGTAATTAATAGCATGAGAAAATTACTTAGAAAATACAAATGGTTTAACATCTATTTAATAGGAATTTTATATTTATAATTTTTTGTGATACTGGATAATTTAAACACTATTGCTGGGGGGGGAGAGGGGGGGACCTGGGTTAACAGATTTGCTCTTTGGATCTGGCACCAATAAATTAATAAGAATTATTACACCGTCCCATTTGCAATAACATAAGCATGATTGCACATCTACATTTCAACTCGTGATGTTTTGTTACCGAGCCCCCCCCCCCCCCAGCAGACACAAGACGTTGAATCAATGTTGGTTCAACATATTAGAGGATGGACCAAACTTGCTGGAACATTCAAATTGCATTGCAAATGCGTTTATAAATTATAAAATTGGTTAATTCAGGGCCTAATTTATAGCAGCTGATCATCTTACCCCTGACATAGCTTCATCTTACCCCAAATTGGCGGGGTTAGATGGCGCAGGATATTGATAATATTACATTGCTATAACTTGTTCCAAAAGGTTTTTACCAAAAAAATAATTCTGCTAAAAGATGTAGAACAGATAGAAGTTTTTCTAAGAAATATAAGTTTTGCTAGATAGCTTGCACATTTTTAAGAATATAGGAGTATCTGCTTACATGCGCCGTTTTCCCCCCGGTCTACCCTATATTTATTTTCACATCGTGAAATGTTTGCCAAGATCGCCTATAAACAAAATATAAATATGTGAAAAACTTACTTTAGTCTACAGCACTTAAAATTAATAATGGGTACCAAACTGTTTTCCGACCAAAAACGATTTTTGCAAATAATGTTTTTATATATTTTTCAAATTATTTTGGAATTTCGGAAATTGAAGTTCCCGGAACTTGAAAATTGGGAACTTGAAGTTCCCGGAACTTGGGAACTTCGGCACTTGGGAACTTGATAACTTGTTTAAGGGTATCCCATATGAGGGATACCCTTCGGAACTTGGGAACTTGTTTAAGGGTATCCAATATGACAATGTTATAAAGGATATTAAGCAGTCTGCATTGTACTTGAATTTCAAGTCTTAGTTGCAACTTCCATGGTAACACTGCTTTGACAGTAAACACAGTGACATAATTCAGCCTTTCAGGAGTCAGGAACGCACCATTAGATATAGGCCTATGGGGGGGGGGGGGCGGCTAGAATTTTTGTTGGTTGCAAACTTTTTTTACCTCCGCAAGAAAACTTTTTTTTTGTGATGAACGTCCGACAATTATTTTCTGGTCAACATATTTTTCATCAATTTCGCCAACAAACTTTTTTTTCTGACCACATTCTCAACATACTTTTTTTTCTAGTAATGCCCCCCACCCCCCAGATATCAAATAGTGCCCCCTCAGATGGCTTAGTATGTCAACCAGACTCTTTCCCCCTCCCACCTTGATAGGCCGGCCTATACCAATTGAATGTGATGCAGGGGTAACCATGTGGCGCTGCATTGAGTCTGCCAGTAGCCTACCCGGACAGATGTTGATACTTTGTGAATTAGTAACGTTAGTAGGTCAACACCATCCCCCACACGGGTGAGCCACATTGTAGCCCTGGAAGAGCCCACACCAACACTGACAACCCAAGGTCTGTCCATAACCTTCAGTTGCAATTTTGTTTTTGCTACGTTGTGTTGTATTGGAGTTTGCAACTTATTTACAATGTATTATATAGGCCTACGACAGGGAAATTGGGAAACAAGGTGTGGATATGTCTATGAGGTGACAATCAGACTCATAAAGATCATGCAGATCAGCTGTGGTGTGTAATACAGCAGTCAATGTATTCCCAGACCCACCCCACTGCGGGGCAGCCTGGGGGTTTACCACGGGGTTATTTGGGGTTTTTCTGTTTGTTCAAGCCCCTGGGGTGTGGGGGTTTTCTCAAGTTTTGTCCCCAGGCTGGAATCACAGAATTTTGAAAATCCTTCTGACTATTCAAATGACTGCTACAAAATGAGAATCCAATTTAACAAGACATTTATGGCTATAGATACCAGGCCTTAAAGGGTTAAAACCATTATGTTCAAGCTCAGAGGAGGGGTTGATGTGCGAAAGCCATACAAGCTCAAGCTAGTGATGAGAGGAGGTGAGGGGCATCACCCATGTTTAAGGTGATGTGAGAGGGGCGTCAGTCATATTCAATGTGATGGGAGAGGGGCGTCAGTCATGTTTAAGGTGACAGGCGTCGTCGTGTTTAAGGTGATCGGAGAAGGTAGAGTGGGGCTCCATCCATGTTCAAGGTGATGGGGGGGGGGGGGGGTGAGGGAGCCAGCCATGGTCAAGGTGATTCAGAGGGATGAGGGGCGTCAGTCATGTTCAAGGTGATGGGAGAGGGGATAAGGGCGTCAGCCATGTTCAAGGTGACTGGAGGGTCGCCAGCAATGTCGAGGGTGATATGAAGGGATGAGGGGCGTTAGCCATGTTCAAGGCAATGGGAGAGGGGGCTGGGGCGTCAGCTATATTCAAGGTGATGGGCGAGGGGCGTCAGCCTTTTTCAAGGTGATGGGAGGGGTGTCCGTCATGTTCAAGGTGATGGGAGAGGGGGTGAGGAGTGTCTGTCAATTTCAAGGTGATGGGAGGGGCGTCAGCCATGTTCATGGTGATGGGATGGGCGTCAGTCATGTTCAAGGTGATGGGAGGGGTGAGGGGAGTCAGTCATGGTCAATGTGATGGGAGGGGGTGAGAGGCGTCAGCCAAGTTCAAGGTGATGGGAGGGGGTGAGGGGCGTCTGGAGGGTCGCCAGCAATGTCGAGGGTGATTCAGAGGGATGAGGGGCGTCAGTCATGTTCAAGGTGATGGGAGAGGGGATAAGGGCGTCAGCCATGTTCAAGGTGACTGGAGGGTCGCCAGCAATGTCGAGGGTGATATGAAGGGATGAGGGGCGTTAGCCATGTTCAAGGCAATGGGAGAGGGGGCTGGGGCGTCAGCTATATTCAAGGTGATGGGCGAGGGGCGTCAGCCTTTTTCAAGGTGATGGGAGGGGTGTCCGTCATGTTCAAGGTGATGGGAGAGGGGGTGAGGAGTGTCTGTCAATTTCAAGGTGATGGGAGGGGCGTCAGCCATGTTCATGGTGATGGGATGGGCGTCAGTCATGTTCAAGGTGATGGGAGGGGTGAGGGGAGTCAGTCATGGTCAATGTGATGGGAGGGGGTGAGAGGCGTCAGCCAAGTTCAAGGTGATGGGAGGGGGTGAGGGGCGTCAGTCATGTTCAAGGTAATGGGAGGGGGTGAGGGGCATCAGTCATGTTCCAAGGTGATGGGAGAGGGGCGTAATTTAGCCATGTTCAAGGTGATGGGAGAGGGCCGTCAGCCATGTTGAAGGTGACGGGAGGGGTGTCAGTCATGTTCAATGTGATGGGAGGGAGGGGGGATGAGGGACGTTAGTTATATGTTAAATCTGATGGGAGGGGTGAGGGAATTTTAATAAATACTAGTATTTGATTACAAACTCTGGTATAACTGTGTCCTAAATACTAATGTAAGATACCAAGTAAAACGTTGCACATTTATAAATGCACACCAGGATATTTCTCCCATCTGGTTGGGTGGGGTTTTTACCAGGGGGTTACCAAGGGGTTTTGACATAAAATGTGCTCATGGTTGTGGGACTTTTGTGTTTTTGGGACACCCAAAATGCAAATCCCCCACATAGTCCCGCGGTGGGGGATGTGGGGGAATTCATTGACTGCTGCATAACTGTTAGTGCCTATACCCCGATCTACGACGCTGGACCAACGTTAAACCAACATTGATTCACTGTCTGGTGTATGCTGAGTCATCTTCACCCTGCCATGTAATTTGCGACACGGAACGCTCGGCGTGAATTGAGACTGGACTGGTGCACATGATGCTGGGTAGACTAACATAGGCTAATGTGTGTCGAGACCAGATAAACAACACAACATTGATTACAGGTGCTCAGCAGACCCAATGCGATTTAATGTTGGCCTAGCATCTGCGACATCGGACCAATATTGTATCGGCATCGGGTCAACGCATCGTGGTTGCTGGGATGACCCACCCTGTAGAGACTTCAGTTGTATTCGTTCTCACTCTACCCCTGAATGCGATAAAGCCTTTCCCACCTATTTGAGCACCCCTCTCCCTGCGACTCCCAACTGTCGGCCCCTCCCCTAAATTTCAAACTCTGCCCAAAATTGTGAAAGTGGTACATGTTGAACAAATATAGCTTTTATTGCAATAAATATGTTACCCATACATTTTTAATTCAAGTATGTCATAGCATACATATATTACCATAAATAGAGACACATATGACGTTATGAATTATTTTCTTAACTTTATATGAGCACATTTAATCTCAAAATTACGTATTATTTTTCAAAATGAAACCACATATTTTGCGTGTGTTTTCCTTTATAGTTAGGGGGTTTATATCGACACAAAATCACAAGAATAAGAGTTTAGCCACTGTTCAAACTGTTTTTGATTAATTAGCTGATGTAATCCCCCGTTTTAGGCTCTAATTATTCAATTTGTAATCAGAGGTGGCAATATTTGACTGTATAATCCAGTTGTACACACTCTATAATTGTGTGATAGGCTGTACAAATAACATTTCGCAGATGGCAAGGACACAGTGCTGCCTCAATGTTGGGCCATTATCATCGACGATGTCACAACATTGGAACAGCGTTGGCCAAGTTCTCGCATCGCTTCCCGTATACTGTCACTTGGCTTGATGTTCCCAGGCCAGACAGTGCCGACTGATTGCCGGCGCGTTGCGATTAGCTTTGATGTCTAATGTCTAAGCTTGGGGGGTGTCGCACGAGAGGCACGTGTGTCCTCCTGGAGTAGGGTCCCAAATAGGTAGACACAGGCTCATATCTGGCAGGGTGTAGTGGGAAGTACACCCTGCACGTAGGTTGGGTTGACCTGAAACCTTGCAGGATAACGATATTAATGGTAACTGAATACCAACCCTCCCTCATTTCATCAGCAGTGGGGTGACATGTTGTTGGCCCCTATGTACAGATAATTCTGACCTCAGAGGTTAGGTCAGCTATTGAGGTCAGACATGTTTTATAAATGATGTCATTGCTGGCCAAACAGCATGCAGTATGTCCCAGGAGGGGAAATCTTTGAGATCAATAGGGCATACCATATTTGGAGATGGATGTCAGCTATTGTGTCACTTTTAAATGATATCATCGCTGGCTAATCACTGATCAGGATACAAACCCTTCTCCCTACACTCATTCTCAGTGGTATACGACTGGGCAGTGTACCTTCTCCCCAAAATAATGCTTGTTACCGGGCTCTGTAATTTGCATAAGTTGCGCCCAATCAGAACATAGCTGATTGATTATGCTGGACAAGGGCCATTGCTGATCAGCCAATAACATTTCTGTTAAGACAAACTTGAGTACAAACCTACTACCAGTACTGTGGATATGTATCTATTGATAGGGTCCCCGAAACTAAGGACAATGGTCAGATTTATGAATGGAATTCAACCATCTATCAGTTTTATGAATGAAATGACTTCACTTTTTGTCCCAAATTAAGAGACTGGATTCTGATAATAATGTACCTGGGCTGACGCCCAGCTACAAAAAGATAACCAGGGGCCGGAGGCTATGCCCAAATTTCTATATGTTATGTGCATATGGGGTACATTTGCTACTGTTACTGCAGGGCACTCTTTGGGTATCTAAAAACTAAAACTCAAAAAGTTCAAGTGTCTGGGTGATGTTTTGGATTCTGTATCCCTTAGACTGCCATTTGCAATATTAAAGGTCACACCTTTGGACGTTTTTCTTATTTATTTTAGGCTTTAGCTCAGATTTTGATCTATCACAGCATTTTTCTTGCTCAGTGAAAACTGTGGAATGTGGTCAAATATTTCTTTTGGCATGTCGGCAGTTAGGAAAAAAGGGTCAGCATAATTTTCTCGGACAATTTTAAAATTTATGTGATGTACCTATCATTATAATCATTATCTATGAATTGTCAGGGCTCGAAATAAGGCCATTCCTCCAGTCCGGAAATGCCAAAAAATGTGCAGGAATGGTAAAATTTGTCATTAGCCATTCCGATGAACTGGCAAATTTAAGGCCATCCTAGGACAAAGGCCATTTCTAGGAATGACAATTCTTACTCAGGAATGGCAGTTTCCTTGACTTGCCAGTCCTGTGAAATTGAAATGAAATGGTCTATCAACATACAAACATTATCAATCAACATGTTTACCAATAAGTAACACACACAAAAAAAAAAAAACATTAACAATAATCTAACACAGTTTGTTTAATGTAAGCTAATATGCAACGTTTGAGGATCGTATAAATAGGCCTATCAAAAACTATATAATATATCTATAAATTAGAAATTACCCCTAATTTCTACAATAGATTTTAAAATAACAGCTACAAGTTTTATGTAATCATATTCCTCGCATTGCAATAATAAGTTGAATAATTCAGTCAGGGAAAAAAGATCAAAGTTGATAATGCCTTAAATTCCGTTAACTAAATTCCTCCTCTGCCTTACATATCTGGGACAATTTATTAAAACAAGATATTCATCTGCCAGGGTTTCCGTTTGGAATGTTTGAATGGGGGGGGGATGCAAATGGGGTGTGGAGTCTGGGGGTCCTACCCTAGGAGAAAAAAAATTCAAAGTTTTAAATTTTAGTGCTTAAAATGGCCTATTTTAACTGAAATGACAGCAAACTATGGAACATATATTTTTTTTCGTTGCCGGAAACCCTGTCTTCTATTTCATCAATATTTAAAGATAGACAAAAGCTACATCGCCTCTCTTTGATAGGCATTTTCTTAGTTATTTTATATCTTCCAGTCTGACAATATGTAAATTGTGCGCACTTAACCTAATTTTGGTTAAAGATTTTCTACACATAAAATTATCCTTAAACTAGGGCCAAAAGCCTCATGTGTTTGGGGCTGAGGAATTGGCCTATGTAACCATTTCAATACAAAGATGAGGCGTTGAGCCAATGTTGGCTCAATGACGGGCCAGTGTTGTACACAGTGGATCAATATTAAAATTAGCCGAAAAGTAGGTTCTACTGTTAGGGTAGGGTTTACACCATAGGGCTCATCCTGAATTACAAAACACACACCCAAAACATCATGAAAATAAAATATCACGAATTTGTTTGGCCTAGGGGACAATACATGTGACCATTACTTTTCCTTCTGTGTAGTTGATCAACAAAGTGAGTGAGTTTATAAGCAGAGGAGAGTATTTTATGAACATTGTGTGGAGAAATTAGCTGATAAAAACCATTAATGATATCGAATCATTACAATATGATTGCTATCTACAGCTTGGATTATAAATATTCATGGTTAAATCCTTTGTGGTAAATTTAATTTTATTTTCATGTTTTGAGTGTCTGTTTTGAAATTTGGGATGAGCCCTATGGTGGAAGAGGCCGTACTCTAACAGTAGAGTATATTATAATATTAGGCTATATTGAAATGACATTGGATCAACAGCCTCCTTCGAGACTGGTCGTTTTTTCGTAGGTTGCGCAGTGAGTTATAGTTTTATAAAACGTCGGCGACGAGAAGGGACCAGTCAAATGAGTTTTTCGACCCCCCCCAAGTCATTAAAATCAGGCATCCAACCAATCATGTTGGTTCAGCCAATGTTGGGTCAACGTTACAGACAATATATACACTATACCATCATGTGGATTCTGGCTATTTTTGTTATCTTGTGATATTTGGGGTGATAATCTGGGGTGATAAATTGGGGTGATAAAAAAGCAGGCCTAGTAGAAAAAGTTTGTGCCAGATGAAAAAAACTTGCAGCTGAATTAAATGGAAAAAAATAGCCGAAGAAATATTGGACAAAAACGCAATTTTGAAAGTAGGCCTACCTACCAGACAACTGTAAAATTACTGGTATAAATAGTATGACAAAAGAACACATATTTTCTCAAAATTTTGACTATTATGACGATAATGTTGATAATGTCTCGAGAATTACTGAGGTCAATTACCAAGACCATTGTTGATTAAATCTTATATTGGCTGATTTTAGTCAAAGCCATTTAAAGCGACTCAATCAGGCTAAAATTGTTAAAAAATCGGTGATTTAATTTTGGCTTCTTAATATGACCATAATTATGATGTAAACATGTCTATATACTAGAGCTGCAAAAGTTTAAATATTTGTGCTGCGCATTAACCAGTTACGGGAGATATAGAGACAAATTCCTGTATACTATTTCTTATTTTGGACATGCATGTCCGAAATAAAAAATCTGGAATTTTGTCTTTATATCTAGTTCTAGTTCTAGTCTATAGACATGTTAATTACATCATAATAGTCATATTAAGAAGCCAAAATGAAATCACCGATTCTTTAATGATTTTAGCCTGATTTCTGCTGTCCCCCGGTTGGTGAAAAAAAAATGCCACAGATTTTTGCAGTCGAGGAAAACAATATTTTAAAAGAACAAAAATGAACAACATTCCAAAATAAAAAACCCTTTTCACTTTATATTGAAGTCTACTTAGAAATAAAACACACTTTCATATTGGGTGATACCTCGCCCTTTAATATGCCCTAGTGACTGACATGATATTAGCCTACTCAGCATAGCATAGACCTATACTGTACAGGCTTTAGGCCTATATCGCCACAAGTTGCTTTCCGATAATTTTATCATCATATTTTATCACTGAAATAAAATCATTAAATTCCATCATGGTATGATGCAAATGAAATAGACTTAATCATACAAAGTAAACAAATACGCCTAATATTGCATGTAATTCATTAATAATGTTCAAATATGAGTAGGTCTAGAACATGTAGATCGACTCTTGTCACCCAAAATACACGCACGACATGCTTGTGGCATACATGTGTGATTGCGTCAGATGCTCAAAATATCAACATGTGTAACAGGATATGATCACGTGCCGGCACACGGCACATGAACGTCAGCAGCTGTCAGATGCCGCTCAAAAGCACCCACAGCATGCCCCACACTTTCACACAGTTTCAGACAATACAAAATCGCAAGGCTTAACTTTTGATGAAATATTCATGATTCTGCTAAATATATTAAGCCGGTAGGCCCTTATTAAATGGGTTTAATTAAATCAACAACATTTTGCCTACATTAGACGCATTCTGCACAACGTCGGTAAAATGATGATCATGTTGGCATTGGCCTATTTCAAATCGTGGTTGGGGATCTGTCTCACTCACAGCGCTGTTGAAAAACAAAGAATCGCATGGTACAACGACTGTGAAGAATCACTCCCCATAACTTGCAACGTGGGCTGTCAGTCGCTATCGCTGGCGCACTAAATAGATCCAACTAGATTGAGACGGGGCGTGGACATGATTTGACGAGGTATCGGTGGCAAAAGACGTGTTTATTATTATTTTTTTGAGCGGCCTCCAGAAGGGGTTTCGGCGGGTAAAAAATAAATAAAAAATCGATTCTTTTTTCCTGCGGGTGTTTTAAAGTAGCTTACAGTCGGCGAATGGCCTGTGAAAAAATCAATAAACGTAGGCCTACCGTTTGTAATAAGCCAAGTATTAGCCTACAAAATATCAACTATATTAAGGCCTAATGCTAATGGGACATTTAATTTACATTGTAACAGTGGTAGCACCAAGTTCAACCAATGCTGGTTTAAGGTTGGGTCAGCGTGGCAGTCATTAAACCAACCATAACCCGTCATTAGGTCGACATCTCGTGTTTTCTGGTTATATTGAAGTCTATTTGCCTAAGATATAGGCCTGATATGCAGTTGGCTATGATAGCTGTCTGACGTAGCCACATTTTCATTGTATCCCATTGTGATTGGGTTGAAAATTCACGATAAACAGATAGGCCTAGTGGCCATAAGCTATTATTATCAACTCTTATAGGCCCTATACATGATGTAGGCAACCCTGTTATGTGAAGGTGTTATGGCAGATTCAATACATGATGATTGTGTCATCCCTGCAAGTGACTTTCTCTTGTGATATTATCAGATTATCACCTCTGCCGCTTGACCCCAGCAATTCTTTTTGTAATTGGCTTAATGGTGGTACAATGTCTGTGACGCTGGCCCAGTATTAGGCCTATATCAACATTGAATCTGCTATTACATAGCAAACACAGCACATTGGTTCAACGTCTCTCGTGTCTGCTGGGCTGTCCCTGTGTTGTGTGAACGTCCAGCGTCTACAACACTGGCCCAACATTAAACCTGGGTCTATGCACAGCAGTCTGGCAGTGGAGACTGCTTGGAGGACGTGGTGTGTGGCCTCTCACAAATAACCAAATATGGCAAGGGTCTACTATGGATAATAAGGGACCATTTCAAAAGTCCATACAATAAGATGTGAATTCGTGTGAAGTTGCTCTGTATTGTATCAGGAATATTTGACGCGACCTCCGGAAGGGCCAAATAATAAATGAAATGAGCCTGTATACAGGTTTTATTAATGGAGTGACGTCAGTTTTTGTCCCAAATCTTTGTTCGCCCCACCCACAAAAATATCAGGTAATTTTCCAACACAAAATCTTTTTTAAATTCTTTGTAACACCTTAAAGGTATAGTCAACTGTCAAAATAAATTGGACAAGGGTGTCCCCGGAATGCAACAGTGGCCCCTGGACACTCCACAATGACATATCACCCCACAGCCACATTTATCAGCCAAGAAAATAATACTATATGCATTTCATACACATCACCGCATTAAGAGCAAGTTCCCAAATCATATAAACTCTATATACTTGAGTGACATCTATGGAGAAATAATTCACCATTCTCTTATGTGGGCTTTGTGTTGAGACATAAACGGTTGTGTTACCATGGGAGTCTGCAAACAGTTGACTCACAGCATATTGACATATTTAACACTAAAACAACATTGGGCCAATTTTCCTCGTTGGAGTAATATCTGGTAATCAGTTCAGTCGCTGATATTAATGCCGTCAAAGTGTACTCTATAGGCTAGTGAGAAGTAATGCAGGCCTACACCTGATCGTCCCACGCATGCCCATTTCGCAGTAGTATGAATCTTTAATCTTAAATTGTATTCAACGTTTAATTCTACCCCTACTTGATCAGATTGCGATTGACAATACACAGAATCATTATGATAATATCTGATCTTCCCACGGTTAAATCAATTAAAACGAATATATTTTACGAAGTGGCTGGCCAGGTAGAATGGGTTCTGCCTGGCCTGTGCGCCGGCCGTCAAGTTTGCCCTATGTAGAAGAGACTCCCTGGCCGGCCCGCCGTCAGCACTGGTTAATTATCCAGCCGGCGCCTTCCTTTAAATCATTATTATTATCAAGGCAGTTGAAGTTAATTTGTGCTCGCACATCGACTGAGGGGCCTAAAACAGAACAAAACACAATGATTGACATTATTAAAGTGACTGAAAATGAAATGGACGAAACAGCCTCATTTTCAACCTACCGTTAAGAATATTAAATCCTAATAATAATATAATAATGATATTTACAGAATATATGGCATACATGGGGAAATTGAATAAAATATATATAATTGCTGTTCATAAAGTCAGGTGTAGCAATCAACGCATTCAGCATCAGGTGCGACTCCTGTCAACACTTGTGAGTTGTGGGCTATCAATTGCAGTTCGCAGGTGCAGCCTAGTTGCAATTGACACGTTTGAGATGAGGCTCCTGTCAGCACTTACTGAGCTGTGATATTTAAGTGAGTATCGTAGGTGTAGCAATTAGCACGTTAAGGTGCGACTCATGTCAGCACTTATAAGTTGTGATCGTCATGACAGTGAGTATCGTATAGGTGTAGCAATTAGCACGTTCAGGTGCGACTCATGTCAGCACTTATGAGTTGTGATCGTCATGACAGTGTCAGAGAATATGAGAAAGTGACATACACAAAGTTTTGGCGTCGTGACAGCCGAACAGTGGCTCCACTTCAGAGACGTCGTGCAAGAAATATCAACATCAAGGAAGAACTTGTATATGGTGAGGCGACATACTGCTGCAAGCAAGGCCAAAAAAAAATATATGTTTGTTTCCGATTTGCTGTAATTTTAACCAGTGGGTAGGTAGGAAATTTATTTTATTTTTTTGTCACTTCAACCATTGGGTCGGTAAGAAATATTTTTTATTTTATTTAGCGCGATTTTTTGGACGCTTTTTCACCCCCTCTCTCCTTTTCGTAACGTTTTTTTAGTTACTTTAACTAGTACAGCCAGTAGCTCATCCATTAACTTATGGATTTCCTAAAAAAAAAAAAAAAAAATTAAAATTTGTTCTTATTTTTTTGAAATCCATAAAATAAATTTGGGTCGCACATTTTTGATAGGGTCGGTCGGAAATCAGAAAAAAACAATATTTTTTTTAGGCCCAAGGAGGATGTGAATTCAAGTCACAGACAACTGGAGAAAGACCTAACACATCATCTTTCAGACAGATATGTCCGGCTCGATTCAGAGTGATAGCTTCCCAAGATGGCCAGCGTCTCGTCATCTCTACGACCACCTGCCCAGTGAACGAAAACTAACAGTCAGAACACCAGTCAGACGTATCGGAACATCTAAGAGAGTACTGAAGAATGCTAATCAGAAGTATTGTGCAGCAGTGCTAGCTATCCAGGACAAACAAACAAAAAATCACGGGCGCCGGCTTGATAATTCACGGCGGGCCGGCCGGGGAGTCTCTTCTACGTCATATGACATAGCTTGCATAGCCTAGGCCCTAGCCCTAAGCCTAAGGCTAACGTTAGGCCCTAACGTTAGGGCAAACTTGACGGCCGGCAGAACCCATACAGAGAGCCACTCCGTATATCTTAATCGGATCTACACTTACAAAAGAGTCCTAGTCTACAAATGGACTTGACTAACTAAAGTCTAAAGATCGACATCTGATTTTCATGATCAATGTCAACAACAAGTGCTCAAACTCACTCATTATCGCCCACACAAATATGAAATGTAACCAGGTAACTAAGTCTTACGCTAGTTACAATATAGACTAAAAACACTTTTACTAACTTCAAAATAGGTCAATATACAATTATAATTAAAGCTATTATTAGATTTTCTTGCGTTTCTTTAAATCCTTAATCAAATATATTAGATTGAAACCTGTCAACCGGTTGAGGTTGACACAAGAAAAAATGTAACATGTTTTATCATGCCGCCAAAATAGAAGGTCCATCTAATTATATGAATCTCTGAACATTGACGAATGACGCATTCTCAATATAAAATTGATTGCACATATTCTTCTTCATCACTTCCTTCATATCTTGTATTTCTTGTTTTTTATTTACATGGAAAATCATTTTGCAGAGACATATAAACTGTTATTAACAGCTTTAATAAATTATAAACTTATTTTTTTTATTTATGTGACCGCAGTCCACAATGGTAGCCTAGCCTACCCGCCGTCAGATTAACTTGTATCGCATGGTTTTCGCCGATTTCTCTGTCAATTCTCAACCGATTTTTACAAAAGCCCGGTGGGGCCTTCCAACTTTCTACTTCCTACTTCCCACTTCCCACTTCCTACTTCCTACTTCCCACTTCCTTGTTTGAAAGCCCGGTGGGGACATCCTACTTTCTACTTCTCGCTTAAAATTTCCTACTTCATGGATGGAAAGCCCAGTGGGGACTTCTCACTTCCTACTTCCCACTTCCTACTTCCCACTTCCCACTTCTCACTTCCCACTTCTCACTTTCTACTTCCCACTTCACACTTCCTACTTCCCACTTCCTACTTCCCACTTCCGACTTCCTACTTCCTACTGCCTACTTCCCACTTACCACTTACCACTTCCCACTTCCTACTTCCCACTTCCTACTTCCCACTTCCTACTTCCAACTTCTTACTACCCACTTCCTACTTCCCACTTCCTACTTCTCTCCTCCAGCTTTCAGGTGTGCACGTGGTCAATAGGTTGCGGTTTGTCAATATGGCTGCTGCTGCTGCAGTTGTTGCCTTGATCAATTATAGTGAGTGTTGAATATATCTCGCAACACTGCTTCTTTGGTAGTTACAGACAGATGTGTGTGGTCATCTTTTTGTGTACATTAATGCACATGGTGACTAGAGCCTATGCTGTTTTACCAGGCTACTTGCCAGCTGCAACTTGAGGACAACTTTCCAGAGACGAGATTATTCAAGCGTATTTTCAGTCGGTTTATGCATACAGGGACATTGTAGCAGTTATTTTCATGCAACAGGGGATGCGTCTTACTTACAGGCATTTGAAGAGACTTCTGAAGAAGATGTGTCTTCGACGAAAACGTCCAGAATTGGACATGCAGATCATACTTACTGCAATGCTGGATGAACTGGCAGCTTGTAGTAAATGTTTCGGTCACACAAGAATGTGGAGGAGGCTTATTCATTTCATAAACTACATTTGTACATGTGAAGCAAAAAAAAGTTTACGAACTTATGTGTATATTAGACTCTGAGGGCGTTGAAAGGCGTAAAGCACACTAGGCCATGTAATGAGCACAAGCCCTCTATGTGCACCCCTCTCACAACTCACCCACACCAACACATAACATCCAAGGCAATCACTATTCTCAAAGTCCCACGGGTATACCAGATGTTATGTTCTTTATGCCACTGCTTTATCAGACTCAACGTTATGCAACACTTATACTGAAGGGGTTCATATTTACAAAAGACTATACGAGAAAAAACTTCCAAACTATGGGTGTTGCGGCGAGTTTTATGAGGTAGTAACTATGTTGAGACCGAACCTTGTTATATCCACATTAGGGGAGGATGCTCTTGATCTGTTCATGGCTCTCACCCAAGAAATATGCCAATACTAATAAAATAATTTGTGATTTACTTTTAGTTTTGAAGAATATCAACCCAAACTGAAACATTATATTAAGTAGTGAAACCAATGTTATGTTCAAACTTTCAAGTCGTTGCATGTTGCATGTTTAGCAAATAGAAAAGAAATTCTCGTTTGTGTTTTTCAGATCATGTTTTACTTTAATTACGAACTATCTTATATAATCAACAGGTGTAATTATCCAGAGATGGCCTGCAATAACAATGGCGCCAATTTTGTTATGTCACATGAATGATTTGCTATGCCTATTTTTTCAAATAAACAACACATGGTTTTAAATGTCACACGTGAGTTCTATCATAAACTAATTAATAAATAATCAGTAATTAGCAGTGAAGTTGATCATGTCCTATGATTGAAAAATGAATAGTTATATAATTCGATGTCCGAGTGCTTTGCGTAAAATAAATCTTTGCAACAAAGAGGAATTTGTTGATTATTAAGTAGCCATGACGTGATATCACATTATTTATAACACTGTTGTCGTCATCAGTGTTTTCTAACTCTGTAAACAGAGGAGCAGAACCAAATGTAAAAACAAAAATCTATTGATGAAAATGAACAAAACAGTATAGTGCTTTTAGCTAAAAATAAATGTCAAAAAAATGTTTCTTGGGCTTTAGTCATCATAACCTTTAAATTATCGGTAACTAGAAAAGGAGTTTCCAAACTCCGAGGCCCGGCTTTAGTCTGTTTGAGTGCTATATAGACAAAAAATTAGTGTATTGGTCTTCCTCATGGGCCCTTATCCTAAATGTAAAGGATATAATTAAGGAAAGAACCAAGGAGACAAGTTCAAATATATCTTCGACGTGTATTCCTTCCACCACCATCGCCGGTGCTGGCCAACATTTATTCAATACTTGCCTACGATGTACCTGGTACAGAGGATGTAGGTCTACCCACCAAATACCGGCTCAATGTTGGGCCATAGTTGAAGCACATTGCTGGTTCAATGTTGGTCAATCATCTACGATGCTGGACCAACACTAATCTATCATCGGGTCTGTTGTATACTTTCAGCAAACACGTGGCACTCAACTAATGCTAATGCTGTTTCAATGTTGACCCACAGTCTTTGGCGCTGGCTCGAAATGAAACAGCATTGGGTGATTGTAACGTGTTTTCTGACGGCTGCATTATGCTGGTGACGCATTAACATCCTGGCGTTAGAATCACCAGATAACACGATATATTGGCTCAATGCTGATGTAATGCTGGGCCATCGTCTGCGACGCTGGGCCAACATTATTCCAACTAAAACCCTTTAAGCTCTTAACCACAAAATAATATAATCTTGAATATTTTTTCTCGTCACACTTGCTAAAGACAAAAGTACTTAACCTAAGGACCTGAAACGTTATATTGCACATGTTCATAAGGACTAGTGTACAGAAATGTGAACCGTTTCCCACACACAGTACCCCTCTTTTCCCTACATAAGACACAAACTCAGGCAAAATTAAACTAATAGAATACCGGCCGTAGGCCGCTCCTAACAAGATAAATATGTAGGTGCGATAGGTTAATTTGAGGCTGCTATAACTCTACCATGTTTTTTTATCTG
Source organism: Flabesymbios commensalis (assembly GCA_964017125.1). Taxonomy (NCBI): domain Eukaryota; kingdom Metazoa; phylum Annelida; class Polychaeta; order Terebellida; family Flabelligeridae; genus Flabesymbios; species Flabesymbios commensalis. The sequence continues at coordinate 72,934,448 of OZ024913.1, read as the reverse complement.
TTTTAGATTGGAAAAATATCTAGTGCGAGAGGGAGGTAAAATAAACAATAATAATAAAAAAAAATTAACCTATTTCTGGGAAAGTCAAAGTAAAAAAACCTTTTAACTCATTTCTTGAAAAATCAATGAGGTTCACTATAGGTACACAGGAGAACGTCGCAGGGTTACGAGATGTCAGTGTAAATAAAGTAAGTTTCAAAACACTTGAAATAGAGTTACACACATGCTTTAGGTGTTTCGATACACCACATTTGGTTGTTGCTTGATTTCGTTTTTCAAAACACCAATATGTGTCTCGAAAAAAGGTAAAATAGAATTACAAACGTGCGTTAGGTGTATCGATATCCTACATTTGGATGTTGATCGATATGTGTTCAAACCACCAACATGTGTTTCAAGAAACTTAAAATGGAGTTGCGCACATGCGTTAGGTTCTTCGACACCCCACATTTAGATGATGCTTGATACATATGTTTGCTGATGTGCTGGCTCAAAGTATAACACAGACCCAGTGTTGAATTAGTGTTGGACCAGCGTCGTGGACAATCGACAGGCATTGAACCAGCAATGGGCTGCGAGGCTGGCACAACATTGAACTGGAATTGGGTGGGTAGGCCTACGTCCTATGTGCGAGGTACATCGTAGAGGGCCGGCCCCGGTGGCTAATTCGTAACGACTGGGGATTGTATTATCCGAATACGGAACAGTTAATTAGAACTCTATTTATAGGTTTTTTTCAAACTTGATCAGTTGTGGCTCAAACAGCCACACTGAGGATTTCAAGACGCTGGTTGTGTTTCAAAATTGTGTTTCCAAACACTAAAATCGGTTCCAGCCGTGTTGCAACCAATAGTGGTGTTTCGAAACACTCCTTTTTACAGTGTAAGGGTGCTCTTGGAAGGCAAGTTGTCAAGCGTGAGAGACATCTAAAATGTCTGAGATCGGTGAAGCAGGTCATAATATCCAATGCTAAACTCATGGTGGCCTCAAGGCTAGTGACCTTGTGGTTTTAAATCACCGTGTAATCACTCACTTCTCTGTTTTTTTTATTTTTAACTGATTTGTATTTGGTTAAATAAATTATTTTTCTTGTTCTTCTTCGTTGGCGGGGGCCTATAGGGTAGTGTTTAGCACCTCTGCCTCTCACGATGGAGTTTAGGGTTCGCTCCCCGTTATCGCCGGCCACCTTGTCGTTTTCAAACGCCATCTTGTCGGCCATATTCACCACCCTAAGCTATTGACCACGTGCACACCTAAAAGCTGGAGGAGAAAAGTAGGAAGTGAGAAGTGGGAAGTGGAAAGTGGGAAGTAGGAAGTGTGAAGTAGGAAGTGTGAAGTACGAAGTGGGAAGTAGGAAGTGGGAAGTCGGAAGTGTGAAGTCGGAAGTAGGAAGCCCCACCGGGCTTCCGTAAGCATGTAATGCAATTCAGGGTTAAAAGCAAACTTTAATTTAACCAGTTTAATGGGTTTATAGAGGGACGTCGTAATTTCAAATTTATTACATGTCAAATGGTCTAACTTTTTAACTACATAATATTTTTTTAAGAAAATTTCACGGTAAACATGCGATACAAGTTAATCTGACGGCGGGTATAGCAAATAATACTCTGTGTCAAGAGTGATTGCTGTATTAGAAGAAGCTATTAGTCCCAATTGTCCGGGGCCAATTGCAACATATTTGAGCTTTGAGCTTTGAATTGTTTACTACAGCACATCCGATGTGGACTATCAGGCTGGAGGGGGGAAAAGAGGCTGGCAGACTTTGTCAACCAGCTGACTCTTAAACGCTGCCACAGTTTTCTATTCTATGGCAGCAGCCGGAAGAGTGGTAAGCCTACATGTTAGCTCTGATTGTGCCCACCACATGTTCTTTTGTTTGTTGGGATTTTGACTTTGACTTTGAGTGAATACTCCAGCAGCCCTCCATTGTGGAGTATCAGGCTGAAGGGTGGAAAGAGGCTGGCATATCTAGTAGACCAGCTGACTTATGAATGCTGCCACAGTTTTCGATTCTATGGCAGCTGCCGGAAGAGAATTCCAATCAGGGATAGTTCGATGCCAAAAAGAATTTTTGTCACAGTGTGGTGTTAGCTCTGATGTGTTTATAGGCCTGATTGTGCCCACCACGTGTTCTTCTATCTGCTGGGATTAAACGGTCATTGATAGGAATTTCAACTAACTCATTTAAAATTTTGAACATACATAAAAGCCCAGAATTTTTTCGTCTTGTTTTCAAATCAGTCCAGACCAAGTTCTGGATGAGATGTCACAATGGCTGTTTGTCTATAATTTTGGGTGACAAATCTTGCTGCTGTTCTTTGATTTTTTTCTAATTTATCAATGTCTTTTTGTCTAAAGGGGTCCCAAACTGCTAAAGAATATTCTAAAGATGATCTGACCAGGGAGAAATAGGCAGTCTCCTTTAATTTAGGGGGACATGCCTTCAGGTTCCTCAGAAGGAAGCCCAGGGTGGAATTCGCTTTACTCGTATTTTTGTTAATGTGGGCCTCCCATTCCAGGATCTCGCTAAGACAAACACCAAGATATGGTGTTGATGAAACATTTTCTAATGTTTCATCTTTCAGGGTGTACTGGAATACCAGGTTATTTTATTTCGGCCCGGACACCTTCAGGACCGAGCATTTCGAGGGGTTGAAGCACATCCCCCATCGATCTGCCCAGTCCTGTAACGCAGATAGGTCTCTTTGCAGTTTCTCCTGATCTGCCCGACATTTTATCGGGCAATACAGGAGACAATCATCTGCAAAAAGACGAACCTGCGACGAGACGGTGGAAGGGAGGTCATTAATGTAGGTAAAAAAAAGTAGGGGTCCGAGAACAGTACCCTGGGGAACACCAGACTTTACAAAGGCTGATTCTGAAGAGCTGCCATCAACTACTACTTTTTGGGTTCTATTGGTCAGGAAATTTTGAATCCAATTAAGAGTTGCTCCTCGAATTCCATAGTGGTCGAGTATGTGTAAGAGGCGTTGGTGGGGGACAACGTCAAAGGCCTTACTAAAATCTAAGACAACAACATCTGTTTTTGTCTTGCCTTCAAAATTTTGAATAAATTCATCAGTTGTAATCAAAAGCTGGCTTTCGCATAAGTGTTTTGAGCGAAAGCCATGTTGTACAGGTGTTAAAATTTTGTTTTCTGAAAAATGGGACATAATTTGTTTACAAGGTCATATTATTATAGAAAAAAAGAGTAGGGGTCCGAAAATAGTACCGTGGGGCACACCAGACTTCATGCGAGCTGATTCTGAAGAGCTGCCATCAACTATTACTTTCTGGTTTCTATTTGTCAGAAGATTTTGAATCCAATTTAGAGTTGTGCTCTCAATTCCGTTATAGTCAAATTTGTGTAAGAGGCGTTGGTGGGACAAAACATCAAAGTCCTTACTAAAATCCAGGACAACAACATCATTTTGTTTGTGTCTTGCATTCAAAATGTTTAATAAATCCGTCAGTTTTAATCAAAAGCTGGCTTTCGCATGAGTGTTTTGATCGAAATTCATGCTGTGCAGCTGTTAAGAGAAATGTGACAAAATTTGTTTACAGATGATGTGTTCGAGTAATTTGGCACAAACACATGTGAGGGATATCGGCCTGTAGTTTGCCCGAGAGTGCAGATCCCCTTCTTTGAAGACTGGGGCAACATTAGCCTCTACCCAGTCATTTGGTAATTTGCCCGTCTGTCGAGATTGATCATAGATAATTGTAAGAAAGGGGGCTATTTTGTTGGCAGCATTCTTGAGAATTTAATTTGAGAGCTTGTACAGTCCTGATGCCTTCTCACCGTTTAAACCCTTCAGTTATTTAGTTGCACCTTAAACAGCAGTCTTGAATTTATTCATTTCAGTAGTTGGTGAGCCTGATATTTTAGGTACATTTGTGGTGTCTTCCAAAATAAAAATTGAGCAAATTGGTTGTTTAGTATTTCAGCCTTACGTCTGCTATCTGGAGTAGCTGGCCGTTTTCCTACAAAGGAGAGACACCATTTCCATTCTGACGCTTTGATTTAATAAAACGCATTGGTTTTAATTTTTTGTTCTAGAGATTCACAAAGTTTGTTTTTCAAAAATGACCACCTGCATCTGGCAGACCTGATGGGACGCTGGGTCTGCCGTTTACATAATTTATACTTTGCTCAAAGGTCTGTTTTATTTGTACGCTTGGCTTTACTACATAGAGACGTTTTTTTCCGAATCGATGCGAAGAGTGATTTGAATAACCAAGGTGGATTTTCTCGAGGGGAAGTCATTTTAGTTAGTATAAATTTGTCTAGGCATTGATATAGGATGGATTTAGATTTCAACAAGTTTTCACCAACAAAACGGCTGGGACTGTTTTCTGAAAAGGAGGTCCAGCAACTCCTATCCAGTTTGGTCACAACAGCACAGTGATCAGAGATTCCAGGTACACTATGAGAAGATTTTCTCAAACCGGGTTTATTTGTGTTCAAGAGGTCCAAAATACTTTCCTCTCTGGTAGGTTCTTTATTAATTTGTGCCAAGGCATGTGTATCGTCAAGGCTTGGCAAAGGCAGCTCACATTGGGATTTGTTTGCTGCTTTGAGATTTACTACCCCATTGTTCCAGTCAATACTAGGTAGGTTGAAATCACCACCCAGGAGAATGTTTGATTTGAATTTTTTCTACATGGTGTGTTTTGAGTCCTCATCCACATGCTTTAGAATTTTGATCTCTACTAAAAGCCCCAATCTTTCATAATACCACTCACAGTGGAAGTAATTTATACGTATTCCAGTACGTGACACCACTTAAAAAAATAAACAACACATATGGGGTGACTTGGGACACTCTTGTGTTCAAAAAAATCAACAGCAACACCTAAAATAGAGTGTAATCAGCAAAACTTAAAGTAAATATAGGCTTACATGGCCATACTATAAGCAGCAATATAACCATATAACAGGGACATATATACCACATGCCAAATTGCATGTTTACTCCAAAATAGATACCCTGTAAGATATGGGTGCTGTAAAACAGGGTGATTTGAGACTATGGGGTGCCAAAGGTGCATGACAAACACGTGAAATGTGCCCCAAGTCATCCCACTTCAAAAATTGTATTTGTTGAAAAACCATGAATTTTGACTTTACAGGAATATACTTTTTTTGATATTATTTTTATTTTTAACATAACATTTTTGAAACGTATGGCTATTTCATGTCCAAAATATAACTCAGTCATCAAATTATAAAGGTACACACTATTCAAAAGTAGAAGCAACTTCAGAAATGTCCATGAAATTGCACTCACTCCATTCAAATGCTCACTATAGTATACCTTCAAATGGAAGAGGTCTTCCCGCCAAACATAACACAGTTAGCACATCAACAATATTCTGTCGTTGCAAGGGCGTCCGCAGATTTCTGATATGGGGGAGGGGGGTCAAGATGTAAAATTCCGCCCCCGGAAATCTCCAATTTTTTTTGAAAATCTGCAGCTCAAGGGGGGGGGGGGGGTGTCAGGACCCCTCTGACCCTCCGCCTGTGCACGCCCCTAGCTGCGTTGTTGATATAAAAAATATGACTTTTAATATAGAAATTGTTATTAGGCCTACCGTCACATTTAAAAATAATATTTTAATGATTTGTCCCAAGTCACCCCCTTCTACGGTAGGTGGACTAGTCTATGTAGGCTATATGTTTGTGAAGTCAAGCCGATTATGCAATCAGGCTGGTAGTAATTTAGAGAGGCTAAGAAATTAGGTACTTTCCCCTGCATTTTTTCTAAAAGGCCTAGTACATTTATGCCGCCCATTTTTCACAATTGTAGACATATTCAAATGATTATTTGACAACATTTCATTGTTTTCACTGGTCTAGAAAGATTCCATGCGAGATCAACATCCGAGATAAAGGGGTATAATTCTAGACTACGTATATTCAATAAATTTTACAATTGTCTAATAAAATTAGGCTGAGCCTTTTTGCGTAACTGCCAACATGCTAAAAAAATATTTGACCACATTCCACAATTTTCACTGAGCAAGAAAAATGCTGTGTTAGATAAAAATCTGAGCTAAATTATAAAAACGTCCAAAAGATGGCATCTCAATGTTGCAAATTGTTAAAGGGATACAGAATCCAAAACATCATCCCAAGAACTTGATCTTTTTGAAGCAGCTGAAGAAAACTGATGAGATGGTGCCGCGAGGGGGTTATGGAAGAAGAACATTTTTGATGGATTTTCATCCTTATAGCTATGAAACTTTTACCCTCGGTGCGCCTCATGAGGAAGTGCAAGGTAGGCAAACAAAACTTCACGAAGGTTTTACCCTGGGCATACTAGTGCCTTCCCCAGGTATCTCAATTCTTCGAGATTCCCACATTGTTCTGTCCAAACGGTCTTAATGATGTCATCCAGAAGTTCCTCATAGAGCAGTGGGCATAGACTATTTTCAATTTGTTGCATTTTCTTACAATTTTTCTTTAAAAAGGCACATGTGTAAAAAAGTTATCAGAAGGAGCCACAGCATGCCTGTTCCACTTACCTCTTCAAGCATTTGTTGCAGCTGTCATATTTCTGATTATAGTGTCGTTGTTACTGTGGTTCTATTTGTGTAATGGTTTAGGAGGAGGGAGGTGGGATGACTGGAAATCTGTCTTAAACAACTGGAAGGCGAAAGGCGAGAATAAGTCCGATCGTTTGGCTGAACGTTCAGGGTAAAGACTGAAACTGCAGAGAGGATTCTTTAGGCACAAATCTTTATTACTTGACACAGTTCAACATTCATTACATACAGTTGTCAGCAACGATGAAGTTAGTGAAGTGAGAGTTGGCAGGTCTGATAGCAAGGTTGATAGATCTAATCAGAAACTCATATAATTATCAAAACGTTTCATCTCAACAAAATCATAACCTTAGCATAAATCCAATGCCTCACGGCTCCATTGTAACTCAAAACATTGATGAGTGCTAATGGGTCGTGACTTAGTCTATTTTTGCACTAACTTCGCCTGAGACGAGAAGCGTGTGTCCTCGTCAAAGAATTTTGTTTAACTGAGGAATCGCGCCGAAATTGCTCTGATCGGCCCACTCTGCAGGAGTCCTTAATCCAATCAAACGCCGGAGATTGCCCACGTGACACAGCGTTCATAAATGAAGACTGATGTCACAAGTGCAATCTCCTAACTATGACGTCAGAGATATTAATTGGAATAATAAAATAGGTGGATTAGCCACGTAGGCCAATAAAATGGTTATCATAGAGATCAAAAACACCTGGATTGGATTTAGACAGATTAACTCAATATAATAATCCCGAAAGACAACCACCGAGCAGGCCCGGCGGAAGCAAAGTATAGAAGTGGTCCGGCTGTGATAGAAGTGGTCTGGCTCTGATACTCCCCCTGGAAAATTTTGAAGAAATAAGTGCTCTGAGAGCCATTTTGACTGAAGAGTGGTCCGCAAGACCGCTTCCGCCAGCCTTGCCGGGTACTTACTAGAATGAAATGCAAGAAACTCGCAAAAGTGATCATCCGAATAACCGCATATACGACACAGCTATCATGAAATTAAAGGTGAGGGCTGGCATCATTTTTCGTAATTGCGAGAATGAAATCTAATGATGGGAACCCCCAGAACAGGTGATAAAAGTGCCATTCAAAACAAATAACTCTTTTAATTTTACAATGATGGCTTCATTTCTACCAGGAATAGTGAGCAAAAAAAACAAAGAAAAATATGCCTTTTATTACAGTCTCTCACAAATTCACATAAATCTTGAAAACACGAAAAAAACACCAAAATGACTTCTTCGAAAGTACCGACTCTAGGCTTCTGCAATTTATTAATAAATACCGGACTGCCAGTTTCTTTGATGGTTTTTATGCCTAAAGGGGGAATCGGACTACAGTGCTTTGTTGGAGCGATTTAATCAACAAATTTAAAGCTGCTCCTGGGGATGAGAATTTTGTCAATTTTTTTAAATTTAATTTATATGGAGCTATATAACCTACTGATCTTAAAAAAAATACAAAAATGTGAAAAAAAACAATGTTAATGCACTGAAAAAGATGGAACAAGCTTCATTTCCAAGATGTAGCCTATATTGTGATGTAAACAAGTTTGTTCACAGTTCACCACACTATAGACCGCAAATACTGAACATCTCAGACAGAATGATCAAAGTATTAAACCACATAGTTACATCGATAGCTGCCGCCCTTAATTGCCCTGGGAATGGGTTGATCAGGGGGGGTTCCCCCGCAGCACCAATTGTCTGCTCAACGCTAGGCCGACAGCATCAACATGTGGCCCAATGCTACAGGAACATTCAAACGTACTCAGTCTCAGGTACTTTAGCAGGTGTGTAGGTATACAAAAAGTTTGTTCATGGGTTTTAGTGGGATTCATAAAAATGTGAATAAAAAATATTTTTTCAAACCTAAAAACTCTGAAAAAAATAAAATTATGAATTGCGGGATAAACTACTTCATTATAAAATTAAAAACGAAAATTGATGTCATCCCAAGGAGCTGCTGTAATCCTCGCGCACTTTTTAATATTTTTCAGCAAAATAGATAAACCCAAAGAAAACAAAAATGTCAGGCCAAAGAGGAAGGCATCATCGTTCAGTGAAAAAACCCTTAAATATGGCTATTAAGGAAATGTAAATAATTCCAAAAAAGGTAATAATGAACTGTATAATTTATTTTCATATTAAGGATATTATTAATTGCAAAATTGACCCGTAAATGAATTCTAGCGAGCTATTAATAGTCTTGTCGAATGCCAACCGCAGACGGCCTTGACCTCCACGTCAATCCAGCCATGTCAATCTCAGCTGTCATCTGTTCATCCGTCATGTTTATTTACTCCACATTGGAATATGATAACAATAGTCACTGATAGTAAAGGTCTTATAGTCTACTCTAGAAATGCCACAGACGTAGTGATGCCATAAATAAATGGCAATAAATGCTAAATTGCATTTCTAACGTTATTCTAAATCTATAGAAAAATTATTATACTTTTATAGGCCTACTAAAAAAAGTGTCATTTATATTATATTATAATCACTGAATCAGCTTGATAAGAATAAAGTATTCACCAATAAGAATAAATAAGTGAAGAAGTACAGCAGCTACATTTGGAAAAGTCAAATTTCAAAACAAAAAAAGGTAAAAATAAAATTAAAACTGAAGAAATTGTGACAAGCTGCCAGTCAGTTGACAATTAAGACGGGATACCTGTCCGCACTTTAACTTTAAACTTTAACTTCAAATGTATGACTTCACAATCCTCTTCAATGGAGTATCAGGCGAAGGGTTTGTGCTGAGCGGCCGACCAGACTAATCGCTCAGACTCAGTTGGCTCTTCAAAGCTGCTATTGATCTGGATTCAATAGCAGTTGGTGGAAGATGATTCCAATCGGGTATGGTTTTGTACAAAAAAGAATATTGTCCCAGCGTGGTGTTAGCTCCAATATGTTTGAATGATTTTTTAATGTCCACCACGAGTTCTTTAATCTGCTGGGGTTAAGAGGTCACTGACAGGTACAGCAATTAATCCGTTTAAAATTTTGTACAGGCTTGTCAGCCTGAAGTTATTTCTTCTACAGTCTGTTTCACCAGTTCCTGGGAATAGCTTTTTTCCAATATGCTCGGTCGCTATTTGAAAAAATTCACAATTTTTTTCTCGGATCATTTTTTCATCTTCCCCTAACATCCCTGAAAATTTGGTGCAATTTTGTTGTGTAATTTGGAAGTTAGACCATTTGGCATGTAATAGAAATCTTGTTTCACAGTAATGGTGGTAAAGAGAGCTGTCATTTTGAAAATTTAGTACATGCCAAATGGTCTAACTTCGCTAATACACTGAAAAAATCCACCAAATTTTCAAGGATGTTGGGGGAAGATGAATAATTGATCCTAGAAAAATTTTGTTAAAAAATTTTAAAGAGCGACCGAGCAAATTGGAAAAAGGCTACTCCCAGGATCTGGTGAAACAGACTATAGTTTGTAAGTCAGTCCAGCCTAGATCTTGGATCATCGTTCAGTGAAAAAACCCTTAAATATGGCTATTAAGGAAATGTAAATAATTCCAAAAAAGGTAATAATGAACTGTATAATTTATTTTCATATTAAGGATATTATTAATTGCAAAATTGACCCGTAAATGAATTCTAGCGAGCTATTAATAGTCTTGTCGAATGCCAACCGCAGACGGCCTTGACCTCCACGTCAATCCAGCCATGTCAATCTCAGCTGTCATCTGTTCATCCGTCATGTTTATTTACTCCACATTGGAATATGATAACAATAGTCACTGATAGTAAAGGTCTTATAGTCTACTCTAGAAATGCCACAGACGTAGTGATGCCATAAATAAATGGCAATAAATGCTAAATTGCATTTCTAACGTTATTCTAAATCTATAGAAAAATTATTATACTTTTATAGGCCTACTAAAAAAAGTGTCATTTATATTATATTATAATCACTGAATCAGCTTGATAAGAATAAAGTATTCACCAATAAGAATAAATAAGTGAAGAAGTACAGCAGCTACAGTTGGAAAAGTCAAATTTCAAAACAAAAAAAGGTAAAAATAAAATTAAAACTGAAAAAAATTGTGACAAGCTGCCAGTCAGTTGACAATTAAGACGGGATACCTGTCCGCACTTTAACTTTAAACTTTAACTTCAAATGTATGACTTCACAATCCTCTTCAATGGAGTATCAGGCGAAGGGTTTGTGCTGAGCGGCCGACCAGACTAATCGCTCAGACTCAGTTGGCTCTTCAAAGCTGCTATTGATCTGGATTCAATAGCAGTTGGTGGAAGATGATTCCAATTGGGTATGGTTTTGTACAAAAAAGAATATTGTCCCAGCGTGGTGTTAGCTCCAATATGTTTGAATGATTTTTTATGTCCACCACGAGTTCTTTAATCTGCTGGGGTTAAGAGGTCACTGACAGGTACAGCAATTAATCCGTTTAAAATTTTGTACAGGCTTGTCAGCCTGAAGTTATTTCTTCTACAGTCTGTTTCACCAGTTCCTGGGAATAGCTTTTTTCCAATATGCTCAGTCGCTATTTGAAAAAAATTCACAATTTTTTTCTCGGATCATTTTTTCATCTTCCCCTCACATCCCTGAAAATTTAGTGCAATTTTGTTGTGTAATTTGGAAGTTAGACCATTTGGCATGTAATAGAAATCTTGTTTCACAGTAATGGTGGTAAAGAGAGCTGTCATTTTGAAAATTTAGTACATGCCAAATGGTCTAACTTCGCTAATACACTGAAAAAATCCACCAAATTTTCAAGGATGTTGGGGGAAGATGAATAATTGATCCTAGAAAAATTTTGTTAAAAAATTTTAAAGAGCGACCGAGCAAATTGGAAAAAGGCTACTCCCAGGATCTGGTGAAACAGACTATAGTTTGTAAGTCAGTCCAGCCTAGATCTTGGATAAGAGCTGTTACACTTGATTTACGCTGGTATTTGTTAGTTACGAAACGTGCAGCAGCTCTTTGAATTTTGTTTAATTTATCGATGTCACCTTGCCTGTATGGGTATTCCAATAGTGACCGAACCATTGAAAAATATGCAATCTCTTTTAATTTTGAGGGACATCCCTTTAAATTCCTCCTCAAGAAACCCAGTGTGGAATTAGCCTTACTCGCAATTTTGGAGATGTGATCCCCCCATTCCGGGTTCTCACTGATGCTGACTCCCAAGTAAGGTGAATTTGTTACTTGTCCGAGTGTGACCCCTTTGAGCTGGTAGTCTGATGCTATCTCTTTAGCCCGGGGTCTCTTCACTCGGAGGACAGAACATTTGGATGGGTTGAATTTCATCCCCCAATGTCTGCCCAGCGCTCCAACTTTGTTAAGTCCTCCTGTATCTTTTTTTGATCGTCCTTAGATTTTATGGGCCGATAAAGGAGGCAGTCGTCAGCAAAGAGTCGAACATCAGATGAGACCGAGGATGGGAGGTCATTAATATAGCATAGAAATAAGATCGGGCCAAGTACTGTACCCTGTGGTACACCAGAACCTACATGAGCAGTGTTCGAAAAGCTACCATTTACTACTACTTTTTGTGTCCGAGTGGTGAGAAAATTTTGAATCCGAAGTAGTGTAGGTCCCCTAATTCCGTAATGATCAAGTTTGTGTAGTAAACGTTGGCGGGGAACTACATCGAAAGCCTTACTAAAATCTAAAACAATTAAATCAGTTTGAATTTTGTCCTCGTAATTTTGAACCAGATCTTCAGTGGTCAGTAGTAATTGGCTTTCACAAGAGTGCTCTGCACGGAAACCGTGTTGCACAGAAGTTAAAATTTTGTTTTTGGTAAAGTGGGTCATGATGTTCTTGCAAATAATGTGTTCGAGCAATTTGGCACAAACACATGACAAGGAGATCGGCCTGTAATTAGAAGCAGTATTTGAAAAACAAAGCTAATAATTTATACATGTATCTATTTGTATTGATATCATTTTACTCTTATAAAAGGTGAATAGTGAGGCCAACAAATGGGTGAAAAGTGAAGTGAATCCATAATTTCTAGGACCTATGTGCACCCTCAGAAATGGCTAGATGAAACAATTAATGCCCCCAGCATTAAACCAACATAGGGTCAACTTGTGGAGCAGTGATTTATATTTTTCAAATTAGCTGATTACTGGTAGTGATGGCTCAAAATTATACGTGCAATGTACGGCCTATAAAAATTGTCAAACAGACATTTCTCAGGTGTGCTCTTTAAAAAGCTCACAAAGTTCATCTTAAGGTGGTGAAAAATAAACAGAAAATAGTGTGGTCTGCTTATTGTGGTCCTGTATATTTTCGCATTTGCCTGCCTCAGGTCTGGTGCTAAATAATCTAAATTTCTATTTAATTTGCATTTATCTAGACTACCGGTAGGAGTCCCCAAGTGTGGGGGAACCTTAGGCAGGATTCGATATTAGTGGTGGTCTGGTGGCCTGAGGCCACCAAATTTTCAGCAGGACCACCAGAACGCTGGGTAGCAGTGGTCCAACGGGCCACTAAAATTTTCCAGCACAAAATTGTTTAAAAGAACTAATAATGATTTCTCTGTTCAGAATATTGTTTGAAAATGTTTTTTATTCAGAATCAATTTTGAAAATTCTGACAGGACCATCAGCAATGAAAGAGGACCACTACGTTTTGGGGGTTGGTGGTCCGCTGGGCCAGTGCTCCAGAAAATTAATTTCTAACCCTGTTAGGCCACTATGGTTTTTTTCTCTGTTTTAGATGAGCGCGCACATTAGATTTAGGCCGCGCATTACCAAAAAAAACATGTGTTTTTTTCTGTCCAGGGCGCGCATTAGATCGTTACCGATTTAAAAAAAAAAACAGTTATTGTCGGGTGCTAAAAAAAGATTTAGGGAAAAAACTAGTTATGTCGGGAGATTATTTTTGCTTGTTTTTTTCGTCGCTCTCATTAACTTTTTTAAAATAGGTCAAATCGATGGTCTAAAACAATAGTGGGTCAAGTCGACTTGACAGCGAAATTGTGTTTATCTTTTTCCTTAGAACTACAGTCTGCTAAATCCACTTATCAGCCTGTATACTTGGACTTTTTTTTTCCTTAGAACTACAGTCTGCTAAATCCACTTATCAGACTGTATACTTGGACTTATACTGATGAAACACACAGCGATTGGAATTTGACAGTAGATCAAGTGAAGTTATCAGAGTATTTTTTTACCTTCCAAAACGATTTACAGAAGCAAAATTGGGATCAACAAGACACCAAGTTGACTTAGCTCATTGTTAATCCAGGAAAACAGAGTATACAGAGATTGTTCCTAGATCAACAATGAACTAAGTCCAGGCATTTTCCCTGTGTTGTCTCCACAAGTCTCAGAACGACAATGCGCTAAGTGCACTTGCACCGTTCTTGTCCCAGAAACAGAGCCCATAAGTATATAACACCAGAATAACAATGTGTCAAGTCGAATTGGTCCTGTGTTGGACAGATATTTTGCTGATATGTGCTCCTTTTCACGAGAATAACAATGTGCTAAGTCGACTTGATTTGTTGTTTTAATCTGAATTTGGAATAAATTCGAACTTAATACATATTATAGGTGACATAGCTGGTTAATATTCTAAAGGCCAAAAATGTCACTTAGCACACTATTGTTTTAACCTATCGAAAAATTATTTTTATTTTCCCTGTAGTTATTTTTAGCTTTTGCAAAAATAGGTTCAATGTTTTTTTTTCTTAAATGTTTTTTTTCCGCCCTCTATTATTAGATTTAGATCTTTTCTGATCTAAAACAGAGAAATAAAACATAGTGTCCTTAAATTTGCAACGTATTTTTCATTCATATGCAGTGTTCCTCACAGAAAAAAAATCATCTTGTTGTTCTCTCAAAAATATTAACTTGGCGCGTGCGAGCAGCTTAACCCTTACACTGCTGCATAAAATTTGCAGCATGTGTGGTTGCCAGGGCCACTAAGTAATATCTGGCACGTTTTTTCATCTGATGAACAACTGATACTAAAAGCCAATAAATCAGTCACTGTCAGTCAGCCATCTTTAAAACGCAAATGAAAGAACACCACAAAACGGAACTGAAAAAAAAATTAATTTTTTTTTTTTTTTTTAAAATCATTATTATTTTTTTTAATTTATCCGGTCGGGCAGCCGGCATTCACGGCACTGTGGTGAACCCTGCATATGAATGGAAAATACTGAGTGATATTCAGCAAAGTGAGAGATTTAATCTGAGGTCATACTGGGAGGAGGTACAGTGTCATTGACACTTTCATTAAGCATAGTGATATGATTATAATAAATGATTATATCTAAATGATTATAATGTAAATGATTATAATACTTGCAGGATGTTTGGCAGACGTTGGCTGCGCTAGTGTCTTTACATACATTTGGCCTAGATGACTATAGCTCCTCGGCATTATGGGACAATTACTGAGGAAGTATCAGGCGGACGAGGAGGATATCCTGCCAAGTCAACCAAATACGTGTAACAGACAAGTGTTGCCACGAAGCTTTCCCGATCTGTCTAACCTGCCTCCAGAGATCAGTCTGAAGGTAAATATCAATGTGAAATTTGTATGCGAACTGTTAGCTCTTAACCCTTACAATGCTAAGTGTGACTATAGCTGTTTTTAATCAGTTTTATTAATATTTATTGTTGACGAAATTTGTGTTCAAACATCAAGATTTGAAAATGTTCGGGCTCAAATTAATCATGATCATGAGTAATTTGACCCGCCTGAAGTTGTGGTTGGCGGTTGCGAGACACAACTTTAGGTAGTTGAAAATTTAACATATTTATTTTGGGCTTTAAGGGTTAAATCTCTACATCATATAATTTTAAAGTTTAAAAAAGGCTGTAAACGTGATTAGAACTTGAAGGGTCTTACATCCTCATTATTAGTTTTTATCCTACATTCTTTTCTAAATGGTAGGCTTTTGCACTTTTAAGTCGTCAGTGTTGGCGTCAGCATTAACATCCTACTTCTAGGGGGAGATAACTTGGAACGCTCTTCATGAATCTTCCAGAAATTGGTTCTGCGTGGTCCTAACAACCAGTTCTAGGACAACTGTAATATTATAATATTTGAAGAAAATTTGCAGATTTAAAATTTATATGTCGTTAATTTTATAATTTTGCAATAACTTGCAAGTTTTTTATGTATCCTGCTCAAAGATCCATGCAAGTCATATATCTGAAATATTATAAATGATAAATATATTGGGAAGGTTATATGTCACTTCTTAAAACTTGTCCTTACCTTCTTTATATTGACTTTGCTGCAAGGACCTGTTCTAGTGTTTTCTTTTGAGTTGCTCCATTACTACATCTAGATATTGTAAGAGGACGGAATGTATACGACTGTTGACAACTTCATGCCAGTGTCATTACCCTCTGAAATAAAGATTTATGGGACTTCCAAAATGGGATGCAATCAGGGGGTACAAATTGGCGGTCGCCCTATCGCCCGTGGCGACTATGATCAAGTAAGGGCGACAATGCTGTCATAGTTAGCCGTCCTGCTGGCGACAATAGAATAGGCCCTGGAATGCTGGCCCACCATGTACAGCACTGGCCCAACATTAGACAAGCACTGTGTCGGCCGCATCCACAGTCTCGTGTTTTAAACTGTGTCTGTGTGGTCTTCATAGAGGCCAGCCAGTCAACAAGGGTCATTGAAAGTGGCTGAATGGTTGATGAATGTCGCCAAGACTGGCCCAGTGTTGTGTCAGCGTGTGTTGTGGCAGCTTCGCTTTCTCAGCTGGCCTCTTGGGACACCTGCCAGATCTCTGTATGATGTATGGAATGATAACGGAGGCAAAATTTATTGGAGAATATTAAATAGTGTTAGAAAATAGTGTTTTAGATGTGTTATGCAATGTAGATCATAGCGTATTTATTGAAAAAAATATATAATGGGTTATTTCAACTTCTAGTTTTGATAATAAATTTTCGAATGTAAAACCATCACATTTTTGTAGAGCAATAGTGACACTCATTCCGTTCCATATCCATGCAGCGCTCACGAAATGTTAAAATAATGACTCACACTTGTTTTAGTTTGTTCAATTTTAATTATTTACTGGTGAGGTAGTGTCTCTATTGCACAGTCACTTTATACTTTAGACCTATTAGACATAACTCCACATTTAAATCAGTGAACTTATATAACATTATTCTAGGAATTCTAGGGACTACCCAAATTTTTGCTTTCAGCCCCATGTAGCTTATCACTAGGTTACGATCGGCGCCCGGTCAAAAAGTTATGTTGAAATTTTTACTGGAGTTACTGATGCAACTACATTATATAGAAAACAGGGCCACTATATTTTTAGCAGGGCCACTAAGATTTTAAATTTAGTGGCCCTGCTGGCCACCAATGAATTGCCTTGAATTTTTACCCCTGCAATAAGATCAATTTGTTATAAAGTGTAGGCCTACACTGTAAACTTTATAATTTAAATATAATTTAATTATATCAAGACTCTACCTGGTGTTTTTTTCCAGCTGCAACCACTTAAGAGGTTCTATGGGCTCATTTTTTTGTCATAATTTAATAATTAAAATATTGCTAATAGCTGTAGATCCATAACATAGTTATTCAAATGAATCAGAAAGAGCTAACTAAGATATTTATGGGGATTTCAAATTGAAAAAAACCCTTTGGTCTCCACTGTTTTTTCAAAAATAATTCAGCGTTGTACAGTTGTAAGGGTTAGCACTAGATCTGTGTTTGGCAGCATTTTTTATCCACGTTAACCATGTTAACGCTAAGTGATGTGTTTTGATGTTTTGTACAGGTATTATCCCACCTTAACGCTACAGATCTGTGTTTGGCGGCGTGCGTCTGGCAGCAGCTGGCTGGTGATCAGATCCTATGGCACAGGTGGGCACATACAGCATTTAATAATTGCTAGAACACATTAGACATTCTCTCTTTTTATAAGCAACTGTATACCCAGTTGTTAAAACTAAAATATTCTTTCAATTTTGAAACACTGATATTTTAGGACTTGAATATCAGAAATTTTGTAAAGCTTCAGTCACTTTAAGTTGTGTGTTGCGGTAGCGAGACACAACTTCAAGTGGGTGAAAATTTGAATTGAATAGCTCAGTGCTTTAGGGGTTAATCCCTTTGAGCAGTGCTTAATACTTAAAGCACCACATAATATTGTCTTTCATAAAATTCAGTATAATTTATGTTACAATAAAATTTTAAAAGGTTCTGAACTTTTATTTTAGATATTATACATGGTATAAATGACATTTCTTCATGTTGAAAATATGTTATTCATGGTTCCAAGAATCAATAATATAGTAGCAAATTGTCCTAACTTTGAAACTTATTGTCTTGAAACAAGTGACTGAAAATTACTCGGATTTGTAAAATTAATTCATATTGTATATCACTTGCACAATTGTGAATACAACCACAAAAATACCACTATCCTATAATTATTATCGCTATCAGTGCTCACCATTTCAAGCCTGAATTTCCCATTGTATTCTTCATCCAGATTCTAACTTCTAGTTTTTAGGAATTACTGCTAGTTTTTAGAAACTTTTTAAAATCATTCTTCAGAGATGCAAAATAATCCTTTGGTGCATTGTGAGGGTTTGAAGGGTTAAGCACCACATCAGTGCTCTTGGGGTTAAGGGGTTAAGCACCACATAGCATGTTTTCAATGACAATTCGGCAAATGAAAAACAGTAAATTAGTCACTCAAATTGAAAGTGATTGAGTTCTACAAAGCTTATTCAAGGCCCTGAAAGTGCTTGGAAAATGGCATAATTAACAAAAAGTCCTCGAATTAGGACAAAAGATCTACATCTATACTACAGTGCTTATTATTAATATTATCCCATATATAAAATCATTCTGTTCTCATAATAATGTTGCTTTAGCTGTTTCAATTGGTCCTTGAGTGTAAGAGTATTTTCCATTGATCTGAAGCTGACAGTTTAGTCAAAATAAAGATAAAATGTAAGATTATAGCAAAAGTTATGTTTACAGTTTCAAAGAAAGACTCATTAGTAGAATCATACTATTTGTTTTTAGTTTGTGTCGTAATCAGTGGAAGTATGTGTCAGCCTATGCCCACCACGGTCAACCAGGATTCTGTTTCAAAAAGCTTTACCTTCAGCTCGATGAGGCTACTTTAACATTCAACGCGGACTCAGAAGAGGTAAGATAGCAAAGATGTAAATAGCTGCCACTCTTTTTTAAAGGTGAATACCTGATTTTATAGTATAATATCTAGTGTAGATTTAATACTTTTTTAGGTTTTAGGTGTCAAACATTTAGTTTTATTTGTATTAAATAGTTTCAGACTGTTTGCGCTAATCTTAACTACTGCATATTCCAAAAAAGCAATTTCTAATCTAATATTATAATAACCTTTCTTTTCATATGTACATTTTTCAGCAAGTTTTAAATTGCATAAACAGTTTATGATAACAGCTCAGTTAATCAAATAGTTCAAATTGTCAATTTTCATAAAATAGGAGGATTTTTGTCATTTGAAGTTGGAAATTGCATTTACTGTTCAATATTTAAATAACAAAAATAATAATAGACAATTCAGCAGGGTTAATTCTGTATTTACTCTGCTGTATTTAATTAGATTTTTACTCACTTAAAGTTGTCTCGCTGACACAAAACTTTAAGTGAGTCAAGTTTGTCAAAATTGAGGCCAATCATTTCGAAATCTCACTGGTTGGAGACATGTTTCACCTTCACATTTAAAGTGCTACTCAAAAGTTTAAAACGTGTATACCGGTATTACAGCTTAAATAGTACTTAATATTTTTACAACGATAAAATATTTTTGTATATATCATGTCTTAGTTCATGAAAGTTAGCCCTTTCCACTTCATTTGAATAACTATGTTATGGGGCTATGACCATTGTCATTCAAAAAAAAATTCAAGGCTATGTTCGTCTTTAGACATCAGAATCTGACATCTACAAATGTCAGATTATGACGTCTGAAGACGGTCCCCACAATGAAAAGGTTGAAAGGTTAAATCATCTGATGTTTTTGTATTAATTTCAGGGAATGTGTTATTTGTTCGAGAACAGACTCATAATGAATACACCGGCAGAAGTCGCCAAATTTTTTCATGGTGCCAAGCATCTGAGTTGGCAAGGGAAGAGAGACTTCTTACAGAAACGGTGAGAAATTTATCAGCTCATCAGGATGTAATTAATACATTGTTTTTAGTTTTTAGGTTTTGTTGAATTACCCACATATAAGCTTTCTAGCCTTTTTGAAACCAAATGAAATATCACTGAAATTGTTCAAAATAATTTGTGGTAAATTGATTAAAATGAATGAAAATAGTTGAAAGCAATAAATATTTAGATTTTGTGGAGTTTTAGAAATAAAAAGGTGCAGCTCATTATATAAAAATGTCTTTATTAAACTTCTTACTATATTCTATTATATATTAGCCTTTTACCCGCCATGTTATCTTATTTAAATTTTCACCCACTAAAATTGTGTATCGAGAAAAAATTACTTATATTCGTGCAATTTGATACCAAAAAATGTGCACATCTCATTTCCAATAACATTCAGTTACTCGATCAGCAAATAAAATGGTTTAACCCTCAGAATGCTTAAATATTTTTGTATAAACCATGGAGACCAAAGGGTTATAGTGAATTTTAAATCATCATAAATGACTTCGTTATATTTAGATTAACATTAAATTCATCAACCAGGGTGAATGAATTTTGCAGATTTCTCAACCAGATTTCTCAACTAATTTTCATTAAATTTACCACACACGTTTTCCCATTCTCTACAATGGAAAGTTCGCTAAATTTTGATGAGTATGTCAAAAGTTAGACCATGTAAAAAAATTCTGACACGAAATTCTTATTTTTTTACCACATGTTAAATAGAATAACTTTTAAATCGTACAATATTTTTAAATAAAATTTTCAGGGTAGTCGGGACGTGAATAGAAAATAGTGCTTGTAAAATTTTATGACAATTGCTTGAGAATTGACTGAGATATTTGCGAAAATCATTCACCACGGTTAATGTGAATTTGACTATAGTTCTTTCCGATTCATTTGAATACCTATGTTATGGATCTACAGCCATTATAAATGTTTTCATTCTTTCTGTGAGGGGACTGCCCTTCTGATGTCTGCAGAGATTAGATTGTGATGTATAAAGACAGTCCCAGACGTCAGATTCTGACGTATGAAGACAGTCTCCGCTCTGAAAGGGTTAAAACTATAATCATGCTTTGGCAGTGTAAGGGTAAAAATATATAATTTTGTATTTTTTCATTTCAGACAAGATGTCCTTGATCAGCTGGTTCTACTACAAAATTTTGATGATCAGTTTCTTCCTAATGCACTGCGCACATTTTTCCGTGAAACCAACCCACCTAACGAGCGAAACGACTACCTGAGTATTCTTGTAGAGAAGTTCTCCGAGAGATTTTGTAGCTGTAACCCCCACCTTGGCCTCTGTAAAGGTGAGTATTATTAACCATTACAAGGTTGAAATAATTCACATGGAGACCAAAGGGTTTTTACAATTTTAAATCATAAATAACTTAGCATACCTATATGTTATGGATCTACGACCATTATAAATATCTTAATTCTTACAGTGCGAGGATCTACTTTAGGATAGATCTTTATACAACAGAATCTGACGTCAGCATGACGTATAAAGACTGTTCCCGAGCTAGAAGGGTTAACAGACTTTATTCTAGTGTGGTGGTGTTGGATCCCAACACCCCCTTTCAGTTCAGG
Source organism: Flabesymbios commensalis (assembly GCA_964017125.1). Taxonomy (NCBI): domain Eukaryota; kingdom Metazoa; phylum Annelida; class Polychaeta; order Terebellida; family Flabelligeridae; genus Flabesymbios; species Flabesymbios commensalis. The sequence continues at coordinate 72,913,153 of OZ024913.1, read as the reverse complement.
ATAACTGGGGGAGGTGGTGTTGAACACCCCCCCCCCCCCAAAAAAAAAAGTTCACACCACAATTATGTCTACTGTCATATCTGAGAGGTGCTTAACAGTGCGGACTACTGTATATATCTGATACTAATCATGGTTTTTTAAAGATCTTTTTATTCTTATGAGCAATGCACTGTTTATGTTTTCTTTTCAGACACTGTTTACGTGGCGTGTTTCTCGCTGATCATGCTCTCCGTGGATCTATCCAGCCCACACATCAAAAACAAAATGTCAAAGCGAGAGTTTATCAGAAATACGCGGAGAGCAGCCGCTGGTCTGAACGACGATCTTGCCGGACACCTCTATGACAATATCTACCTGGTCGGCCACATAGCCCCACAGGCATGACCCCGCAGGCACCACCATGCAGGCATGGCCCAATCCTGCAGGCATAACCCCACATACATGACCCTGAAGGCCTGATACCACAGGCATGACTGCCGTCATAACCATTCAAACATGAACCAACAGACATGACCCCTTTTGGCTTGTCCCCACACGCAGGCATGACCAAAAATGCATGCATGATCCCACATGCGGGCATGACCTTTCATGTTGGCATAGCCAAACATGCAAACAACATGCAGGCATGACCTCACACGCAGGCATGACCTCGCACGCAGGCATGACCTCGCACGCAGGCATGACTTCACACGCAGGCATGACCTCGCACGTAGGCATGACCTCGCACGTAGGCATGACCTCGCACACAGGCATGACCCTGCAGCCATGATCTAAGATACAGACATGACCTTGCATGCAGGCATGATCCCACATGCAAGCCCCGCAAGCATTATTCAGCATAATCAAACACACAGGCATGATTTCTCAGTAAACACAAAACATTTGTATAACTTTGGCCGGTGTTGTACAAATGTTATGTAAAGATTTTGTGTTTACTGGGTTGGTAGACCATAAGCATCACCTCACATCCCATTCTACTTGCAATATTGGACCAATGTTGGGTCAATGTTGGGCCAGCATCTGAGATGCGCCCACAACATTGAACCAGTATTGTGGTAACGACCTGCCAGCTTGGATGCAGATACATGAACAGCTAATGGCTCTTCTGCTCCCTTTATTTACGAGATGACATGGAAGATACACATTATTCATGTCTTTGTTTATCAACCCTTATCCTGCTGATCACAACTATTATGTTTTTAATCTTGGGTTTTACTCGACTAAATCATTGTAATTGGGAATGAAATGTGTGTCTAAACATATTTGTGTTCAAATAAAAAACAAATATTAGTAGTTTTCACCCACTTGAAGTTGAACTGCAAATGGCTGAAAATTTGAAAAAATTAACTTAGCAGGATGAGGGTTACGCCTCCACCACTGGTAATAAATACCTGCTAGTGCTGGCCCAGTATATGTACTGGGATAAAGCTGTTTATACAGGCGCAGCACCAGTACCAGTAGTGAACGAGTTAAATGCGTTGAGACAAGCAGCAAAGGTTATAGTGAGTATCCGTGGTGAAGAAGTGGTTGTCATGGTTATATACTGTTTACGTTACCCTGGAGAATGTGTGGCCACCATGTTGAGAAACTGGTCAGCATGGGGAAAGCCTGGTTACCATGGTGAATAAATGGTTGCCATAGAGACGTGGTTACCATGGTGGCAGACCAGCTGCCATGGAATATAAACTGAAAGCTGAAGTTTCAATTTGTGCCAATAAACCACCTGACATGACCCGACCTGACCTGCTATGACATTACCTGACCTACATTTGCCATATCATTGTCAGATGATTACATGGATTACAAAATCTGTGTACCCCCTTAAATCCTGAAGTGTCATCAGTTTGAAACCTTAAAATCCGTCAGCACTTTGCCTGCTGAGTTATCTTATTTAAATTTCCACTCACTTCAAGTTACATCTCGCTACCATGACCCACAGCATAAAGCGAATTAAAATTATTCATATTTGTCTAATTTGTGACCAAACATTTACAATTCCTACTGATTGAACATCAATTTTTCTTACAAAAACTGATATTTGAAAGTAGTCCTTCAGTAGGTATTAAAAGATAATCTCAAACATTTATGTTACAATGTTACAGAATGTAACTATTGAGGGTGTGTTGTTTTTGGCCTAGTTTTTCCAAGTGAATAGATAATGCATTTATTCAACTAGATTGACAGCAAATATTTGATCTCAAATTGAACAAATTTTCCAATATGTCAAATGTTTTGCAAAAAAGTCATTTATGAGAAAAAATGAAACCCATGAATCTAACTATGGTTTGAATTTGATATATCTGGCATTTACTATGCACATAGCTAAGTGAAATGTTTGACACATTTTGCGACCTAAGCTGATGTATTTTACGACACATTTAGATTTAGTACAAAAGGAAACAAATTGAAGGAAAAAAAAGATCAAATGTTGTACCCACGTAAAGAGGAGGGATGCAAATTCGCACTAGCCCGGTAGCCCAAGCCTAGTGGAATATTGCAAGGTCTGGTGGATTTTCCTTAGTGTATGGTAAATGATGGTAAGGGCTAATTGGGTTTTGTTCTGGGCTAGTTGAATTTGCCCCCCTCTACGAGGCAGTTGTATTTCGAACATAAAAGCAATAATCAAAATATTTGTACAATCACTTTGTACCCTTTGCATCTCAAGTGTCATATCTGTTATTTCACTTAATTTTTCCGTTGAATACTCTATTTTTTTTTGTTTGAAGGAAATGTAAGGAGGCTAAAAACGCATGTGGCTATGATAAGCCCTTTAACCCTTTAAACCTCACGATGCATTAAAGCATCATTTTGCATCTCTGAAGAATGACCCAATTTACTGAAACCTATGGTTTTAGAACGAAAATTGTCATGGAAATAAACAGCTATACAGTAACAGTATATTTTTTCGTTTGTCACCCACTTCAATCATTTTCATCCACTACAAGGGCTTCAAAGGGTTAAGGGGTTAAATAAAATACAGATTTAACATTTTGATTATGAATATGTTTTACCTGTGGTTACATCCACCGTATAGCCGAAAGACACGAGAAGTTGACACAATATTGATTCAATTTTGCGTCGTAAATTGTGGACCAGAGTTGAACCAATTTTAGGTCACAACAAATATCTTCAGTCTTGCAGTTCGAGGATCCACTTTAGTCGTCAGAATCTGATGTCTATAGACGTCAGATTCTGACGACTAAGGTCGATCCCCGCTCTGTAAGGGTTAAATTATGTCAGATGGCTAGCAGTTAAAGGATTAACCCTTTGATTCTTTAGTGTTTTATCTGACATCCTAATGAGAAATCTGACTAAAATAATGGCCCAATGCTTTCTCGATGTTGGTACAGCATGAAAATGCTGGCCCGACATTGACACAGCATTGGGACAACACTCTGTGCCGGCTGAGAAAACACTTGGCTAAAAAAATTGTTAACCAAAAATGTGTGAGTTTTTTAAGTAGCATTTTATAAAAGTAGTAATTAATCGAGTTTAATATATCGAGTATGTTGTAGCTGTGTGACTTTTTAAATACCATTTTGTATTTAATAAACAGTTGTTTTTGTGTTTGCTTTGAATGTAGTGCTTTCACAAAGTAATATTTCATACTGTTATCATGTCAATAGATGATTCATTTGTCTCTTTCTTGTAGATAGCAAGTACCAAGGCTGGTATTTGCAAATTGAGTGACCCATATCTTCTGGTTCTGGTTTATCATGCAACATGTACTTGAACAAAAATCTTGGTCCAGCTAGAACTGAATACATGTTGTTTCTAAGAAAGTTTCAATGTTTTTTAAAATACCTCTAACTGCAGCTATCCATAAATAAGATGACATTGTATTTGCCCAAAATATTATTTGTCTTTACAATGTATTTGTACATGTTTCCTTACATTTTATCCATTTCATACTGGGAATTGCATCACCAATTTTAGCTTCAAATGAATGAAAGATAGAAAATTATAACAGCATTCGATTAGTTTTGATCATCCAGCATCAAGAGCAGCATTATTTTGTATAAAACATCATAATCATCACTTGTACATTGCTTCAACAAAGCACAAACAGCTTTCATCTAACCTTTCGAATTAAAGGGTGTGTGTAAAATTAACACACATGACCCTTTGATCCCCAGGTTTTGGTCAGCATTTATATTAGAGAGAGATGCTACAGCAAATACACATGGATGTGGGTGATAATTGGGGAGGGGTGATCCACCAGGACTTACCCTGCGAGCATGTGACGTTGAACCAACAATGTTCATTCAACCCTTACAACGCTGAAATATTTTTGTATTTCAATTTCATCATTGAAATCATGTCTTTGTCAACTCTTTCCGCTTCATTTGAATACCTCCTATGTTATGGATATATGGCCATTATTAATATTTGTATTCTGTTTGTGCGGGAACCGTCTTTATATGTCAGGATCTGACGTCTACAGACAGTCCCCGCATTGAAAGGGTTAATGTTGGGCCATCGTCTCAGGCATTGTTTCAATGTCCTGTGTTTGCTGCTTTTGTATTTCAAAATGCATCACAATGAGATATGGCTATTTTTTTTGTTAGTTGTATCCTCTTCGCTGCGGGAATTGTGAGCAAGGTGAATCAAATGAACACTTTCTCTTTTTTGAGCAATTAAAATAAATGAGGTAATCTGTGAAACTCTCACATCCCTGGGCAAAGATATTGAACCAATGCTGGGTTAATGTTGCTTCAGCATCGAAGACACTGGGCCAACATTAAATCAATGTTAGGTCAATCTCGGTTTGTTGCATTTGGGACTCGTCTATATTGGGCATAATAGCCAGGCCATCTGCTGGTACACACTCACCATTCACTTTTTGAAAATTGTAACTTTTTAATATTTTTTGATAAATACTAATAAAATTGGAAAACCATGATTATTATTTTATTGCAAAATCACATATCTTCAAATAGATGAACATAGACAATTATCACTGAAGTGTGGCAGTGTTTGTGAATATGGATAGAATTACAAACATCTGTTGACATCCAATCATTCTAAGTATATCGTATATATACTATATTCATTTATCATAGTCCTTGGGCTGATTCTGAAAACTTAGATTTTGTTACACCCCTAGAAGAACATAGGTTTTATGGTATATTTTGTTTCTTTGGTTCACCAGCTTTAATTTTAAAAACATTACCCCTTTCAAAATGTGTCCGAAAGACCCTTTGAGGACCATTTCCTGCAGTCGGTCATAGTGCTCTGATGAAAATGAGAATATTACCATTTGTACACTTGTAGCTGACAAAAACCATAACGATTATTTCAAATTTCACCCAGTACGTATTTAACAGTATACTTATATATATACAAAATATTTCAGTGTGATGATTGGTGTTTACCTAGGCATAAATTGAAATTTAAACTTTTTTTTCTGCAAAAAAATGAGAAATCTTCATTTTTTTTAAGAAGCGATTTTTTCCCTTTTCGGACACATTTTTAGAGGGGTAAGGTTTTGAAACTAGATACTATACATACCAAATAAAGAAAAAGAGTGAGAAACCTATGTTCTTTGAGGGGGTGCAGCAAACTCTGGATTTAGACTAATTCTCAGAATCAGCCCCAGGACTATCAAAGTAACTGTTATTGTTCGGTCACCTTGTTATTTTATTATTTATTGTTGCAATTAGAAGCTGATATGGGCGATGATATGTATGATGTTAAACTAGGAAAATATCAATGGGTTCACCATATTAGGGTTAACTTTCTAGAGTACGAGAATATATTATATAGATATTAACCCTTTAACCGCCACATTATTCAATCTGAATTTTCACCCACTTAAAGTTGTGTCTCGCTGATGCGATCCACAACTTCAAGTGAGTGAAACTTATTCAGATTTGACAAAATATTGCTGATTGATGTCACATTTTCTCTTTGACATAGTTAAAAGGTGGTACTTAATGTGCTAATAAAAAATGAAAACCCGAATATATGCGGCACCGGCGGTTGAAGAGTTAAGACTATGTACAAAATAATACAGCTGTTTTGTTAAGTTATTAGCCATCACTCTGGATAGTGTCATTTTCTTGGGGTCAAAAGGTCGTGTCTGCCAATTTGTTGCAGATACGACCCTTTAACCCTTAAAGCGCTGAAATAATTTGTAAAGAAACATCGCAACCAAAGGGTTTTTTCACCTTGAAATCATCATAAATGTCTTAGCTTTTTCTGATTCATTTGAATACCTATGTTATGGGTCTACGGCCATTACAAATAGTGTTACTCTAGCAGTGCGTCAGAATCTGACGTCTACAGACGTTAGATTCTGACGACTAGAGTCGGTCCCCGCGCTGTAAGGGTTAAATTATTACAACAGTAAAGCTTGTTTTGAAAATTGTTCAGAATTAGTTTTCTGTTGCTACAATCTCTCCCACTGTCTCCAGTTTTGTTTCAATGTTGGGCGATTCAGATGATGGCTCAAAATTAAAACAAAACTTGATCAATGCACACAATGTGTAGAACCACCCTTCGTCCTCCTATGAATTATGTACCATGGCATTAAAAACGAGTTGTTGAGCCAATATTTGCGTTATGTTGGTACACCGTCTAAGATGCTGGCCCAACATTAATCAACCTGAATAATGTAGGGTACCATGGCATTATTGTATTGTGACAGTGTATGTATTTTTACACACTTATTACAATGTACATGAGGTAGGGAAGAGTCATTTTTCATAGGCAAGGACTCGAATGCTGACATGCAGCATAAGCCGCCTTGCCAAGCTAACCTCTGTGCTGCTAGACCCGTATTTATATATGCCAATGGCTAGGGTAAATAACATGTTTATTTTTTAAAACTTTAAATATTTTTCGTAATTCAACAGCACAAGGGTTACGCAGGCTATGCCACTATAGGGGTCGTAATAAGAGTGTGTGAGAGTTCAAATATGATTTTATTTCAAAATTATGGACCATGTCAAGCAATAATGATGCCTTCATATTGACAGATGTACAGTCAGTGGTCTTGTGATCTATGGTCTTAAAGCTATACATTCATGTAATAATGTTTCGTTTCAATAGTACATCTGACGATGTAGTGGGGCCTATCTTAACATCGGGGGCGGGGGCCCTAGGGTAGTGGTTAGCACAGCTGCTTTTCACACCAGAGTCCGGGGCTCGGTTCCCGGTCTCGGCGGTTTGAAAGAAACAAAATTGTTTCTTCCCCATCCACGTACCGAGAGGTAGCGTGCTCGGCCTCAGACCGCCAGGGCTCGAATTTCGAATCCTGTGTCTGGAGGACAGTGTCATCTCAATCATCTCACCATCCTCAGGAGGTTCTCCTGGCCCAGTTTAGCCTATATGTGCACAAAGGTGGCCCGATTCATTTCATTTCATTTTTATCTTAACGTCGGGGGCTAGATGGATTGTCAAAAATAGCAAATTTACAGTTTTACACATAAACATTATTGAAACGTGAAGAATAATTTAAATGCATTCCTCTCGTGAATTCGTTCTACATGCCAGTCTAGCTGACTGATTCCCAAGAATGATTGATCGGAATTTTCACTTCAATTTCTGGGTTTTTTAAATATATATGCTCCAAAACGGCATCATCCACCATGCAATTTTAAATTTTTTTTTGGTATATATTTAAATCAACACCATTTACAATCAATTAATTTGTCCTGTGTATAGGCCTGTAAATCAAAAAAATCACTCAATAATTGACGATAATAGGTGAATTTTTCATCCATTATCATGATTATGGTTAATTCAGTCAGCTTGAAAAATCACCATATTTATTAGTGAGCATACAAAACAATGTTGCATGAAATATAGGTATAGAAATAATCTTGTATCTTTTATCGAAAACCCATCTATTCTTCGACATTATGGTAAATATATTAAGTAGTATTATACAATTATTCACAAATGAAAAATGATACGTGAATGTCCGCTACACACAGTTTTCAATAGCCAGCAATTAACCTTTTCACTACCATACATGACGGAAATTTCCGTCGTCATTCGTTAATGAACGTAATCATAAAATGACACAAATTTTCGTCAAATATATACTACATTTATGTATTTTTCGTCATTTGAAGCTGGAAATTGCGTTAGCAATTCCAGCTTCAAATGACGAAAAATAGAACTCCTACACCAGTATATCTGGATCCTGGTATGCACCGCGGCCTGGAAGTCAAAGGGTTAAGGCATCGCTCTGCAAGTTTGGGTTTAATCCCTTGCCTAGGGAAGATGAACAGAGTTTACTTTATCATTTCGTTGCCGGAGAATCACCCGCCATTAGTGATGTTTACATTAAAACTGTTTACATAAAGATTTCGAATCAGGTTTTGTGTTGTTGTTATTCAAATCAAAGGTTCTCGGTAGAGAGATCTCACCTTCCAATATGTTTAGTATTAGAGCCCACACATAGCACAAATACCTTCGGGGTCGTTTCCAGAATGTGTGTTAAAAATGCTACTTCAGATAACCAACTGATAGAATTTTTCAAAATTAAATGAGTGCATCTCAAAAAGTTACATCTGACAGCTCAATTAATATGTACTTCTGTGGCGTTAATAGGGGTTGAATCGATCTCGAGGCGAAACTCGACCTCATGGTTCAGATATGTAGTGATTGCTAAACTCGAACATGTTGCCGAGGGTGACTTTTTCTGTTTTTTTTGCATTTCTGGAGCCGATTTCAGGGTTGATTTTAACCCTTAAAGCGCTGCATTAATTTGTAAAAAAACATCGCGACCAAATCATCATAAATGGCTCAGTTAGCTCTTTCTGATTCATTTGAATACCTGTGTTATGGGTTTCCGGCCATTAGAAATATTTTAATTCTTACAGTGCGCGGATCGACTTTAGTCTTCAGAATCTGACGTCTACAGACCTCAGATTCTGACGACTAAAGTGTATCCCCGCGCTGTAAGGGTTACATCTATATATTCGTTTAATATTTTTAGATTCAATACTACACATGAAGCTGTTTTGGGGCTTATCATGACGTAGGAGGCTATATGGGTTGTCAAGAACATTAAATTTACGTAGTTTAACACTTAAAAAATTGCCAAGCATGAATAATATTTTTCTGGATCCATAGTAACAAGACCACAGAATGCCGGGAGCTCCTGCTCCGAATTAGAATTTTATTGAAGAAATTTTGTGTATTGTTATTATTGTAGTCTAAGACTGCCTTTCCATTGACGCGTTTGGGTGCGCGACGCGACGGCCGCGCGGCAGAATTAAAGATCTGATACAATCACTATTTGATGTTTCCATACACGCGATTGGCTGCGCGGCCAGAAATCGCACATATAGCGATTTCTGCGTTTATCCAACGCCCATTAAACGCAAAACATCTGTATAACATTTATTTAATGTTGGAGCAACGTCAATGACGTTGGACCGACGTTGTATAAATGTTATACAAATATGTTGTGTTTACTGGGAGAGTGCAGTGATATAAATTCACATTATGCATCATAATGTAGGCCATCATACATCCTGTAGGCCTAGTCTTGATCTCTCTCTCTATAGTCTAGTTATAAGCCACACTTTGAATTTAAATACATGCGGTATTTAAAGGGTACGCCTAATGAATAACTGAAGCAATTGAAATATATATTTTCGTATGTTAATGTAGGCCTATGTTTATTATAGAATGATCCGTTAGCATGGATAGGCCTACAACTACGAAGGGCAGTCCAGAACTATGTCACCACATCTCCTGCTCGTTCATGCGGGTTCCGCGCGCGTCCGCCCGCGCGGCCATTTAAATGGAAAGGCAGCCTTAGGCAGGTTTATTATGTCTTTATAATATTCTGCCTCCATTCTCTGTCTACGTGAAAAGCAAAAGAGGGACAAGCAGTTCATGGGGGATATTTTGCTAGGGCCAAGCAAACACTTACACAAGACATTCAACCAATGCTGTTTCAATGTTGGGCCAGCGTTGCTGTCGTTGTTCCATCATTGGCCCTATATAAATAGGCGAAATATCATTTCACCCATTTATATATTTTAATATTATAATCTTCGGATAAGAGTATAATATAGTAGACCTCGATACATACATACATAATAGCGGTATTGTATGACAAAGTTATAATAATCCCACTAAATATGACTATTATACACGCTCAATAGGAATGACCGCTTCCATTTGATATATAATAAATAAAAATAAATGTACAGACTCCTCCCGTGCTCTGCAGTAGCCCTTGGCTGTAAAAGGTGTCCGTTGCAGGTGTTTCAACATACCTATTGCTGCCGCGGGGCGGTATTGCCAGCAAACACAGCCGTTCAACCAGGGTTGACACAACATTGGGTCAGCGTTGCAGACGGTGGGCCGCAATAAAATAAACGTTGTTTGAACTCCAAATACATGCTAAATATATAACGATTATGAGATAGGATTAGTTACAGGCTGGTACCACGCAGCACAGAAAGTATTTACACAGACTATGTTTTTCATGTTATCATTTCATTTGATTGCGAAATTAATTTTGTTAATGTCCGTGTTGTAAATGTGGGAACGATTTTTTGTTGATGGTCGCTGATTGGCAGGTCAATTTTGGATATTTTGCACATTTATTTTAAGAATTAAATAGAAGTAGAGCAAATAAAACTGAAAATTATTTCGGCAACCGTCGCAATAAGCATTGCAGTTATAGAGACATCCCAGCAAACACAAAACATTTCTTCGACGTTGGTCCAACATTATATAAATGTTATACATATGTTTTGTGTTTGCTGAGATAACAGTTAGGCCTAGTCTGATCACTGAGCGACCGACCCCATATATCATGTGTGGGAGCGATTTTTTTCACATTAAATAATAGTCGCTCATTGGCAGGTCAATATTTTGCGCATATATTTTAAGAATTAAATTAGGACTAGAGCAAATGAAGAAAATTTCCCTAAATTGTACTAGCCAATTGTGTTGGGCTATTTTTTTAGACTTTGGACAATATACTTCAGATTTCTTTGGACTTCAAACTTTAAAGTTCAGAAACCGCCACTGGGTTTTAATACTTTAAATAGTTAAATAATAAATTAAAACACCATTTTCTATGACTTGATCTTTTGATTAAAATAAGCAAAACAGTTTAGCTGAAGGTTGACGCAAGCTCTACTTCAGTGCCGTCAGGCTCTAGTTTAAAGATGCTACCAAAATTCAAAATGGCCGCCAGAGTTCAACTCCAAAAATTTTTGTGTGTGCAAAAACTCTGAAACGTCAGAAATTATTCCAATTTTACTATCACATTCCCCACCATATGGAGATGTGCAGGTGACATTTTCAATGTTTTACTGAAATTAAAAATGGTCGCCACGGATAAACTTCAAATTTTAATGTTGCTGACCGAAGCGTGGCCTTTTTCAAAGGCTATTTAATATTTATTTACACGTCCTGCAGATAATTTTTTATTTCTTGAAAATTTAGTCCGAAGATAATTATTTAAAAAATACTCCAGCCCCACCCTCCTAGAGATTGAATGGTGGCCCCCCTTTTTTATCAACAGTTCCTTTTGAAGTGTCCCGCTCCCTGCAGTGTGCTTTCTGGTGTCTTTCTCGTGTACATGCACATTTCAATTAAAACAGTGTCTATTGTAGTCTTCCATTAAAACTTTTCATATCTTTTATATTTCTACTTTGATATTTCTACTTTTATATTGTTATTTAGTACAAATGTGCTGTTTTTTTATCTTAATCACCTTTATATAATTTTACACGTATCTCCTGGTATCTATAGAACATAGTCTGACAAACTGCCCGTTTAAATGTTATTGCTGTATCATGTTTTAATCACAAGTCTGAAAAAGCTATTGTCAGCTGATGGTTTTCATTGTATTCACTTATGAGACTAAATCTTATCTTATTTAGATGCGTATATGGGGGAGGGGGGGGGGGGCATCGATGTATTCTAGCATTTCCCTTGATTTTCAGACTGGTGTTTTTTCATTTCATTAATTCCAGCCAAGCTCTCAGTTCTAAATTCACACCGAAAAACGCGAGATTGCATCATCTATTTATTTCAAAAAATTTAGGGACTGTCAAATTTCATCTTGTTGTGAGGGTGGGGATAATTGGTAATGATTATTTATTATTAGAGTATTAATGTGGTATATAACTAGTTTTTAGTGGGCAGGAGGTTGAGTTTGACAAGTAGGTCACGTGTCACGGCCGCATTGGCGCACTCTGAGACTACTAGCACATATATAAGCTTAGTAATAATATAAGTAGCCTTGTTATAATTTTCACCACGTAACTCTATTCAGTTATGGTGTAAGGATTGGTGTTAGACTACTAGGTATAGTGTAACCTCATGCCCTGGTATTTATGCGAGTAAAGCAATGTTATTAATTTAATAAATATTGAGTCTTAAGTGAGTAAAACTAAGTTAAAGGGTGGCTGCTGACGTAAGCGCGGATGTCGCGTGGCGTTCAGAGACCATCAGATTGCTAGAAATGCTTCGTTCTTATAGATTTATTTTAAAAATATAGTGTAATTATAGTTTAAAATACTCTATACGAATCTATTATTATTAATGTGAATTTAGTTAAGAAAATGTCACAGTAAAATGTTGCTCAAATGCCTAAAGAGGCCTAAAGGGTTTGTATAACAGCCGGCGGGTGTGTCGTGTTTGGGGGCAGAAAGCCCGCACAAACCAAGTGTAGGCTTTTTGTACAAGGAGCACATGGTAGACGTCCTATAAAGGAAAGCGAGCACTGCTCGACAGACAAGAAGAGACACGGGTGGACCCAGAACGTACGTGCCAGTGAGTCGGAGGTGACATTGCTAGCCCTTCTTCTGCCCGGAATGTTGAACCTTCCTCCACGGTAATGGAGAGTCTTGTCCTCAACCAGGGGGAATCAGGAGATTGTATGGTGACTTCGGGTTCGAGTCCAGAGTCGGAACTAACTTCAGCTTCCGTTGTCTGTCTCTGTGAGATGGAGACGTCGTCTGTCTGATGGTGTTATTTAAAAGTCAAAGAGTGTAAGCTCTTTACTCTCTGAGATAGAGAGTATCAAGGCGCCGTAGTGTTGACCCTACGAACGCTAGGAACTGGGCTAGGATTAGCTCATAATGGATTATTGTACGAGACAAGCCGAGAAGGATTCGCCAGCTGACCAACGCAAATAAAGTTATAGTGTACCCCAGATCCATCCGAACAATATATTAATCCCTGTGATGATATTGTGCCCGCATATGTGGAAGTAAGTGCACAACAGCCTAACTTTGCTTATAATTTAATGATAGATTTTAATTTGGGGCAGTAGGTGCTCCGGCCATTACACTTAAATTTTTTAAATGACGTGGGTGTGACCCGGTGATCCCGTCTGGGTTACCGTGGACTTTAATTTGATAGTCACAGCCCTCCTAAGACCCCACTGACAGATTACCACCCTGTACCATCCTGTGTGATTTATTACTGTATTCAATGTATTGACATTAAATCTGTATGTCGATTTATTCTCTGGGGTTGACTTGTTTATTTTGCGTGCTCTTGCTATATTATTTGAACGATACACGGACAGCTTGTTTTTTTGACAGAATTCGGTAGTTTATTAAGTAATAACTTCTTTAAGATCAGTTCGAGGTGAGTTGTGTTTAACGTGTTTCTGAGCCAGTCTCGACCAACCGATATTTCACTATTGTGACGTCGTGCCTCGTGCCACCTTCAATGCTGGTGCTGTCAGAGTCCAGGTGAGTTTATTTGGATTCTGACGGGATTGTGTTGAAGGGCCACAACAACCTCAAATATGTAAACACCCCCCTTTTTTGGATACGCAACTGTCTCGATAACATTTATACTAAAATCTTCTTTAAAATTAGCGGAGAGGATTAAACATTTTCTTTCCTAGCAGTTTGAACATTTGATACCACATTCGAGCAGCAATTCACCCAATACTCTAAGCCAATCTTCTTTTCTTCAAATGTCACCCAGGTTAATGACTATAGATATGTCATGGACACGAGACCTTTCTTACTTAACTTTCCAGCGTTTCATTTACGATTCAAAAGGGATATGACACCACCTGACATCGGGGGCAATCAACCACGGACACCCGTTACCTTAGCCAAAATGGTTACATTGCTAGGAATGATCACTACACAGCCAAACTGGACATAGAACCAATATTTGTTAATGTTGGTCCATTGTCTATCACGTTAGCCAACAATTAAAAGAGGTGCAATATATTGTGCATGCTCTGTTGTTATCCGCCTTTATCAGATATTGTCACTGGTGTAAACGTAAGACATGAGTATTAAAGGATTTCACGTAGACTTAATCACAATGGATAGGCTGAGATTGTATGCAATGTGGCGAAAGACTGAAAACGCACATGCAGGACAACATGGCGACGCACCATGCTAGAAATTGCCAGATAAAACACTGCCTTCTGCTGGTCATCCTGCATTTTGACTTGGCATCGGGCTAGCCGTTATCAACCTCTGCCATTAATAGCTGTAGTCATGAATAGCAGTGGAAAGGTTAAGATTCCATGTCGCATCAAGACAAATGGGAATAGAGAATTACGATAGTAATATAAACCTCAAGGTGAAATCAAAGAAGCGAAAACACACGTTTGCTCGGAAGGAGGGTTAACTGTCTTAAACCGCTAAAGACCTTTAACTCTTACAGTGCGGGGGGATCGACATTAGTCGTCAGAATCTGACGGCTAAAGTCGATCCCCGCACTGTGAGAGTAAAAATCTTTCTAATGGCGGTAGACCTATAACATAGGTATTCAAATGAATCAGAAAGAGCTGACCAAGACATTTATGATGATTTCAAATTGAAAAAAACCCATTTGGTTAAGATGTTTTTTACGAATTAATTCTAGAGCTTTAACCCTTTCAATCCTGAATTTACCATAGTCATCTTCATTCACTACAAGCCACAAATGCCGCAATGACATGATGTGGTTTAGAAATTAAAGAAAATTACCACGTATTGGTAAACCAGTTTCATGGAAATTTTCGTTCTAAAACCCTTAGTTGTAGGAAAATTAAGTCTGTTTTCAGGGATGTAAAATGATGCTTTAATGCATCGTGGGGGCTTAAAGGGTTAATCAATAATAGTATAATGGTGGGCCAGCGCCGCATACCGTGGGTTAGCATTATAGTCATTGGTTTGTCGTCTAGCGTTTAGTGGGAATGGAGTTCACACAAGATATTGACCAATGTTGGATTCATATTGGGCAAACGTAGTAGACATTGTACTAAGATTAACCCTTCCAGGCCTGAATTTACCATCGTCATCTTCATCCACTACAAGCCGCGAATTGCTGTCGCAATTCTCTACTTGTAGTAGATAAAGATGACTTGAAGTGGGTGACAAATTCAAGAAAATTGTCATGCATTGGTAACACAGTTTCAAGGAAATTTTCTTTTTAAAACCCCTAGTCGTAAGAAAATTAAGTCAGTTTTCAGGGATGTAAAATGATGCTATTAATTTATGCATCGTGAAGGCTAAAAGGGTTAAACCAATATTATTTCAATGTCTTGTGCTTGCAGGGTAAAGGTTTGTTTTGCAGTGCTTGAAAAAATTAATTTTCCAGTGTTGATAAGCAAGTTATTACGTTCTTAAAACAGACCCGACCGATGGACAAATTTTAAGAGGGCGACTAAAAAGCTATATCTCTGAAAATGTGGGATTGCCTAATGCCATTTAACTCAAGTGCTACATTAAATAATTTAAATTTTCACCCACTTCAAATGGTGTCTCGACCTACGAATTTATGCGGGTGAAAATTACTCGCATGTGTTCAACTATAAACCAAA
Organism: Flabesymbios commensalis; assembly: GCA_964017125.1. NCBI lineage: Eukaryota > Metazoa > Annelida > Polychaeta > Terebellida > Flabelligeridae > Flabesymbios > Flabesymbios commensalis. Next base: position 72,897,381 of record OZ024913.1, on the reverse strand, counting down.
TATTTGCAAATCTTGATGTTTAAACACTCAATTCACTCCCAATAAGTGATTTGATCAGATAATTAAATTGATTAAAAATGATCATATAATCCATAAACCTTCATATTCAGCAATTTCAACATTTTTTTCATTCATTCCAATTTAATAAAATATCTAAGTCTAATATGTCAAAAATAAAAGCTCAGGACATTCCCATTTTTAAACAGCTAAGCACGTCTAGTCGTTTTAATCCAATTTATAAGCCGATAAAATTGTTGTTATCGGGAAGGAAATGAGTGTTTAAACATTCAAGATTTGTAAATGGTAGATCTCAAATTAAAGAAACACGGGTAATTTTCACTCACTTGAAGTTGTGGGTAGCGAGGCACACTTAAACGTGAGTGAAAATTTAATTTTCCTGTTATTGAAAATATGATGATCGTCAGTAGAATATAAAGTGTTATAGGTCATGTAAACCACATCCAGCCATTCCCAGCAAACAAGACGTTGACCCAATATTGATTAAATGTTGGCACAGCAAGTTCGACGTTGGCCCAACACTAAGCCCAACATGGGGCCAATGTCATATTCGCAATCTGCACAGCAACCAAACAAACACTGCTATCAACATCATCATTGTAAAAATAAATAAAGTTTATTCATGATCAAATTAGTTTGATTATTGTTACTATGACAATGCATCTTCTCATGAATAATAATTAATTAAATACATGGTGTTTACGGGGTGTGCAGTGATGATGTGGTAGAGCAACATGTGCATGGTCACCGCCTAACAACACACAAAGGACAGAAAATAATTATGCTTGTTTCCAGTCAACCAATCCTCGTAACCTCTAAATTCAAGTTAAATATCCCTAACAAATTATGAGTAAAATAAGACCCTTTTAGTAGAAATATCACACATTGTCATCGCTTTTTAAAGTTGCCACCTCAATTTTTGTATATCTTCATTACATAAATTTTTTAAATTATCTTTTTTGAAAGTCCTATGAAAGAAAAGATGTTGATTCAGGTTTTCAATAAGTTTCTGCCAAACCAAAATAAGAAATATCTGGTATTGCTGAACAGTTTGTTTCCGTATTTCATTCATTTGAAAGTGGAATATTTAACACAATTCCCAGTTCCAAATGACAAAAAAGATAATAATGATAAAAAATAAGAAAAATTGAATTATTTGATTAAATGAGCATTTACCACAAAATATTTCATGAATTTTAGTGGCATTTTTAGACTTGGAATATGTATGTCTTACCAGCACGAGGATAACCAAATAATAGATAAAATACATAATGAGAACAATGAAATTAACATTTGTCAGTGACAGCTGGCAACTCTAGTTTATGTATTTACCAGTTTCAGTGTGGGGATCAATATGTGATGTCAGAATCTGACGTCATAATTCGATCCCATAGAAATGGATATTCAAATAAAGCGAAAAGAGCTAACTATGTGTTTTTAAAGTGATTTGGTATCATAGTATTTATGAAATAATTTAGAAGGGTTAGCCCTTTCAAGCCTGAATTTACCATGTATTGTAGACCAGTTTCATGTAAATTTTCATTCTGAAACCCTTGGTTGTAAGAAAATAAAGCCTGTTTTCAAGGATGTAAAATGATGCTTCAACCCTTTCACCACTGAAGCCCGTTTTTATGTGCTGAATGCTATGGCATTCAGCAAATAAAAACGGGCTTCAGTGGTGAAAAAGTTAATGCATCGTGAGGGGTTAACTGGGCTACTAGAAACAAACATATTTTTTTCCAGCCCGCTACACTAAGCTGACCATCATTCTCTCGTATTCCATCAGTTTCAGGACTCGATCGAGGACGGATTTACGAGAATTCTGAGTATCGCTTAACTAGATTACCTAACTGTATTATCATAAATATTACCAGAGTACGTAAGCACTATACCGCTCACACAGACAACATGACGCCTTGTGATAGTTCATAAATTAACTCTCAGTAGAATCTTAGCACATTACAAACATCAATTCAACTCAAACAAAAGTTCTTTCTCCTATTGTATTCCTTGTGTATTCTTGCATCGACAGCAAGGATAACAATAGCGAATACTGGGTCATGACACACTTTTCCAAAACAAACATAGGCCAGAGTTTCCTGGAGGCCCTTTTAGGGTTTGCCCCCATAAAAGCTGGCCAATCCCTAAAATACTGGTTCTGCTCACACAACCACCCCCTCCCCAAAAAAAAAATCACTCTCAATTCCCTCCAAAACACTCCAGGAAACCCTGCAAAAACAGCTTGAAGTTGAGTGCCGCAAGGTGATTAGAAGTAACCTTATTTCATAAATACTCAAGTGAAATGCATTAAATGGAAGCTCAGATATCCTAATTTTAGTGGTGGACCCCGAATGCAATCACTTACTCAAATGTGCAGAGTTGTCTGTGGAATATGCTATTAAGAGTTCAACAAATGGCTACAGTGCATATTGTGTTTTGCTCGTAGATAATGACACTATGGAAGTAATATTAATCTGCAAAAAATCTAGGATATGTTGCTTGGAAAAACTTGATGGCAGATGAAATTTTTATTTTGTCGTTATTTTTCCACCAAATATGAACTTTTGGCAGTCTCAAGCTACAACGAAACCCGAATATAAGAGAACATTCGGAGATGAAAATGTTATACATTTACACATAAAAAAAAAATGTACATTCTTCTGCAGTCGCTCTCAGGGTCAAATGAAAACATAAAAACTAACAAACTAAGCCCCTTTGTCATTCTGGTTCATAATTATGTCTTTAGTTCATTCTGTAGTCATCAAAGTTGCAGCTAATGTGTGGCGCAATGAACCCTGATAAAATAATATGTAATAGTATTGCTATTTCAAATTATTTAGAACAATTTTTATTATAGGCCCTACGATTTTTCATTGGGTTCTTTGAATTTCTAAGATATCATTCTGTGACGATAACATTCAAAATAAAACTGTCTGATGTATTAATGGGTAGAAAGCAATCTCTAAATCAAAACAGTGGCTTGATCTAGCTTCTTCACATTAATAAAAAAAAGAGAAGCACTATGTTTAGAAATATTCCTTGCGTGATGAATGCAAGGTTTAACCGTCGCAAATCCTCACCCGGGCCATATCGAGTACAGATATGTCAAATAAATGTAATTTTTTACCATCTTGGATGGACTAATACTTCTTTTTACTATGTCAAATAAATGTAATTTTTTACCATCTTGGATGGACTAATACTTCTTTTTACTATGTTGAATTGTGCTCTTCAGTCATTTCTGTGTAAATCAAGTGCAACATTTTAATATTAATTGATTCTAATGTTTTTTCCAAGCAGCAAGAGTGAAAGCTTATCATTAATATTTTACATTTTAGTGATTTCAGCTTTACAAGTTTTCTTTTTAAATCTGACTAGTAAAATTAAATAATGAAAATTTCATCAACTTGAAGTTGTGCACAGAGAGACAAAGTCAAGTGGGTGAAAATCACTTATATATGTTTAATTTAGGACCAAAAATTTGAAATTTAAGTTGATCAAACACAAATTTCCACTTTGATATGTTGCTAAAAATAAATTACAATGATTGACGCTCAAAAGGAAAACAGATGACAATAAAAGAGATGTAATACCATGATTACTAAAAATTCCAGATGATATTTTTTGAAAGGTTGAATAATTCTCCTACAGCACAATTCTCATTTACCATGAGATCTCCAGATTTTATGAAATACATGTAATATCTCAACTGAAATCTCAGACGCTCTTTATTTTCTTGATTATTGTATTTTCTTCTCTTAAATTCATTTTATTGGGAATATGCCGTGTGGAGCACTTTCATGTGACATGGGAGCTTTCAAGGTTGAAATAAATTCTCCAAAAACCACATACTCTGTGAAAACAGAAATATCCTGACACTGATGTCAATTAAACAGACAAGAATGAGACAAGGGCGTAAAATATGGAAAAGTGCACACATTTATTTATGAAGAATATTATATATAAACAACACAGTGTGCTCTGTACAATTATATAGTCAACTTTAATGGCAACCCTCTGTGTGCTGCAACCACAATAAAAACAATGGAAATCGGAGAATAACAAAATTGTAGTATATTTTAACCCTTGTGCTGCTAAGCCCGTGTATATATATACCGTTTAAGGCAAGTTTCAAACCAAATAAAGTGCCACTGAAATTGATAAAATGTTTTGTGGCAGATGCTAGTTAATCAAAAAATTATATTTCGAAGATGTCCATATCATAATTAGAAATATTTTTCAGACATTAGAAGCTGTGAATTGTGTCCAGCTTCAAATGAATAAAATATAGTAAAAACACTTGAGCAGGATAAGGGCTAACTGTGTAAATTGATATATAATATTTCATTAAAGCCATTTCCAAGCTTATCTAGAACGCCAAATTAAACACTAGAAATCTACACAAAGTTGATAATTTGTGTGGTAATTCTCGACTTGGTGTAGATTAAAATGTCAGTTTAAGCATTCCAGCACGCAGAGGGTTAATAATTAACAGATAGAGAGGCTCGACTGATTCAGCATATGGCAGGAGAGCGCCAGTCGGCCCGCTCAGCATTGTTTTTACTCCACATCGAGAGCACCTAGCTCTGGTTTCCTCCGGCGACTAAAACCAAAGGCAACAAAATTAAATTTAACTTCAGTGACTGATTCCATACAATAGTTTACCTTCCATACAATATAATACAAATTGCGACCTGTGTCACATTCATTGTACATTGGGTCCGATACAAAAATCCTCTGTTGTTTTGCTTTATACAATGTAAATGTACAAGTGTTTTTTAGAGAATATTCACTGCCGTCCCTCTGGGTGGCTAGTATAAAATAGTAAAAGATATTTTTGCATCGTCAGTCTGCTTTTGCCTAAACGTTCTGTTCTGGTTCGCAAATGCACAGCAATATATTACATATATATATTTATATAAATCTACAATCTTATTTGACGGTGTGTCAGCAGCAGTGCCGGGCAGGTCTTCAGAGTTCTGTTTTGGCGTCCCTTACACCGGCCGGCAGCTATAACAAGATAACAACATACCTCCAGGTCTGTCACATACTCCAAAGGCATGCCAAGCAATGCCCGCACCCGCCAGCGGCCCCCACTATAATGTCTCCACAAAGCTGTTTAATTGTTCTGTGAGAGGAGCAGTCATGTCATTAGGAGGTCCTAACTGTGCCAGAGAATCCTGCCCCGAGGGCCCCGCACTGTGTGACGTCGCCATCTGCGGCATCATAACTTGGTCCGTGCCTAATGGGTTCTGTGCCTCTGCCCCCGCTATGCTGGGGTGTGGGGAATGTGTCTGCCCCATACCGGGAGAGGGGATATGAGAGGCTCGAGGAGAGGGACACGGGTTAGGAGTTTGTTGACGGGGACTAGGGGTGGGTTGCGGGGAACGCACTGTGGTATGCAGGGCAGCGGGAGGTGAGCGCACTTGGTGCAGTGGTGACTGGCCGGCCTGCTGAGCAGCGATCATCTGCGGAGACATTGGTTTGCCGCCCGCCATCTGCTGTTTTAACTGAGCCTGCTGCATTTGTAACAGCTGTTGTTGTTGCTGCTGCTGTTGCTGATATTGAGGCAGCATCCCGGCTCCCTCACCAGTGTACTGTACCTGCTGAGGATTAAACATACGTGAACGCTGAGCGGCCTGAGCTTGGGCATATTGCGGCACCTGCGGTTGCTGGAAGGGTTGCCTCATGCCAGGCATTTGTTGCTGTTGCTGCTGCTGCTGAAGACCAGCCATGCCTTGTTGCTGCATAGGCATCTGTTGTTGTTGCTGTTGTTGTTGCTGCTGCTGTTGTTGTTGTTGTTGTTGTTGTTGCTGCTGCAGCTGTTGATGCTGTTGCCTGATCTGTTGTTGACGTGCCGCCCACTGCTGCTGTTGGTTGAGCGGCTGCATCCCGGGACCTGGCATCTGTCCTGGACCAGGCTGCTGGCCTGCTTGCTGCTGCTGCTGGGCCTTTGTAGCATCTCTCTGAAAAAAAAACAATCAATCTAGTTACAATATGGGAAAATATAAGAGAAAAAAAATTGAAATCATCATAAATGTCTTAGTTAGCTCTTTACGATTCATTTGAATATGTTATTATCAGAAATATTTTAATTCTTTCAGTGTGTGGACAGTCTTTATACGGACCCCGCACTGTAAGGGCTCACCCACTGAGTTATACTTTAATTTTCCCCCACTTGAAACTGTACCTTGCTACTGGAACTCCGAACTCATATTTGCTTAATTCGGGACCGAACATTTGTATATTTTGGTTGTTAAACACTCATTCCATTCCCAATAACTGTTCTAACACTAATACTAATAAAAAGATTAAAAATGAATAATTCTTATTTTTCATAAATATAAAAAAAAATTAGTCATTTAAAGCTGGAAAAGAATTAAAATTACAAGCAAACAATTTAGCAGCATAAGGTTTAATAAAGAGATCAAGGTATCAAGTAATATAAAGTGATTATCTCCAGACAAATTAGTTATTTTAACCCCTAAAGCTCTGATATCGACTGATTTATTTGCGCATATATATGAACAAGAAATATATTGTTTGCAATGCACTCACCTGTTTGATGTAGGCTGCCATCAAGGCGGGGTTACTTTTAAGGATGTTGAGCACTTGGTCTTGTTGTTGTCGAGATGATGGTGACTTGAGAACTTGCAGCAGTTTGTGAAGAGCCGCAGTGTGCTGCATATTAGTGACACCACCCTGCGGATTACCACTAGGTCGCATGGGCGGGTTCATGGTACCCGGCATGCCCATGTGTCCCTGACCAGGCATACGAGCCTGCGGAGGTTGACCTGGCACAGCGGGAGCACCCTGCTGATACATTCCAGGCCAGCGACCTTCAGGACCCATCTGCTGCATCCCTGCTCCAAGCTGAGATTGTTGTTGGTGTTGTTGCTGCTGCTGCTGCTGTTGCTGCTGCTGCTGCTGTTGTTGTTGCATGGCAGCTAGCTGTTGGTTATGTTGCTGTTGCTGCTGCTGCTGTTGTTGTTGTTGCTGTTGTTGTTGCTGTTGTTTTTGTTGGAGCATGGCATTTACTTGTTGTTGTTGTTGTTGAGGCTGTGGTTTTTGTCCAGTTTGACTTCTCTGCAGATGAGCAGCCATTTGTACTCGGGCCGCTGCTTGTAGAGCGGAGGCAGGAGCTTGTAAAGGTTTACCACCAATAGCAGGGGCATTGTTACTGGGGTATGGGGGAGCGGGAGATGGGACCTGGGCTGGCGGTGTAGATTGAGGTGGTGGTACAGATACGGGTGCCGGTAGCGCTGCTACAGCCGGAGTGGAAGCTGCAGCCGCCGCAGCAGACTGTGCATTCAAAATGCTGGATGTCCTTTGCATTTGAGCCATTCTACGCCGTAGCATTTGAGCCTGTTGCATGCGCTGTTGCAGCTGTTGCTGCTTGAGCTTTTGCTTCAGGCCAATACAGAACGGAACCATACACTTGGCTTCCTGACAGTGTTTTGCGTGGTAACAACACAGGGCGATCAGCTGTTTGCAGATTTGGCAGTTGCCTGGCATCACTTTCCGCCGACAGTTCTTAGTGTGATTAACAACTCTCTTCATGCGGTGACAGCTAGGCTGATGGCAGTTAGCGTCCAGACATTGACATGCGTGGACCAATGACTTAATACAACGCTGTATAGAGCGTCTGCGAGCTTCCAGTGGGTTGAGCTGCTTATTTTCATCAGGCTCACCCTCGTCCAACTCCAGACCAAGTTTGTCCATGCGATGTTCGTGACCTTGTTTCTTAAAACATGGCACACAAAGGTCAAAGTCCTGAAAAAGGCACAAATAAAAATTAAGTTAAATTATTTGCAGATGGATTATAAATTAGAGAAAGTTATAAAACGTTTTTTTTAGTAATTATTGAAAAAGAGCAACTGAAGATAACATGCAAATTGAGAGAAAAATCACCAACCAGAGGTTTGAGATGTGCAACTAAAACAAGGTCTGTTCCTCAGTCTCTAATCATCGTTTAAAAGTGAAAATTATTTGAAAAAACTTTATAGACTATAACTTGTAAAATTTTGCCTTGTATCCCGTGCCCATTTATTTCAAATTAGTTGTCGGACAGATAATAGGAGAAATATTCATTTTTGAGAGATCTCAAAATAAATAATGGCCATAGTTGACCATTTTAAATCTGATTGAGTTGACATTTTTCAGGTTGCATCCTTCCATGAAGTCTCACATTTTGTTTGATAGTTATGGTCTAGCTATCTGGCACGGTTTTCCAGATATTACGCATGTTAAAGTCGTTAATAGCCTAATTTGATCAATTTGATATTTTGCAGGGCATATCCGAACATTTTGTTCTATAATAATGGTCTAGCTATCGGGCACGGTTTTCCAGATATTATGCATATTAGAAAATATAATTGCTGAGAGTCGTGACCAAGTTTTTGCCCGCAGTCCCCCATTTTCAAACCCATCCGAGCTCTTGGTGAAATAGATATGTGGTATACATTTTGGTGCGATACATAGAAAATTGTTTAGTGAATCGCGTTAAAAAATCAATGGTCATATAGGTCACAGAAAGGACAAATGTGGATTCAATCAAGCTTTAGTCATGATTAAACTGTTAAATGTGTATTCCAGTAAAGCAAATAGTGCTAAAAGTGGTGGAGAGACGAGCGGATGCCCAGCATGACGACAATAAGCATCCGCCAAAATGTAGCCGAGGTCAAAAAAAAAGAAATTGAATTAAATTTAGATAATGGCAATACAAAGCTTTACTTACTTCACAAACACTGCAGTGGTAGCGGGTCTCGACATTAGCTTTACAATTATTGCAGGTATATACAAAGGCATCTTTGCCCTGGTTATGAAGTTCATATAACAAAGCCATTGTGGAGAACTTTGCTCGTCGTAATGATGAGAACTCGTAATGTTTTTCACGGGCCATGTTGAGGAAGGCATCTCTACCGTCCATGAGATCACACTGTATGGCCGGGTCAGGGTCCACTATGGGTGAGTTGGCCTGAGGACCCGTAGAAGAATTCAAGCGAATTACAAAAAACACCTGGAAAAAACAGCACATTAGCAACTCACAGATGGAATTAAAAGGATAAATCATTTGACTTTTTCAAAGAGATGTGTCTTGCTTTTATGAGCTAAATGACAGAGCAACAAAAAGGCGGAAATGATTTACCAATGCCAACAGATTAAATCTGTAATAATCCTCTGATATCAAGACTGAACATGCATAGGATGTGACAAGTATGGGATCAATTTAGTATAATGATATTTCAGTCGACCATTAACTTCTCAGTTTGATTTGTGTCAAGGTGCAATCCACCAACAATTCATTCAAAGGGTTCTATATGGCCTCCTGTTATTAATTAACCCTGTAAGCCCTCACAATGCATTAACCCTTTCACCACTGAAGCCCGTTTTTATGTGCTGAATGCCATGGCATTCAGCACATAAAAACGGGCTTCAGTGGTGAAAGGGTTAAAGCATCATTTTACATCCTGGAAACAGACTTAATTTTCCTACAATCAGGGGTTTTAGAACAAAAAATTTCATGAAACTGGTTTACCAATAGATGGCAATTTTCTTTAATTTTTCACCCACTTCAAATCATCTTCATCCACTACAAGTCGAGAATTCGCGCTTGTAGTGGATGAAGATGACAATGGTAAATTCAGGCTTGAACAAGATACAACCTTTAAACCTTAACACAGCTAAGCACAAGTAGAGTCGTTTTTAGTCCATTTTATTAGCCAATTAAATCAATGATTGGGACTAAAATGTGGTTATCAACAATATTTGCAAATGTTTGGTCTCCTATTAAACAATGAAAGTAATTTTAACACACATATTCTGGGTGATGGTAGCGAGACATTAACTGGGTGAAAATTTAATTAAAATAACTTTGCGGTTTAGGGATAATAATTATCACTTGTTACATATATATTTAATTGCATAATTGGCACAAGAAAAGAAACAACCTGAAATCAACAAAATAGCCTACTAATGTATCTAAAATTCTAACCTCTTTGTGTTTCTCCATCGTAGAATAAAGTTTCTGTGACAGGTCATTGCCACCGTGAGGAAGGGTAGACTTTTTGCTATTCTTACGCTGACTGTTTTTGCTTTTTGTTGTTTTTCTCTTCTGTGTTTTCTGACCCTTTTTCTTTCCTATTGCACCTGACATCTAATAAAACATTAAAAAAAGTAATAATCATACCATGCCATACAAGATAATTGTTTTAACCTGTTAATGCATCACATATTTCAAGGAATAAATACTAAACAAAATCAAAAAAGAAGAAAATATAAACATAATCTGAGAAAGATTTAAATTGTACATTTTATGATTTGTACAGCATTATGTTCCAACACTCATTTTGGCATTAAGTTTAAGACAATATTGTTGGCCTCTGATGGCTGATCCTGATTATGCTGTATATGCCATGTCCGAAATGATATATTTCAACACCAAAATTGCTTTCAGATTTCACTACAACATATCAACTGTGAGATTTCAAACACACACCTCATCGACTTCTGGGGGTTCTCCTTCCGTTACCATGGCCGCCTCAGCGGCCGCCGCTTCGGCTTCCTCTCGTTTCCGCTTCTCCTCCTCTTCCAGATCAAGCTCTTTTATGCTCTCCTCAATCACATTCGGCCAGAAATCACCTTCAAAATACGGCATCTCTGTCGCACTCCTCAACTCATTCTCTATGGCATCGTGGTAGATATCCTGGTAAAAAGATATTCATATAAACATGGTTCCTACACTTTTTTAAATACAAAATTCAAGGACCTTTCAAGGACTTTAATATTTTCCATGACCTTTTTTTGCATGTTAAAAAAGTGATTCGCAGATTACAAAAGTAAATTTAGGCCAGAAGGTATTGAAAAAGATAACTTTTGAGTTTTTATTATTCTTTTTATCAAATTTCAGACCACGCATATCAGTGAAATTACCGTATTGTAGAAAATATGAAATGTAGGCCTACCTTGTTTATCAATATATGTCTTTTGACTTTATATTGATAAAATAGGCACACTACATTCCTAAACCACATCGTTATTTCAGAAAAGTTTTTTCTTTGATTTAATCAGTTTTTAACTAGCTGTAGTGGGTGATGTTTTTAAAGATCAACAGCAAAACATCAAAGGTTCATCGAAAGCAAGGACTTTTCTCGGGTTTCTTTATGGTATTACAAAAATCAAGGACTTTTCAAGTCCTGGAATTTATTTTCAAATTCAAGGACTTTTCCTTTTTTAAGGACCGGTGGAAACCATGTATAAATCACACTTAATCCGTGTACTGCTACGCACATAATATACATGGCTACAAAATAGTTACAGACCAAATTAAAAACTATTAAAATTTCTTACTCATTTTGTGGAACGTGATCAGTTTATAAAATAATTAAATCTGGGTTGTGTATTTTTTTTTGCTATTCATAGCATGAGAATTTCCTCTACATTTCATATACAATTTATTCAGAGGATTATAAATCAAAAATTATATATATGATATCGACAAAGTCAAACTCTACCTGAAATTTCAGGGCTTGGCATTAGGGATTTAACAATAATTGTAGGCAAAATTTAGCTTCTCTCGTCCGAACAAAATTTTGTAAATGGTTGGCCAAAAATACACAATTTATAGCCTTGTAAAATTATGCCTTCTTGCAAATGGCAAAAAGATATTATTGCAAAACGGGGGCAATCGTTGACATGCATAAACAACTTAATTCTTGAACCTCTGAAATAGAGTGATCATTATTTGAATAGATTATCATTTACCTTATAGTCCATCACCACTCTTTCTATCACAGCTTTGTCTAGCATTTTCTTGTACCAATCAGTCAAGCGCTTGGGCTTGGGTATTTTCTGTTCTGGGGGATGACAATGGAAGATGTAGTCATCTCCCTCACTAGGTGGACACGCCCAGATATGACCCATTGAGAACCTAAAACAAACAAACGTCTGGCTCACCGAAAACCTGCAAATAATACTCTGCTAGACTGGGTATACATGCCTAGATAATAAATTAAAAAATTGAGAAAAATAACAACAACAATTGTAATGGGAGAGAAAAAAAATTGTTATTATTTAGTTTTTCAGGCATCATTTTGCATCTCTCAAAACTGACTTGATTACTAAGGATATTAAAACAAAACTTTTCAAGCTCAGAACGCATTTGTTATCATGGATTATACCAGTGCAATCACAACATCAAAAAATGGCGTTGATTTAAACTGCTTTACTTCGCCTAAATAAAAACTACCTAACAAGTGTTGAGCATGTTAGGTATGGCAGGCTTACCCGAGCTGCTTGACGTAATCCAAGTATCCTATGAGAATCTCATGATACACTGCTGTCCTGAATTGCCTAGGCTGGAAGAAGTGTACGCTGTCCAGATATGCGATGTAGACTCGCCTGTAATAATAAGACAAATCTCTTGAGATTAATAGTGCAATAAACAGCAGAAGATAAGACTTATGATGTAGCATTGGAATCTTGACAATTTGTCTGAACAATGCAGAGATCACCTGATGGTTTCAGAAATTCAATGTCATGGCGTCAACTGCAGTAGTCTTTCTGCATTTTCATCACCACTCGTGTAACCAGCTTATGAATATTATAACTTTAGTAAACATTTCAGCTTGTCAAATACCGCACCTTGGATGTGTTTGATATATACCTGAACTGGGCATTTCAACAGATTGTTCTGATTACTGAATACTGTACATCTGGTAATATTCGTGAGGTTTTTAATTTTCACAAGATCACGAATTCAAGAATCTCGCGAAAATTATTAATATAATAGCGCTACTATCATCGAAATTGATAATTTGCTAATTTTAGACTTCACAAAGTCTTAAAATCACAAATTCGCGAAAATCTAAACACGTGAAAATTACCAGATCTACAGTAATTTAATTGAGAATCAGGTGAACATTTACCTTGTGTTCGGAGCGGGTGAATCCGAGCCATACTCCTGAACATGCATACCGAAGAAACATACGTCAACACCGTTAATCTCCTCAAATGCAAACATAGCTTTAGCTCTGTATGGGAAAGTTTCTGATATCTCCCCTTCATACCTTAAAATGTAAATATTTTTTATTAAATTTAAGTTGCAATAAAAATTTAAAAAAATTGAAAGCCAGTGCATCTAGCTATCTATAATTAATGTGGATCAATTGAGGAATTATCCCCATTAAAACTAATAATAACTAGATGGGATTGAGTTCGGCTGTGAACCATGAAAAGCATCGCCGAGTGGAAGTGACAAGAATGTGAATGAGCAATGTTGTCACCTAGGGTATGCTATTGTATGCCCATGGTGGGGTTTCCTATAGGTAAATAATATAAACTATAGCTATATCTTGTTTAATTTTGAAGATATAGAGCAACTTACTTAGCACAATTTTTTTTTTTAATGTCAGACACAGTCTTTATGAGCAGTGCCTAGCAGATTGCTTCACATATCACTGACCTGCTCTTGAGTCCTGGTTTGATTTCTGTGATTTTGTCTGAACTTGACAACACTCGCACCGTCACTTCCCCCGCACACGCATCCTTCTGCCTCAGGAATAAATTAATACGATTCTCTAGATATGTGCTCAGCTTTGTGGAGGGTAAGCCTGCAAAAATATAATGATAATAATATATATCGTGAATGTTTGGATTCTACAATTTTACTTTTATCTGCAAATTTTGTTATTTAACCTTTGATTTTTAGTTTTTTAGTCTTAATTTTTCACCAGCTAGGTATAAAAATACTTTTAATGGGAATTGCACAGTAGCTATAAAGCAAATACATGTGATGTTCAAGAAGTGAAAATTATTCCGATCGGTCAAATTTTACAATACTGAAACATATTTCACATTCAAAAGATGCTTTTTTTGAGATGATAATAGAATGGTTGAAAACGATCACTAATTGGTGTATTACCTTGGTTACTGATATACAAGGCGTTGAACCAATGTTGTTTAAATGTTGAGCAAGCATCATAGACTATAGCCCAACATTGAAACAACATTGGTTCAATGCATTGTGGTGGAACCTTGATTACTGACATACCACACAAGTATCCAACTGATTTTCAATGAATAAAATAAAATTGAAAATACAACAACCCAGTAAAATCAGAATATTTTGAGCTGAAATTTTGAGATATATTACACTTGGATTTAATGAAATTGGTCAATTTACATTGCATACTTGTTTACTTTTTTTTTACTTACGTCTCGCAATAAACTTATTCTCTTTTCTCTTGACCCCTTTCGCTTTCAGACAGTTATCACAAGTGAAGCTGCAATAGGAGATATCATCAATAATAGAACAGACCAAACTTTTTAACAGAAAAAAAAATTCTGGGTTACACTACACAAATACCTGCTTTCAAAATTAAAATGTTCAATTCATTTTCACCACATCATTTGTTGTGGTTGGTAGGGATTTGTGGGAAATTTCAATTATTAACAGTCACAGTCAAAGTTTTATTCACTTGAAGGTCTGCCCATAACCCGATCCACAAATGTGAGTGACTAACAAGTACTTGGATTTATAAAATTAAGCTAAAATTAAGTCACAACATTTTTATGTCACAGATCAAGTCAAATTTCTTTCACTTTTAGAGTCTACTACGCAAAACACAAAAAGATCAGGGTCCGAGGTGGAAGCTCTTACAATGCAGATATATAAAGTGAATGATAACTTACCCATTAGGCCAGATGTTGTCCATATGTAATGTACAAATTTGATGCAGTTTTCTTCCACACTCTTGACAATCAACAAAACTATAAAGATAAAAACACATCGAAAAACTTTTAGCATTTTTTTGTGGTTTATATTAAATTGTCTAATCAGATTAAATAAAAAAATTATGAAAAGGAATGGTACAAAATCAAACTACACATAAATAACCTATATCTTATTATATATATATAATGTTAACCCTTTCAGCGCGGAGACTGACTATAGACGTCAAAATCTGAAGTCTTTAGACAGTCAATACCCGAACTGAAAAAGTAAATTATTTATAATGGCCATAGACCCATAACATAGTTATTCAAATGAAGCGGAAAGAGCTAACTAAGACATTTATGATAATTTCAAATCGAAAATAACTTATTTCTTTTTGTTGACATAAAAATATTTCAGTGTTTCAAGGGTTAATTGCAGGAAAAAAATGGGCACTGTTCATAAATACAGATGCTAACCTCCAAATAATAACTAGGGCCAAGGCTTCATGTGTCAACCTCCAGATAATAACTTGGGTCAAATGCCTCATGTGTCAAGCTCAGGCAATGAAAACGGAATTTTTAACCCTTAGATCACTGAGCTATTCAATTTTAATTTCCATTCACTTGAAGTTGTGTGTCGCTACCGCAATACACAACTTCAAGTGACTGAAAAATTATGTTAATTGTGAAATTGAAGTCCCAAAATATATCAGTGTTTGAAGATTGAAGGCATATTTTACTGTGACCAGCTGGTTATCAGGGGTTATACAGGTGCTAATGAAAACACAACATGTCTACTGCAGTCAACATCAGTGTTCTAAGGGTTAAGGCGAATAATCATAATTCAAAAACATAAAACATAGTCAGTTGGTATCAGCATTTCTTTTGAAGTGCTTTTATTTTTTCTATATGCTTGGATGCACCTCATTATACTAGGTAAATTGTTGAAAACTTAAGAACAAAATTTGATAGATTCGAATGTACGAGGCACAGAGCGCCGAGTATATTTGGATCTACGAATCCATCATAATTGTGTTCTTTCTTCGACCTGAAATACACAAAATAGGCACATATTTTACAATATTTTATATAGAAAACCCCAATTCTACAGTCAGCATGGTTAAACAATGCAACATAAGTCATCCAGTTTCATAATGAAACCCCTATAGTGTGCCGTACCTGGCCATCAATAAAATGAACAGTAGATTCGTAGATCCGAATCTACTGTTTTAACAATAGACTGACGTCACCCATGTATTTTAAATACTAGAGATAATTTAGGCAGTCTTGTTCTATGCGATACAAAAGTAGGGATGTGCTCTTCTCATTCACCACTTCTGATACTGATTAAGAATCGTAGAATCTTTTGGCCAAGCACCTTTGCAATATGGAAATTGCATCTCAAAACAAGAGACCATCCTGCCACCATAGTCCCACTACCTGAGTGATAGCAATTTATCAGGGTGCATCCTTCCCTGAGCTCTCCACAACAGTTTGCCATGTCCATTGCAGATATTAAACACAATTTTGAAGGGCATATCCCTCCCTGAAACCGCTCATTTTGTTTTATAGTAATGCTCTAGCTATCTGGCACGGTTTTCCAGATATCACCCATGTCAAGTAAAAAATTGCCGGTAGTATGCCATTTTGAATTTGATCAAAAAAAAAAATTATCAGGGCATATCCATATGTAAAACCACACATTTTGTTTCATACTGGTGGTCTGGCTATCTGGTACGGTTTGCCAGATATATGGCCTATTAAAGTTATTAAAACTATTTTGGGGAGAGATGTGCTAGTAGATCAAAAAGTAGGTCACAGTTCATAGCCCCTAAAAGGCACATCCTCACCCTCTGAGGGATGTGTGTGTGCAATATGGAAGAAATCCCCAATGGGTTTCCGAGATAAGCAAATTGTGGACAGATGGACGGCCGGATAGACATCTGAGTCGTGACCAGAAACACCCGCCCCAGGGTCAAGGGTTTCTCAATTGCTGGGATATATAATTCACTAATAAAATAGATAATATAATTTGGTTATTAAAAACTGCACATTTTACGATCCTCAGGGACTAATGATTTTTGTGATACTTTGTGATAGGCAGGCAAACCACAAATACGTAAAGCAGCTTGCTATATGTATTTTCAGGCATTTCCATCTTTTGCGATGGCTTATAATACATAGATGTTATATATGCATGGCAAATATGTTAGTCTCCATCTTCCACAGCAGCCATCTTCGATATGCAAATAAGCTGATTTTCAAACTCAACTAGGGTAATCCATCAGAGAGTATTCAGAAAAACAATTTATGAAGATCGGATGAATATTGGCGAATATAGAGTATTTACATCGTCGAATCACTGAATAATAATAATAATAATAGACACCACTAGAACTAGAATAATTTATCACAGCGGCCATCTTGGATATGCAAATAAGCTGATTTTCAAACTCAACTAGGGTAATCCATCAGAGAGTATTCAGAAAAACAATTTATGAAGATCGGATGAATATTGGCAAATGTAGAGTATTTACATCGTCGAATCGCTGAATAATAATAATAACAATAGACACCACCAGAACTAGAATAATTTATCTTCACCACATAGTGGGTGAAGACTTATTCACAGATTTGGATAAATCCACAAAAAACTAGGTGTCACTTTCTTATGGGATGTCATTGTTTTAACAGACACTGAAAACGGTGGCCACAGAAAATCTAAGCATGCCATTAGTATCAGGGAGTAATGTACAGGTAGGGATTCTATTTTGTTTTTAACATGCATTAAATAATTTTCACCAGCTTGAAGCTGTGCGCCGCAACAGAGACACAACTTTAAAAGGGTACAATTCCAATAAATAAATTGGTGAAAGGGTGAAGCTCCGAGCTATACATTTAATTTGTACCCACGTAAAGTTGTGTCTCGCTACCGTGACCAACTGGAAGGTATAAGATTGATCTACCCAAGTTTGGTACAATGTTGGGCCGACGTCATGGACGGTGGGCCAGCATTGTACCAACCTTGGGTACCTGCGAGTTTACTTAACACTTGAAGTGCTAATCATGTTTATAAGTTTTCATCATTTTTACTTGCAAAATCAGAAAAAATGAAGGAGGAATTAACATTAGCTAAATCGCCATATGATTTAATTCAAAATGTAGATAATTATGAAATAAATTTTATCTGAATTTGGGTTGGGGGTTGCGGTAGCGAGACACAAATGGGTGACAAAAATAAATAGTATAACTTAGCTCTTTAAGGTTTAAAACATGAGATCAGCACAAGACTAAACAAAGTGTTAGACAAGGAGAATAGAAGGGTACAGCTTCAGCTAACATCAATCAAGTCACTGTGAGGGGTACAATTTAAGTCAAAATGCTAAATTTCCCCCATAATTTTTAATGTATGAAACCAATCTTTATTTTTTGGCCTTAATAATTTTGTTCGAAGGAATTAAACCTAACTAAGCCTGAATAGTGGCTGCAACCAGTCAGAAAGATTTAGAGCACTTGAAAGCATACCAACGCCATAGTGGATTAAAATAAAAGATAAAAGCACAGTAAGTTGTTCCAAGAAAATACACTCAACAGCATGACCATGAGATATCACAAAACCGTTCCTTAATAAGAAAAATGTAAAATATAAATGAATTTCCAATTTGAGTTTTATTTGAGATAAAAAACATTCAAGATTTTGTTTTGGTTAAAAAGCAGGTATGGTAAAAACTTCAAATCGACTCCCCACAATTAAAGCACATTTTTTGTACAATCACCTTCAATAAGGTTTCAATTTCTATTTTATATTTACTGGTAAGGTTACTATTCTTGTCCTGCTAGGCCTGTATTTATTTGGTTTTAAGCCAGTTTGAAACCAAATAAAACACAACTGAAATTATTAAAATAGCTTGTTGACGATGCTCATTTAATTCAATAAATAAATTTGGGAAATGTTTATTCCTCATAATTCCCCAATTCAAAGAAATGAAAAATATCAAAAAACAATTATTGAGCACGAGACGGGTTAAAGTAAGATTTAATATTACACGTTACTGTGATATCTCACGGCAGTAAAGTACACAACTTACTGCTCATAATCAAATTTGTCATTCTTCTCTTTGATAAACTGATCCTTCCTGACCAGTCTAAAATAAAACAAAAAAACAGAGGACGCTATTGGAGGAAGGCGGGAGAGTAGGGTGGGGTGTGTGAGCCGTATGTCGACTAGTGTGATGATCGAGGGATGTGTACACCATTAGAACCCCAACCAGCAACGCAGATCAACCACAAAATCTATCAGCACTCAACATTACCGTCAGTCCATCACTGATAACTAGTCATACAATCAAATGTGGATTTAATGTTCGCCATCATCAGAGACAATGGGCCAACATTGAATAAACATTGGGTGCTAACAAGTCAAACAATAGTCCGAATCAAACCCACTGAAAAAATGTCTTGAATATTTTCTCTGAAAAAGCTGTTAGTGTCAGTATTCTCATTAGTAATTTTGATCATGTAGATGGATTACATGTAAAATACCAAAGTTATAAATGAAAATCACCCATTTTAAGTTTTCTCAACGGAAACTTGTGGACTATTAATTTACTCAAATTTAGTGATATTGATCAAGACTGGTATCATTGGCTTCTGGATTGTGACACTAAGAGAGATATATACAATAACTAAAAAAACACTGACACCAGCATGTCAGCTAACAGATGAGCTAGGACAGTTGAGTTGAGTGCCGATAGATCTAGAGATTCTATATAATATGTTATATTGATCAGATCTGGTGCTTTTTCTAGTCACTAAACCTAAAGGAGAGAAAGAGAGGCTAAAGAGACGAGATGAGCTGTGGATGTGCGGCTCCGTGGTGCTGCGATCCCCTCAGCCTGACGTCAGACATAGAAACATAACAGTGCAGACTAAGGGTTCACTTACGACTCCATGTCAAATTCATTATTCTTCGCCTTAGCAAATTGTTCTTTTCTAATTCTCCTGAAAATGAAAGAATCTCAATTTTAAGCGAATTGCTAACAGGCAATGTTTTTAAATGGATTTCTAATGACAGTGTAGCACACATGATTGTACTGTGAACAGAAAGAAATATTTATAGCAGCCATAGAGCTATAAAATAGGTACCCAGCATTCAAATGACGGGGAAACATCAAGATTTGCAATGCTGGGTCTCAATTGAAACAAATATGAGTAATTTTCCACCCACTTGCAGTCGTGGGTCGCAGTAGATAGACAACTTCAAGAGGGTGAAAATTTAAATTATTTGATTTTGTGGTTTAAAGGATGAGTTTGTATGTAATGGTGTAGTTAACACGAAGCACAAAAATAATTCAGTTTAACCCTTTTTAATAAAGCAACAACTTGTTGTGGTTATTAACCGTTTGCCTGCTAATCACGACAATACTCATTTTTAAACAGTTTTTTTAGCCGATTAAATTACTGCTACTGGGAATGAAAGGACCGTTTCAACATCTAGATTTTAATTTTTTTGTCTCAAATTAAACAAATATGAGTAATTTTCACCCACTTGGAAGTTGTGGATCACAGTAGCGAGACACAACTGCGAGTGGGTGAAAATTTAAATAGATAACAAGGATAACAGTTAATTGTAACTGCAAGGTTATTTTAAACCTCTGGAAATTATGTGCGATGGAAACAATATTTCAGTACAAGGGATGAAAAGTTTACTTACATAATTTGGTGCTTTAACGAGGGTTAAAATTAATCTTTATTTGAAGATAAACAAAAAATTATCAAATATTTAGCTGAATGACATAATGTATAACAATAGCAGGATACTACAGAAGTAGAAGAAAATATGAAACATTTTTAAAACAAATTACTAATCTGCACACCTTGAAAATAAGATGAATTTTAATTAAAACTACCGATAGAAAAAAGGATTGACACATCAACAGGAGAAACAGAAAGTGCTATATGTAAATACTTTTTATATTTTAACATAATTGAGTACTTAAAAATAATATTCTGTATTTCAACTTTTGTTACTCATCAATTTTAATTAAAATTTTTTAGCGACAAATAGACAAGGAAACATTACACACAAACACATATTCAGAATAAGTCACTTTAGACCCTTTCACTGCTAAGTGCACCTATCTGTTTTCTTAGCCATTTAAATGGCAGTAATTGGGAATGAAATTTGTGTTTAAACATCAAGACTTGCAAATGATTGGTATCAAATTGACCAAATATGAGTAATTTTCCAAAGCTTGAAGTATCACAGTAGAAAGAGACAACTTCCAAGTTGGTGAAAATAATTTAATTTAGCAGTTTACTGGTTAATGTGACAACATATAACATATTACACCTTGTTCATAAGGTGACCCTTATGAGAGTCACACAATGTGCCTTAGTCTGGGTCTCAAGACAAACAAATATATTATTTTGTGTTGTATTGTTTGTGATTATCATGTCAAATAATTATTTTGTCTTGTATAGATTGTGATTAATGTCAAAATAATTATTTTTTGTTGTATTGTTTGTGATTATTATGTCAAATAATTATTTTGTGTTGTATTGTTTGTGATAATTATGTCGAATAATTATTTTGTGTTGTATTGTTTGTGATAATTATGTCGCATAATTATTTTGTGTTGTATTGTTTGTGAATATTATGTCGAATAATATTTCGTGTTGCATTGTTTGTGATCATTATGTCAAATAAAATAATCTAGATCTACTATTGTGAAAGGTCTTATGTAAAAAAAACATTTTTGTGTGCATAATATGCATTACTAGATGGTGAGGTGTTATTTAGTAACTCACGAAGGTGGCCCCGAGGGATCGTCCACAAGCTCTACGTCATCACCTCTGATGTCAGCAAAACACTTGTCACAATAAATATACCTGAAGTGAAAAGAAGGGAAAATATTCAGAAATAATTTTACCATTTTTTTATAAACGCAACATCTTTTAATTTTTAATGATGGGTAAATTTGTTAGGCATTGCATAATGAAAAGCTACACAATTTCTGCCAATTGTTTAACAAACTTGAAATAGATATGCAAAATATTTTATCATTGAATGACATAAAAACCCTAGGACTGAGCAGCTTAGTTGCAAATCTCTACACAATATATTCAAAACAAATTGAACTCTGTTCACAGAGACTAATAATTTCATATATCCAATAATTATTGTGAAAACTAGAACTTTTAAAAGATAAAAATGTGAAAGACATCTCACCTATTCTGATAACTAAAGTAGACAGCATCACGAGGTATTGTGCATAGCTGCTTACCATAGCAGCACAAAACCTGTGGGTGGAAAACATATTTACGTCCGCAGCAGAAGCCTAACGATTGCATCACCCCGTCCACTTCACCTTCAAATACCTCGGCAAGCTGAAATTAGAGCACATAATCACAGGTGAAAAACTGCAGCGCATTGGCAGAGAGAAAAATCAGAGGATTGCAAGAGCTTTTGATAGTAATACAGGGTCAGGTAAAGAATTTGTTATTCCTATGAAGCAGGAAAAACGGAAAAAAAAGACAAACCAGCAGACTAGAGGATTTAACCCTTACAGAGCGGGGATCGACTTTAGTCGACAGAATCTGACGTCAACAGAAGTCAGATTCTGACGACTAAAGTCGATCCCCGCGTGTACACTGTCACATGATTACTACTTTGAGGGTAACATAGTAGAAGTTACTAGAGATGGTGAATAATCCTCACCTTGGTGCAGCATTTGTAAACTTTTGATGTTTTACGGTTGTAGACCCAGGCGTTGTCAAACATGAGCCAGACGTCGTCCACATATTGCCAGGGATCCTGGTATTGACCAGTGTCCAGTTTCCGCTTGATGGTTGACAAATCCATCGGCTTTTTGATGATATCGTGATAATCCTGATAATCACAATCACATGCATCAGGCTTACATTTAACACACTCTTAGCCTTGATTGAGTCATTGCTATGAGCCCCTGCTTTATTCTAAAATTCTACAAGTCATCAAACAGGGCTTAGAACTACATTCTACATAACATGATGGACACAATCTTCAGGGTTGAAACATTCTGCACTTTCTAACGTCATTCTACCGGTTCTAATTCTAGAGGGTCTAATTCTACAGGGTCTTATTTCTAAATGATTATGTAATACTGCATGATATCAAGTTTCTTTGGTATTTCAACTGCAGAAACTGGCAGATACGTCTCAAGCACAAACTTAAGTATCAAAGTGATTAATTTATTTATAATTTAAAATAAAATAAAAAACACAGCTATTTCAAAAACATTATCTATAGAGTGTGGTAAAAAACACATTCCTCAAAATTTACATCATGCAGTTTTATCATGAGTGAAACCCTCATTTTTATGCAAAAAGACGATACATGTATGGGCAGAGAATAATATTCTGTATGGGCCCAGCATTAACAACAACTGCGTATTATCGCGACAGCAACTCCAAACATCTAAATTGTACGAACATTTATAACATCAACTGTATTATAATCTATGATACAGGGCTTTCCCCAGAAATTAAAAATAGAGCGGGGGGGATTTTTAAAAAATGTGCTGTCAGTGATGTGAACGAGTGATGCCCGATGACGGTGCCAGAAACGCGCGGTTATAAGGGGGTAAGGGGGCAAGCACCCTGAAATTTTTTCGAAGTAAAGTCTTGAAATGGTGCATTCTAGCAGAATCTGGAACTAATTTACAATGTTTAGGCCTATATAATTTTTAATTTTGTAAGCGCGTCGCTGGGATAAAACAGCGGGGCGCCACGCCGCGAATCTGCGATTTGGGAAAAGCCCTGTGATATAAATCTGAAGTAAAACGCTGTCATGTATTCAGATCACTGTTTTCCCCAACGCGTCTCTGTACCGAGACGGTTCTATTTCAGCCAAAACGCTAAAAATATTTAACACCAAATTTTGTTTAAACTGGCCATGAATTCAGCCACAAAACAGCATCTTTCAGAAAGCCGATACTCTTTGGAAAAATCCTGGGGAAAACACTGTAGATAGATATATTCAAACAATTGAACCTAGATAATCAAGTTAACAGCTTTCACATCACCATTTCAAGGCATTACATGCTGGCAAGAATCTTTGCCAAAACTAGGCACTTTTTATTAACATCTTTGAAATTCAAGCATCTACCAGTTTGTGTGAACACTGAGCACGGCATCACAGCAATCATCCAGCAAAATGTACCAACATTCAGCCTCTCATAAGGCAATCCAGTCATTTAACCCTTTAGACCCTCACGATGCATTAATGCATCATTTCACATCATTGAAAATATACTTGATTTTCTTACAACTAAGGGTTTCAGAAGATAAATTTCCATGAAACTGTTCTACAAATACATGGTAATTTTCTTTAATTTATCACCTACTTCCAGTCATCTTTATCCACTACAAGCCGAGAATTGCGACAGCAATTCGCGGCTTGTGGTGGATGAAGATGACAATGTAAAGTCAGGCTTAAAAGGGTTAAGCACCCAGACACCCATGTATTTATTCTCCTTTTCATTCTGCTTGAAGTGTGAATTGCGGCCACAATTCACACCACAAGGTGAATACAAATCAGTTATTTAATAAATTTTCGATTGTCATTCTTCGAATACAGAGGTGCCAACATTGAGGAAGTTAAATCAGTGATTGATGTGAAAACCTTTGCGCCTGAGCCCAAGCCTTGTAAGCGGTTCGGACCTCCTGAAATTTTTCTGATCAATTTTCCTGTAATCTCAAGCTTTTTTTACTCGCAAATAAAACAAGAGCACATTTGACAATAGCCCGCAGCCGTTATTGAACTTGTCCAAGGACTGGTTATTAGTAACATGCATAACAGATTTGAGCAGGATACATAGAAAACTTTTGAAGTTATCACGTCAACAAGCTAAAATTAGAGATTTAGAATGGGATAGAAAAGGATATATATGATTTTTTTTTACGTTATTGTGCCCACAAGTAAATGTTAACACTGACCCCGGCGAACTTCAATTGCAATAGTCCACTTTATTAAATAAAAGGCAGGCTAAAAACATGTTTTGTGAGAAAATTAGCATTGATGCAATAATTCGATATATTATAACAGTTGATCGGAAGATGGCCCACAAAATCGGTATTCATCCGAAGGTTGGCACCTCTGAAAATGTCTTTATTTTGATAAAATAAATCATTTTTCTTGAATGAATTTGTCACATGGATGTCCCTTAACCCTTTCACCTATGTGACATCCATGTCACATGAATGAATTAGTTGAGGATAAAACCACTTTTTTTCAAATCAATATTATTCAAAACAGAACATGGGTACAGGATTAAGGCACAGAAGCCCGTCAGATCCTGACCAGTTTATTATGAGCAGAAACAATGAGTAAATTAATTCTAGGCTAACATATGAACCTCGTCAGAGAGATAAAAGATTAGGAGAGTCATCTCGCTCGTCAACCCATAAACCAGAGAATGTCACGCAGAATCTACCCATATGCATGCAGACTACGACATGAAATACTTTCTCAGAATTCAACTTACAGAACGAGCACTTACTGGGATCTGCAGTGTTACAGGATCCACAGGTTGCCTAAACGGGATGGACTCTGGATCCTGCTTGTACAATTTTTCTAACGTCGGCATCAAAGCATGTCTCAGTTCGTCAGGCTTCCAGACTGAGATAAAATCAGCGGTTATTTTCAAGTCAATAAAATTAGTTACACAAGTGATAAATTACATAAACATTAGTGGAAGAAATACAGAACAATCGTAATAAATTACAGAATACAAAACGAAAAAAAAGAAGAATTAGGATACAAAACAGAAATAAACCGTCACAGAATAATTATATAACAGGCCCCTACGCATAAGTCCACCTGTTAAGTCATAATAACTGAATGAAGGATGGGGGGTAGCTGAATTTTCCACATGTTTCCCAGACAATATCATTAATTGGTAACAGGTTGAGGTTTACATATGGGCTGATAACAGAATACTAAACAAAATGAAAAAACACATCTAAAAGAAATGGCTTATTTACCTTTTCGGTGCCAATGGTAACTAGTTGTTTTAAAGAATTGTTTATAACAATACCAGCTTTTAAAATGCATCTTAATCAGCAATATAGGAAAATTCTCAGATACAAATTTGCCATATCTAAGAAATCATCACACACTTTAAGTTGTGGATCATGGCAGCGAGACACAACTTAAAGTGGGTTAAATTAAAAAATAAAAATGCATAAAATTTATCTGATGCAGGACCATAATCAAACAAATTGCTACATAATTATGAAATGTGAACAATTATTTCTAGATAAAATAAAACCCAAAAATGTTCAGTGTGTGGTGTGCATATGGATATTTAAGCATCACAACAACAAACCAAAAGCACTACAAAATTTAGCAATCAATTGTTACTATTCATTGATTATCCTTGAACTAGAATGTTCAAGGGCTGTATCGTTGTTTTTATATTAGAGTTATTTACCTTTATGATTACCGGTACGAGCTCTTGCACCAGGAACGACTTCAGCTTGACCAGAGCTGGCTGTAGGCGTAACAGGTGGTTCCTGTTTGGTTTCCTCTTTTGTTACCGGTACAGGACCAGAAGGTTTACCAGGGTTCGTGGCGGCAGCAGGTTTTCCACCCATACTATCCTCTCCACTACTTTGCTCCTGTTTCAGTTCTTTAACACAAGAATCATTGTCTGTTTCCATTTTGACGCTACCTTTATCCCCAGCAGCTTCGGATTTCATTTCGAGCTTGCCACCTTTAGTCCGATTTTCAGCAGGAGGTTCTATAGAGCCTTTCCCACTATTACTACAGTTACCGATACCATTGACACCAGGTTCGGACTTAACAACACCGGCTTCTTGCTTGATAACATCAGGCTCAGATTTAATCTCCACGGCCGCGGGCTCCACCTTAATCTCCTGCTTGATATCATTAATGGCAATGTGATCACTGGTGGACGTAGCGGGGGAGGGGGCCTGTGCCTGAGGAATGGCATCAGCCAATATAGGTGATGGGATACGTGGTGACGGTACACGTGGCTGCACAAGGGGATCTGACGGAGGTGATTGTAGCTGGTTGAACGGCTGCTGAGCTGATGTCGGAGGTTGTGGCTGCAGGCTCGGCTGTGTCATTGATGACGGAACCCCCTGTGGCTGTTGTGGTAGCAGCGTCGACTGCTGTGA
Organism: Flabesymbios commensalis; assembly: GCA_964017125.1. Lineage (NCBI taxonomy): Eukaryota > Metazoa > Annelida > Polychaeta > Terebellida > Flabelligeridae > Flabesymbios > Flabesymbios commensalis. The sequence goes on along the minus strand of OZ024913.1, from coordinate 72,870,465 downwards.
CTTGAACAAAAAAATAAAATAGTAAACAAAAATTCCTGCACACAAACACAAGACACCGCCCCAATGTTAGCTTAACCGTTAGAAAGCCGAATTTTTTTGTATAAACCACTTCATTTGTCGGGATCAACACTAACTGATCTAAGTAGTAGCACAAAGGGCCAGTAACTCCAGATAATTAACTGGCCCTTAGCCTTGTCTTTTAGTAATGTACACTGTATCAAGGGAGGTGGACTTTTTTCGTTAGCTCCCAGGGCCAGTATCTCAGGTGATTTACTAGCCCTTAGTGAATTTTACTGGCCTCGGGCCAAGGGGCCAGTGTTAGTGTCGATCCCTGATTTGAATACCTGTGTTATGGGCCTACCATTACAAATATTTTACTCTTTCAGTGCGGGATCGACTTTAGATTAGGGTCCTACCATTACCATTACAAATATTTTACTCTTTCAGTGCGGGGATCGACTTTAGATTAGGGCCCGTCCAGCACTGAAAGGGTTAAAATAGTCAATGTCAAAGACGAACATAAGCCAACATTGCATCGGAGGCATAAAAATCCTGCAGCCATTTCAGGGTCATGCACACAGATGATATTTACAAATTTTCTAAAATAAGTGTAATCGATAAATTATGTGCGTATGAAATTTGTCATGGGATGTATGATTTGTAAGCATAAGGAGGATTAAAAGATTTTTTAAAGAACTTTTACATTGTCTGTGTAAGTACCTGAGCTTTCAACTGCTGTCGTTTCAGTAATTCTGATCCGGCTTGATTTGCTGCTGCTTGCTGTAAAATAACATCTGAGTGTCAACAAATACAATATATCCAGATGATCATAATGCTTTTCAGGGTATTCTAAATTGGTGGAGCACAGACGGAAGCTTGAAGAAAAAAGGGGGAGATTTTCAAATAAAAATTGCTAAAGTAGCTAAATTGGTCCATAACAGTTGGCATATCACCGGACCAATCTGAAAACCCTGCTTTTAAATTTTACCAGCAAGGTTTGACCACTATTTTCTTGACATTACAGGTCATTTCTAGGACATTTCATATTATTTGAAAGAAATGAAAATCTGCTAAATCGAAAAAAAACAGCACTGCATGTTAAAATTATAACTAGTCATTTGGGTGGGTTTGTGACATTTTTCTACCGAACTAATTTCAACTCCATATTATCTTATATTTGTCTTTTCAGTGGAAATCTGATGCTTACCGGTCCTAGAAGTGCATTTTGTTGCATGGGTCCTTGATGGCGTTGGTTTAAAATCTGGTTAGGAGCCGATACAGGTGGAATACCTCCAAAATGGTCCGATAGAGATGGTGGCGCTATAGGACGCTGTGCTGTGGTGGCAGTGGCAGCAGGTGCTGGACCACCATCGACTGAAAAAGAGTAGCTTATGTTACACAAATTTGTGTTTCCACAATGCTGAAGCAAGAGTGTAAACCTTTGTCCTGCTGAATTGTTCCTATCGTATTTTCCGTCATTTGGAGCTGGAATCACTAACGCAATTTCCAGCTCCAAATGACGAAAAATATTTATATTTTTTGACCACCACTATTACCACCACTACTATTTGACATTTACCACAAACTATCCATTTCAGTGACATATTATTTTGCCTAAAATATGCTTGGACCCGTATATATACTGGTCTAGCAGGATAAGGGTTAACCAATAAGTGCCAATCACGTCCAAGTCGTTTTCACCTTTTTTATTTGTCCTTTAACCATTATAGAGCCGAAATACTTACGTATAAACCATGGAGACCAAAGGAATTTTTCAACTTGGAACTTATCGTAAATGTCTTAGTTAGCTCTTTCTGATTCCTTTTAATACCTATGTTATGGGTCTACGGCCATTTTAAATATTTTCACTCTTACAGTGCTGGGATCGACAATAGATGGCAGAATCTGACGTCTACAGACAAGACAAATTAATGTGGGTAAAAATGTGGTTCTTAAAACTTAGCAACTTACCTTAACTGTTAATTGCATGTTCAATCAATCATGGTTGGAAATTAATTTAAAAAAACTGAATTAGTTTCCAAAATCTGCAATATTTTTGCAGACTAGAAAAAAATTAAGAAATATTCAACCTCAATTGCTCAACTGTACAATTTGCATTTTAAATATTTCATTGTCAAAGATCTTTAGTTACACCTTTCACACGTTCACTTATAATTGCTGATCTTGCTCACCTTGTATTCTCTTCATCCTCTTTTCTTCCAGTTCTTTTTGGATTTTATAAATTTTCTCCGCCAACAAATGATAATATCCCTCCTATGAAAAAAACATATTTTTTTGCATTTCATGCTCGAAAACATTGAATAGGCCAGAACAATATCATTGAGCATTCACCTTTACAGCACGACTGTAGTTGTTCGCAATTTCTTTTATTAGCCAATTAAATCTCTGTTGTTGTGAATGAAACGTGTGTTTTAACATCAAGAATCGCAATGCAAATGTTTAGTCTCAAACTAAACAAATTTTCACACACTTGAAGTTGTGCGTCAGGGTAGTGAGGCACAGTTTTAACTGGGTGAAAAATCAAATGAGATAACTTTGAAAATGCAAAGTGTTTTTTTTTTATTTGCTGAATACCATCTTACAACATACTTTTTGTGATGGATTATATTGCTTTTAGAAAGATTTAATTAATATTTATCAAAATTCAGTGGGAGAAGCCTTCCTCCATTAAATTTTATCAAGCCCACACAACCAAATGAAGGCTTCTTCCACTATGTGTCATTTCAGAAAAGCAGTTTATGATTCCTATTTAAATTGTTTTCGCCATAACAGTTAATATTTAAATATCAGGCAATACTCACTCTGCTATTGGCTGTGTCATACATGTCACTTTCAACTTTACGAGCATATTGGACTAGATTTGCCATGCGCTTATCTTTTAAAGCTGCGGGATCTGGTGATGGAATTATGGCTTGAACTCTGAAAAAAACGATGAGTTAATTATAGAATCACAACAAAGCAGCACTGAAATCTTAATTTTTTATAGGGGAAAAATGTCTAGAAAAGGAAGTAGGGGAATTTAATTGTTTTAGAATAGATGTAGTACTAATTGACCATGGAATAAAAATTCACAATTAATAATAAATGCTCACAGTTTATGGACAAGATGATTGCGTAGATCTTGGGTGACACTTTCATGCCATTCCTTCATTGGTTTATTCAGGTTACTAGCAGCCACCATGTCATTAGCTCCAGGTACAATTGGTTTCAGAATGGCTGGCAGACCGGTGGCTTTAGCGAGTTGGTGTTGTAGACTCTGCTGCGCAGTAGCTCCTGCTTGTAGTGTTGTGGGTAAGCTCTGTGGACCTGTTCCCGCTGCATTAAGTCCGAGAAGAGCTGCTGCCTGTGCTCCGCTCTGTGGTAGACCAGCCTTAGGACCAGGTGGGCGAGGTGGATTCAATCCTAGAGCTTCATAAGCCCGAGCCATCTCCGCAGAACCTGGCTGCTGACTCATCTGAGTTGTTTGAGGTGTCGCACTACTTGGTTGCGCAGCTGAAAAAACCCAGACATAGTCAGATAAAACATTTAGCAAAACATTAAAATAGAACATACATCAGATCTTGTCAGTAACCTAAATGACCACCATTTGTAAGTAACTAATTTGTGTGTAATCATCTCACCTGCATTATTCCGCTTGTCACCAGCATGCTTCAACGGCAAACAAACAGGACAATCGTTACGTGTGCAGTTCTTCCAATGAGTGATAATTTGTCTCGAAGATGAACAGTGAGCAACTGAAAAAAAAAACAGATAAATTATTTCTCAAATGATAATACAATCAGTCGAAACATTAACACAGCACAGCACTGTATTTCTTAAATCCTTGATATTCACAAATTCTGAGCAAGTCATCACTACAGTGACTGTACAATTGCTTGCCAATCAATTTCAAATTTCACTTGGAAGAATTTGATCATTTCCATAAACCAGATACAGTAACACAGCATGTTGAGTATTTTCTGAAAAAGCACTCGACCAATAGGTTTTAAAAAAATGTGTAAAACCTTGCAACATTTATTCTCATACAGCTTGGAAATGCAAAACAAGCTTAAAAACATTTTTAATGACATCAAGTAAACAAGAGACAATGATCCAATGTTGGTTTAATGTTGGGCAGCGTCACAGAGGGTGGGCCACCATCAAACCACCATCGGGTCAACGTCTCTTGTTTGCTGTGATGGGCTTTACCTTCATTTTTCAACTTGCTAATAATTCAAAAACAAATGTTATGTATAAATCAATCATAGCAATTTGAATAAATATTATAGAGCTTTACCTTGACAGGACTTGCCAGCATTACAGGTGGTCATGTGATTGAGTACATTCTTCATGGTTCTACAATGAGGCAGATTACATGCTCGTTGTTCACCATTAACTTGTTCACGTCGCTGACACTTGTGCGCATGCAGTAATAACACAAGTTGTTGTTGTATCAGTTTCCGCTTCTCAGGGTCAGCCATTAATTGTTGACTGGGTACACCGCCACCTGGTGGTACCGCTGCTGCATTAGCCGCACCAACTGCAGCAGGTGCTGGCGGCTGTAACATACAAAAATTACACTTTTTATCATTCAACTGCTAAATGATCATTTCAAATAAAAGTATAGACCCTTTCAAGCCTTCACAGTTGAAATCCTCATCCACTATGAGCCGTGAATTAATGTCACATTTCTCGATTTGTAGTGGAATATGTAGTGGCTGAAGATGATTTGAAGTGGATGACAAATGAAAGGAAAATGAAACCAGTTTTTTGAAAATTTCCATTTCAAAAACCTCACATGTAGGAAATTTAAAGTTATTTTCCAGGGATGTAAAACGCTGCTTTGAGGCATTATGAAGGTTTAAAGGGTTAATAAAAGCAAAGGTGTGGAGTACACATGTATTGGCATCACAATTAGCTGATAGACAGTATTGTCCATTATACTGTCACACATCATGCATGAACAACTACTACCGGTATATATTAAACATTGCAATGTTTGTGACAAAAAAAAAAAGTATCTCATAAATCTGGCTTAATGTGTTTAACAGATATTGTGCAGCAACATAAGAGATTGAACCAATATTGTTTTAATGTTGGGCCAGCGTCATAGACGGTGGACCAGCATTAGAATAACATTGCTTGAATGTCTCGCGTTGGCTGAGAAGTTCTATTAATTTTAGATCAAATCAATGCATGAAATACTAGGCTGACATTTGGACATGGTTGACATGACAATGTTGACCTTAATAGGTAAGTGACTGTGTTGGACTAATCTCTGTTCAGCTGAAAGGTCACTTTAGTATGTTTAATTAATTTGAAGCTAATTTGAAGCTAATCTTTAGCTTTAATAAAAATATCTCTACAAGCAGCAGGGAAAATTTTGTTCAGTATTGTGTAGCAAAAAACTATGCAATTTTGACAACTTGTTAATCAAATTTGAAATTGGTTAGCAAAATATTAATACAACAATGATAAGGATGTAATAGAAGTCACATTTTAAGAAAAAAAATCGCACAAAATTTTCCCTCTGCCTCTGGTGTTTATGCAAATATATAGATGATTTATAACCCAAATTGATTTTTTTTGACTGAGTATCTTCCATAAAATATATTGGCATTTTATTGGATTTAAAACATAGTTAAGCTCGAAAGAATATAAAGATATAATATAGGGGTCTGGCAGAATGAGGGTAACAGGGCGAGTGTGTGTGCAATGTTGTTAAATTGTTACACCTCGCTGATGATGACACCTGGCACAGCTACTGACAAGTACAGTAGCGTGCCCTGCTCAACACGCAATACTTAGCCATTGTTGGTTAGATGTTGGGCCACCGTGTATGACAGCGGCCCAGCATTGAGCCAGCAATGTGTGATGTTTACTGGACAAGGTTGACCTGGAGCGCCCAGGCAGAGTACGCTGGTTTGTTTACCAGTCTGTGATTGGCGAGTGTGTGAACATAGTAGGCCATGACGTGTGTGATATGGTGTGAGACCCCCAGCATGGTTGATCCTGGCAGCGTGCCAAGGCCGCTTACATGCACAGCGCTGCATGGCCAGCTCAGTTGATCGGTGCTGTGTCTCGGCCAGCATAGAGATGTGTACAGCTGGCTCAGACTGGTTTATGCCCGGCCGATCTACCAGTCCACTGCCCTCATCGTGTCAACCTACAGCATTATGTCTGCGCACAAAGTTTAAATCCCAGACAGTCAGGATTACCTCAGAAAGTAAATTTCAGACGTCAAATTCCTTGTCTTTTCTTTTCCCTGTCTATATAAAATTTATATTTTCCCTGAGGCTGTGTAATAATATTATCAATGAGCGGCCTCCACCAGTTTCCTTGAGGCCTTTTTTTTGGTTACTCTCAAAGCAAAAAAGTGCACCAATTTCAATGTCCTAATTTTTTCTTCCACCCCCCTCCCTAAACTTAAGAAATCCTTCCCAAACCCCTTGAACCTGCCTGCAGGAAACCCCGTGCGTTTCCTGCGCCAACGCAACCTAACTAGAGTAGGGTATACACGCAAGGGTTGAGTGAGTAAAACATTCAAAGTTCTGCATACTTATTGTCGATTCTCAATCATGGCATTTTCTATAAAAAAAAGAAGTTACTACCACAGGATAAATTCCGCGTTTTCCCTGTATTTCACACGATTAAAGAATCCCCTGTGCTTTCCATGTCCGTGGATACCCTGTTTTAGTCAATGAAATGTGCAAACTTCGCACACTATAATAACCCAATAATAAACCACAAGAGTCAATATATTGATATGCTATGACATGTAAAACAACTGGTAAAGCGAGCCCTCCAAAAAACCATTGTCTGTGACAATGTCTATGACAAGGTCAACAGTTCCAGTCTTAGCTCTTTAAGCACTCTTGACTCGGTGAATCATCACATAGTCTATTTCCAGTGCTGATGGTTTGCAAAATAGTGGTGTGCGGAAAATCACACTCCTTGAATGAGCAAGGAGTGTGAGGAAGGAGTGTGATTTGCAATCCACTAAGTGGTGTCTTTGTATCTGTACATTGTACGAGGTGTGCTGTTTTTCCTACTCCTCAACTTTGTCTTAGGTGTGTGCGCCTAATATCATCAGCACTGTATTTCTAATGAAAAGCAATTGTATACTTCAGGGCCGATACATCCAAGCAATGACAAAATACAAGGACTTTTCAAGGACCACAAGAAAACATTTTCAAGGAACAATTCAAACGGTGAAAGTAACATTAAAAATATAAACCTAATCAGGGTTTCAGCCAGGGGGGGGTCCGGACCCCCCCCCCCCCACTCAGCACCACAGGGGGGGGGGTATCCCCCCTTGTTGGCAAGAAAAATAAAAATATTTTCCATATTTTACTGTCGTTTCAGTTAAAATAGGCCATTTTAAGCACCAAAATTTAAAACTCTGAATTTTTTTTTCTCCTGGGGGACCCCCCACCCCTTTTGGACCCCCCCCTCTCAAACATTCCTGGCGGAAACCCTGCTAATCATTGATTTGTGTAGTGCCACATTGTCAAAGCTGCCTACTGCAGCTTTGACATTGCTACTGCAGCTTTGACATTGTGACACAATGAAATAATACATAGATAATCATACATATCACTGGGGGATTTTCCAACGTGGATCCTTTGTCAAAATTCTAAATACACCATTTTTCAAGCACTTTTAAAAAGGGCATCCAAAGACGTTATAAACTTTAAATAAAAATAAAATTGCCTTGACTCCCCTGCATTTTTGTTTTGACCACCCGCCTACCCGCCTGCCTCGCCGCCCCCCGGCGTTGACCCCCCAACCTGACCTTCCACACCCGTATAGAGAGGCTAATACGTTAAATGAAAAAAAAGACCATTAAAATAAATATTCTGTGCCCAGGGCACCCTGCCTGATTTTTTTTAATTGGCTTTGATCACCCCCCTTAATGCCTCACCTGTATTTGTTGAAATTTGTTGTAACCCCCCCACCCAACTAAAAACAATGAAACCTGAGGTTAGTGAAAAAAAAAATTGTAAAAATTAGCTTTTACCCACCCCCCCTGCTTATTTGTTCAAATTTGTTGTGATCCCCCCACCCACCTACAGGCTACTTAGTAAAAACAATGGAATCTGTAAAGGTTCTGGAAAAAAAAAATTGCCTTGACCCTCCTACTAGTACTTCTTTGTTTAAATTTGTTTTGCCCTCCTGCCCCCCCTCCAAAAAAAAAATCTCGCCAACGCCGTTTTCACACCAGCGACAATTTAGTCACTGGTGTGACTAAATTGACAATTCAGCAGCATAAGGGTTAAACGTTTGGTCCAGTACTTGTTGGTCCAGTCTTTAAAACATCAATTTTTTTACTGGGAATCAGGTCCACAAACTACCTACTTTAAGGCCACTATGTTTTTTCTGTTTCAGATGAGCGCGCATTAGATTAAGGCTGCGCATTACGAAAAAAAAACATGTGTTTTTATCCTGCCCAGCGTGTGCATTGGATTGATGCCGATTTCCAAAAAAAATAGTTAATTTCCAGAGATAAAAAAGCATTCGGAAAAAAACCCGCTAATATCAGGAGATAAAAAAACATTTACTGGTTTTTTTTCACCCTCCCTCAATAGATTTTGGATTTTTCTTCATCTAAAACAGAGAAAAATTACATAGTGGCCTTACTGGAACTCATATTTGATTATCGAACCACTAAAACGTGAGATGACAAGAAACTCCTAAAAATTGCCAGAAATGAGGACAGGCCAATTTTGTTGCTTATCGGACCTTCGCATTTATTACTATGTTCGGTTGGACGTGAATTTTAATGAATGCACTAATGAGCAGCAGTGTTTTTCCCTGAAACGTCTGAGGGTCTCGGTACCAATCCGCTTCATCTGAGACGCTAAAAAACCCTTTAATTCCTAATTTTTTTTAATTAGCCATGAATTCAGCATCTTTCAGAAAGCCGCTACTCTTTGGACAATCCTGGGGAAAACACTGAGCAGCTTTTACTGAATCTCAGTCCATTGATTATATCTGAGACTTGACAGGGTAATTTATAGACTAGAGTTCCTTGTGTACCATATCAAGCACTTGTCCAGATTTAGCATTGGGTAAGTACTTTACAGAGTAAATTTTCATGTCCTGATTACTGTTCTGTAACTGGTGTATTTTTACTTTTGTATTAATAAAAAATGCACAAAAAGCTTTTGCTGTAGGTCAGGGCTCAAAATTGTCCACGTCTGATTGTCCGAGACGACCAAAAATCTTGGAGTTCAGTTTTATATGATGATTATAGCACTGCAGTTTGCTGATTGAGGACAGTTTTTCATTACAGTGCTTGCAATGCATAATTTATGTTTTTTTTTGCATTCAGATTGGCAAATAGGAAGGACAAGTGATACTGATATTTAGGGAAGGACTACTAGAATTTTTGGTCAGTTGTCCGACAGGACAAGTGGAAATTAAGTCTAACTCAGAGCCCTGTAGGTTCTGTATTTCTAAAAAACAACAACTCAAGTCTCAGCAAAAGCCACCCTCCACAACGTGAATACGGGTTAGCAAACACTCCATATCTAAACCGTAAGATGAAGTTGCGCAGACGGCACACAATCGATTTAAATAAACCATAATAAAGCCCCCGACATGTATACCGTACTTAATTATCATTTATGAAGCAATTTATGAAAAGTAGGGTCCACACTTGTCAACACCAAAGAACTAATTTGTCATCACTGTGGATCTTGACGGTTATAACAACCTTTGACAGGATGGGTGTCATTTACCGATCCTAGATACAAATTACCAGTTTCGAGTCGGCTTTAAATTCTTCACTGACCGATGACCAGTCAAGGTCTTTAGAGAACCTTAAAGTACAGACATTTTCAGCCTTCAAATTAAGGTTAGAATGGTTCATTGCGACTTGTCCATCGGACATTTGGTTTATTTGCTAGGGCCAGGTTTTTTTAATATATATGTTTTACGGGCCCGCCAACATTAATTTAGAGCTATTATTCCACGTAATACATTTCTTTCTTGTGAAAACTCTCTGATCAATTTCACCATGTTTTGCAGTCCTGAAAACCTACACACACAACTATCCGTGGCCTATGAAACCAATTCCCACGTGCCTCCCAGATGCTGCGTTCAAGGTCAATCCCAGGAACTCTCTTAATTTTGTCTGATCCACCCCTCCAAAGAGTCATGCCTTTCAACACAGTTTACAGGATGTGCTGTCTATCAATATATTTTTAAGACATGAATTTTATTCCAAATCCCAAAACTGCATCTTGGCAATTTCCGCTGACCATGCAATGTCTTTTCTTGTCGGCCATATACGTCCCAAAAATGCAACTCGTAGTTTCCCGGGTGTAGCATTTAGTAAAAAAATTTAGAGCTCACAGCAGCCAGTAACAGCAAATACACAACACAGACAACCGTCAGACAAACTGATGTACCGGTATGCTTATTTCAAACACTGATTTTAGATTGAATTGAACACTGTATTTATTCAAATAAACACAGGTTCCAATTTGTTCAATATCACGTAGCGAAAAGCTACACAATTTTGGTGAATTGCTAATCAAACTTAAAATTGCTTAGCGAAATATTTCATCTTCAATAAATTTTGGGCATGGGTAAAAATTGTTACCTAATTTTTTCAAAACAAATTGAACTAATTAGAATACTGTAGCGGCCTACCCCCTGTTGCCCCACTATGTGCGATGTCTGGCAGCAAGAATCCAACAATGGGTCAGCATGAGTCCTCTGTTCGTCGCAAAACGATTGGATGTGCAAATCTTTTTATAGAATGATGCACAAGGTTGACTGTAAGAGATTTGACAGCTGCCACTTCATGGTTGTCAGATGACCCATGTAAATCTAAAACCCTAGACCTTGAGCAACATTTTGCGGATTTGCATAGAAAAAAAATCTCAAGTTTCGAAATTGTTGTTTGGAACACTACAACAATATACTGGGTAGATTTACAATGAAATAGAACACATTTAAATTTGAAACCCCTGAGATATTATAATGGTCAAAGATGCCCTAGTGAAATTATATTGTGCCATAAAGTTAATGATCAATTGAAAACAAATCAAACCCATGTAATGTACATACGTTCATATCATAAGTAGAGCTTCCCTATAATTTTAGAAAGTCCTGATAAGACATACAATGGGCTGTGCAGAACCGAGACCAAAATATAGATCACGTGCTGACGTACAACATCAATGAAATTTTTTTGAAGTGACAATAAATTTATTCTAATCCATAAAAAAAACTTGAACAATAGTGGTCTGCATAATCACATTAAATTGCCCAAGTAAATATGTCACGAGGTCCAAAATCAAGATTTCCAAACAGCATTTGGATAACCTGCTGAAACACCTTCAGGTTGTCAGTAAATATATATTTTATTTTTGCAGGGGAAATTCTGTTCCCGGTTGTGTAGTGGAAAAACTATGCAATTTTTCCGATTTGCTAATCAAAATTAAAATATTTACATCAATAATCAATCAGGATGTAATGCGAGTCAAAGTTTAAAATAAAAATATAGCTTATGAAACAAAATGAAAAATGTTTGCCAGTTTATCTTGAAACAAAAATCTGGATGTCTGCAAGCCAATCATCTTCTTTACAAACTAATCACGGTAGCTCCATCACGCCACTTGGTCACTGGCACTAGGCTATGAATTGAAACCTGAAGGAAAACAAAACTGGTATTATACAAGACATCTGACATAGCTTACCCGATGAATCTGTTGCTGTGAGGTCTGTGCTTGTTGTTGTTGATTTCCAGCAACAGCATTTAGCGTAGACCCACCAGCTTGAACACCCCTCTTCATCATTCCATCAAGCTGCGGCTGAGGAATCATGGCTCCCGTCTGTGGATTGTTGTTACCACCAAGTAGACCTATACTAGAGACCAATGAGTTTTGTTGCTGTGGAACGTTTCCGTCCAGTGTACCGGCTGGACTTAGACCACCGCCAAATTTGTCAAGGTTATTTCCAGCTGTTTGTTGCATTGTTTGGTTTAAAGACTGATTTGGGTTTGGACCCGTGACATTAGGCATTCCCAGTCGACTCCCAGGACCATTCATCATTTGACCTTGACCTCCTATTCCTGAAGGTTGCTGCAGACCTTGGTATTGTGTACTAAATGTTGGCGTTGTGAGCGTTTTGGTGTTGACTGTACTGGCCAGCGTGCCTGAAACAATCCCATTACTATTAAATTGCGTACTTGTTATGATGTAGTCTGACGGCAGACCCTGTTGTCCCATACTGACCGCCATACCAGGTTTATTGGCAGGAACATTAGGAGGAGACCCCATCATTTTTGACAAGGGGCTTTTCATGGAAGATGTCTGCAAACTTGTGATAATATTAGGGGGGAAGGTATTGGCGAGAGAAGCAGAGTTAGACATACTAGCCGCCGCCAGTCGACTCGCATTTGTAGCCAGCGTAGATGATACACTGACAGGACTGGATGTGTTCGCAGCCAATAGTTGAGATAATTGTTGATGTGAGTTGGTAGAGCTCCGAACAGGTGGTCCGCACATTCCACCGATCTCACGAACTCCATTCTGAGCGGAAGCGTCACCTAGCTCATCAGGCAGCTGGTCTAGTAACTGTTGAAAACTGTTGAAATCTACAAAATAGAAAAAAAATATTGAACACAGAATGATTAAAACACACTCAGATCTAATTGTCATTAATCATTTTTGACAAAAAGTAGACTTAGAGATTTTTTTAAAAATAGGCCTAAAGCTGAGGCAACAAAAAACATGCTTGACAGCGATAGTCTATAACAGTATAAACTTTATATCAAATATTATTTTGTTATTTTGGTCAATAATTGTCCAAGAAGAATTCAGACAGACTAAAAAAATCATGAATAAAATAATCCACAAAGGAAGGAATTAATGATAGTTTAAACTTTAGCTTTTTTAGGCCTAATTAATACGTGACAATGGTCACCGACGATGATCATGAATTTGGGTCAGCAAGTCCCTCAACATAGATGGATTATTTAAAAAAAGACAATTTGTCCAGTGCAATCACATTGCATTTATTTACTCCAAGACAATGAATCCCATCTATGAAAACAAGTCAAAGAAAGGCTTCAAATACAGAAGCAGGCTCCATGCTTCTTCAACACAACAATGGTAACATTTCAGTTTGACTGAATAAACTTGAAAAAATATGATGTTTCGATGATTGTGATATTAGTCGAGATCATGAGATATGAAAAAAAGGAAAATATGATGAACCATATTTTATGTAATTAATCTAGTCCTAACAATCATGACAATAGATGGACTACAAAGACAAGGCATGGTCACTCGAGCAATCATCCCAGACCCAGCCATGTTCAGGACAATCAGTCTCAAGAATTCGGCTAAAATAAATGGCTGAAAAATTTCAAGACCCCTTCATCATGTACAAGCAATTTGAAGCTATTCCAAAAAGTCGTAAACCTTCACATTCGGTATTTTTTTAGAGAAAAGAAGTCAATCTTCTCAAACTTACCAGAATTATCAGGCTGGCCAAGACCAGCGCCCAAGGATGGAGAAGTTTTGAGCCGCTTATTTGGAGGCCCGGCATCCATGATTTGCTGATCAGCCATGTTTACGTTGATCAGTGGGCAAATTTTCATATATCAAAAGACCATTTCAGACATCAAATAGCCCGAATATGATCGGCGATCCCGTTTCATTATGACGTTTTCTTGTTGTCTGGCGAGTAAAAATTCGCTATGCTTTACCCACGTATTTGGGGAAGTGGTTTTTACACAGATAGAGCAAGTCCAAATCTCGGCCATCAGCCGAGCGCACAAAGCCGAAATCCATCCAAATATTGATGTCCCGCTGATGGCATAATGTTCAATAAAATACTTTCGTTTTCCGGTAAGGTTGTTCCTCAAGACATGATCCGCTTCTAGGATGGTAAATGGCCGTAATCTAGCGACCATTGACCATGTAAAATGGGACAAAATTCCGTGATTTTGAGGGTCGATTTCCACCAAAATGGCGGCTGTTGATGAAAAGTTTTACGCTTGTCATAGACGGGGTCGGAGATGACCGAATATTCCCGAACCAGCGTCGACTAGCCGGAACTTGATTATTCATACCAGCTTGACGTCACACGTGGCCTAATTCCGCCGCTCTGATTGGCTATGGCAGATGAACGTAAATTTACGGCTAACTTCGGCAAAGTCTGGTTCAGAGGATTCTGGGATATATTAAATATCCAATCAGGCTTTCGGACGCCCCGCGAGGAGGTGCTGCAGCAAGTGCGCGTGTGAAGGCACCCTGCCCCCTCCTCACCCCTCTAGAGAGTGTCAAAGAGAGTCTGTAAGGGAGGGAAGGAGAGAGAGAGAGAGACGGACCGAGAGAGATAACGGCATACACGACAATAAACAAATAGATAAAGATATTACTTTTTATGGAAATATAAAATGGAGCTAAACTTATTTCTATTTTTTTCACCTTTTTTGATTGATCATTGATGTTATCCATAGACGATCCATTCATCTCCTACCTGTCCACACTTCATCAAGGTCATGTCAGATTAAAGCTACGCAATCAGGCTATAAGATCATAAAAAAATCCGTAATTTTATTTTGGCTTCTTAGTATGACCATATGATGTAAACATGTCCATAGACTAGAATTGCAAAAGTTTTAAAATTTTTGTGAGCTGTGCATTTACGAGGTATAAAGACGGAATTCCCGATTTCTTATAAATTTTGGACATGCATGTCAAAAATTCAAAATACAGGAATTTCGTCTCCACATCTCGCTTAACTGGTAAATGCGCAGCACAAAAATTAAAAAACTTTTTTTTGCAGTTCTAGTCTATGGGCAAGTTACAGTTTACATCATATGGTAATATTAAGAAGTCAAAATAAAATTACGGATTTTTTATGATTTTAGCTTGATTAATTGTGCCGCTTTAACACTCTGGATTCTCATAAATTATGAATAGAAATATCATTTTCTCTATTTTACGGTTGAATAACAAACTATTGCCTTAATAGAATAATCTTAAATTTATTGAAGAGGATGCATAGGTTATATTAAGCAGCTAAAATGACATAGGCCTATCTTTTATTGCGGACCTGCAATTAATTTAACTATCCAGAGACGATGAGCCAATGTTGGGTTAATGCTGGGTCATTGTCTTCGACCCAACTTTAAAACCCCATTAGTTAAACGCCTGCGTTTAACTATTCAGGCCTATTAATTTGCATCATTTTTTTATTCACTCTGTAGGCCTACTGTGAATTGCTAAGTAAGCCTACTGTGTAATTCCCATCTCATAGTAAATAAAAATTACCCCAATAGGCTTGGAGGTCAAAGCAGACTGATTTCAATCGATAAGCCTGAAGGTATTTTCTAATTAAATTAATTGTATTCAAAATTTATCTCATGACGCATAGGCTATTTGCGCCACTAGCAGATAAAGGTTAAAGAGTCGCTCATACGGTACACAAATGGTTGAGCCCCTATGGGCCTAACTTGCAATTAGGCCTACCGTTATTTGACAGACCTATCATTTACTTAAGCCTACTTATCACGAACAACACGTAGGCCTATGGTCTAGGCCTACACAAAGGCCTACTAAAGGTTTGCTTTGTGAAATCGCAGATCAATGTGATAACGAGGCTATATTTAATATCAGGTCAATGCCACAGTTTTTTTATTTAGCCTAATTGGTTCTCAAGTATTTTTAATACACTGTTTGCACGATTTTGCGCATAAGCAGGACTCCCAACTAAATAGTTCAGTTTTAATCACTGTGTGGCGTGTTGTAATAGAAAAGAGTGTGCAGGACTTCCAACTAAATAGTTCAGCTTTTAGTCACTGTGTGGCGTGTTGCTATTGGGAAAGGTGTATTCAGATTCAGAGCAGATGGTCGGAGTAATATAAATAAAACTTTTTTATTTGATTTTGTAACGGTAAACTTACACAAAAACACTTTTTTTTAAGTGTCGACTTATTTTATCTAAAAAAAATGCATTATTATTTTTATTTATATCGATAAATAGCGGGTCAGCTGTATAATGATAATAAAAAAGATAAAATTAAAAAAAAGAAATTATTGATTTTCCATTATCGTGAGTCGGCGGTCTTGAATAATTATTGATTTTCCATTATCGTGAGTCGGCGGTCTTGAGTACCAATTAATCAACGAATTCTCGCCTAAGCAGCATTATCGTGTGTAAAAATATATTTTCTGGGCCTTATCATTAAAATAGATACAAAGATAAGCACTGCCATGATGTAGGCCTACAAATATATTTTCCCGCTCCAAAACCAGAGATGAAAAACTGCATGTAGGTCTATAAGTAGGCCCTGTACATCAATTAATTGTAGTAAAAAAGACACTATGGAAAATGTGATGTAAAAATATTTTTTTTCGCTCGAAAACCAGAGATAAAAAACTGCAATGTAGAATTATAGGCCTACATTATAGCAAAAAAGCACAATACAAAGCGTAGAAATCTATACAAAACCTGTGCTATTGTTATTGTTTAGGTAGGCCTTCTAATGTAGCCCCCCCACCCACGATATGTTCACCCAATGCTGGTTTAATGTTGGGCCAGCGTCAAAGACGGTGGGCCAACATTAAGACGGCATTGGGTGACGTTTTGTGTTTGCTGTGTACATAGCCTACATTTTGAATAAGCCTACTAATTAAAAATGACACTTTCATTAAAATTTACCCCATATATGACACCAATACTAAATAAAACGTTTGGTAGCCTACATCATGACGACGTTGTAATAATGTTGACAGAAACAGTGATAATTTATAACGTTGCGTCAATAGTGTAGTAACATTCATCACAGAACCAGTGTTACTTTGTAACTATGTGTCAACGTTTTCACAATAACATCTGCTTCCAAATGTAGCGGAAAGAGCTAACTAAGTTATTTATGATGATTTAAAATAGAAAAAAAATCCTTTACAATTATGCTTGCGAATGTGCTTACGAATGAAAAGATTTGACATTCGCTCAAAATTCGCTACACTCGCCGAGTAATTGTAAGCGTTTGTAACAAATTCGGAACGTTCGCAAGTCATTCTCCACCTGCTTACGAATATCGGCCAATTTAGGAAGCGTCTCCTAAATTTCAACGAATGTTGCGAATGCTGTAATTCGCCGTAAATATTCGTTAGCATTCGCAAGCCATTGGTAACGTTGGTAAGGCATTCAGAAGCATTTGCAACGTTCGTAAGGCATTTGCAAGGCGTTTGTAACGTTCGCCGTTTCCCATTCCTTGCGAATGTCTTACCACTGTAAAATTTAAGAAAACAATGAGCCCAGCGTCATATTCACTCCGTATTTATACCAATCGCAGCCTCTTCATCAAATATTCGCATCATTCGTAAGAAATGGTAACGCTGGTAAGACATTAGCATCATTCATAAGTAGGATACGTTTGTAACGTTTGCAAGCCCATTTGTAAGCATTCGCAAGCATTCATAACATTCGCAAGGCAGGTGAAAATATTTGCTATCTATTCACAATTTTTGGGCGAATTCACTGCGAATTTCAGAGATACATAATTGCTATATTCGCTAGCATATTCGCCTATGTGTGAGAGCAGCATTAATCTCCATGGTTAACTTGAAAATATTTCATCGCTTTACAAGGGATACGCAAATCAGCGACTGCGTTGTGGGTGGGGAAGTACGTGAGCTTCTCATATGACTGATATGTTTAACCTAATACCGAAAATTGTCACAAAAAATTTCGCTATTAATACCGAGTATTCAAAGAACCTGGGGAGTGGTCATCATGGGAATATTACTGACCATAAAGCAGGCTTATAGGCCTATTAATAGACTTTTGTATATGTGTAGGCTATACACTTATCTGTATTTTTCTTCATCATGTTTGTACTATGGTCCGATGGCCTTACAATACTGAATAAAAACAATCAAGGCCTATCTTTATATCTATACCTATTATTTGAAAGATTTGTATTTTATCACAGAGAGAGGGGGGGGGGGGCGTTGTAGTAACTTGTCAGCGTGAAATATGTGTGGTCCAAACTATTTCACATACACCATATATACTTTGTTTACTTTGCAGTAATCAAATTAACAAAAAATCCCGTTTACGCACACCGCATTGTCGAGATACGTTGTACGGTAGGCCCTATAAGCCTTTTCCATATTTAAGGGTTGCTAAGACATTTTTAGTATCGGTAGCTTATAATATACAACGTTTTTTTTATACAATTCGTATCTGGTGAATCTGAATCTGTTGTATACCATGCTGGATTTTCACTTTTAAGCCTTGAATTGAGGAGAAACCAAATGGCCACCAGTCACAGAATGGCATATCATTCAATTGATAAAACACTCTCAGTACCTCTATATTTTATATATTCGTATAGGATCATATCGCTAGGATTTTCATCTTAGTAGCAGTAGCTTTCATTGTGCTAATTTTCTTTTAAAGGCCCATACCCAGGCTAAAATCATAAAAAAATCGGTCATTTTATTTTGGCTTCTTAATATGACCATTACATATGATGTAAACATGTCCATAGACTGGAACTGCAAAAGTTTTTTTAATTTTTTGTGCTGAGCATTTACCAGTTAGGCTAGATATAGAGACGAAATTCCTGACTTCTTATTTTGGACAACCATGTCAAAAATAAGAAATACGGGAATTTCCTCTAGCCTTAATGGTAAATGCGCAGCACAAAAATTAAAAAAAACTTTTGCAGTTCTAGTCTATGGACATGTTGACATCATATGGTCATATTAATAAGCCAAAATAAAATCACTGATTTTTTATTATTTTAGCATGAGACAGTCCCTTTAAATAGCAAAATTTCGGCAGTCATTAGCGGAAAATGTCTACTTTGTAGTAACTATGCAACCGTTATTGATAGCGTGATGAATCATGTGTCCATGCCCATATTTTCATGGTTAAAGTTAAATTAGTAATAATTATGCAACTGTTAATGACAGCGTGATGAATTAAATGTCCAAAGCCATATTTTCATGGACAATTTATGTGCCTGTAGGCATGTTTTTCACAGATCCAGTGAGGTTTTGCTGTTACATAATATAGTAATATGTAAATTTTCGCTGCCATATTAGCGGGAAATGTGAAGTTTGCAAAAACATACACGTGTTAATGATAGCGTGAACAACTATGTGCCCATGCCCATAGTTTTCCTTTTACGATATTCTACATGTAAGGTGATATTACTTATTGAACCATGAAGGCATTTCCGTTATGAAGGTGTTCGGCCTCGTGCATGGTTTACAACATGTTGGGGACCAGTTGAGAATCACTTGTCCATACCATCGACTCATTTTACCCTTAACCCTTTAAGTCCGCACGATGCATTAAAGCATCATTTCACATTCCTGAAAACAGATTTAATTTTCCAACAACCAAGGGTTTTAGAACGAAAATTTCCAAAAAACTGGTTTGCCAATACATGACAATTTTCTTTAATTTTTCACTCACCTCAAATCATTTTCACTACAAGTCGAGAATTGCGACAGCAATTCGCGGCTTGTAGTGGATGAAAATGACAATGGTAAATTCAGACTTGAAAGGGTTATACTGAGCTATTCAATTTAAATTTTCAGTCACTTGTGAATGAAAATGGATAATTTGTTGAGCTGAAGCCATTTTAATTTTTTTGAAGTTCATAGATTTTATCACAACTTGACGTTTTTCTGATTGTGTAGAACCCATCAATAACAAAGCGGATAACACTTTCCCATAAACACTTTACAGTGCAGTTAAAGTTGACATTTCATTTAATAACAGTATGCCTAGATCAAGGAGTAACCGAGACAGCTATATCAGATCGTAGGGGCAGCGTTAATTTTATTACAAGGCGACACCCTGGAACACTTGCGACACCTGGTGAATGCACGTAAACATATTTCAAATAGATTAGAAACCAACGCTCTGTCCCATGTTATCATTTTAAATATAGGTCTGGTTGATTTTAGAAACGTACCAAAATAACATGAAAAATGTAGCCTATATGTTGGCCCATATGTGTCGTATCGCATCCCGATAAGAAAGGGGTTTAAAGTGACAGCTATACTCTTTCATATCAAAGGAGATAAAGATATATCAGTGGCAGAAGCAAAGGGTTTTCCATGGTATGCTGGAAGGCAGTCAGACTTGTGTTGATGTGATGACTGACTTCCCAACGCTTCCCAAAAAGGGCGGGGGCCCTAGTTCAGTGGTTAAAGCTGCCTGCTTGAAAAGTCGGAGATCGCGGGTTCGAACTCCACTCTGGCCTTCAAGTTTCAAAGAAACGTAATGTTTCTTCCCGCGCATTTTTAAAGATTCAATATTGTGGGGAGCCTCTGTGACTGAGAGGCAGCGTGCTCCGCCTCAGACCGCCATAGCTTGAATTCTTATCCTATATTTGGAGGGCAGTACGTGTCATCTCATTCATCACCACCCTCAGGAGGTTGCCCTGACCCAGTTTAGTCTATATGTGCACAAAGGTGGCCTAAGATCCCATTCATTTTTATTTGCTTCCCAGCAAACATGAGAAATTGCCTCATATCGACCTTTTTTTCATTTTTAGCCCTTTAAGTTCTCAGCAAACATGAGAAATTGCCTCATATCGACCTTTTTTTATTTTTAGCCCTTTAAGTTCGGGGATCGACTTTAGACGTCAGAATCTGATGTCTATAGAATATAAAGTATTTATAATAGCCACCGACCCATAGCATAGGTATTCAAGTGAAGCAGAAACAGCTAATTAAGACATTTAAGCTGATTTCAAATTGAAAAAAACCCTTGGTCACTTGGTTTATATAAAACACTTCAGCGCTTTAAGGGTTATTAATTCGTACATAAGCCCTACCCAGTAAACACAAAACATTTGTATACCATTTCTACAATGCTGGACCAACGTCAAAGACGTTGGGCCGACGTTGTACAAATTTTATACAAATGTTTTGTATTTACTGGGTATGTGCGTTTTCAAACCAGTTACAAACCAAATTAAATGTCACCAAGATGTCTTATGTATTCTTGCTGATATCTATATTGTTCTGAGCATATGGCAGATGCTCAGGTAATCAAACAATTGAATTTTGTGATGTTTAATTTTCATAAAAGATAAATTTGTGATCATTTTATGGAATAAGCGTTAGCAATTCCAGTTTAAATGAATGAAAAAATAATAACAAACAATTCAGCAGCAGTATGATTATTTAATACAGAAGGTAGGTCTACCGTTACCGCAACCCACAAATTCAAAGTGGATAAAAAATACTTATATTTATTTAATTTAACACCAAATATTTGCAAATCTTGATGTTTAAACGCTCATTTTAATATATCGGTGATTCTCTCGGTTAATAAGACAAATTACAAACGACTATAGTCGCGCTTAGCGTTTTAACCCTTTAAGCCCTCACGATGCTTTAAAGCATCAATTTACATTCCTGAAAACAGACCTAATTTTCCTACAACCAAGGTAGTTTAGAATGAATATTTCCATTAAACTGGTTTACCAATACATGGCAATTTTCTTTAATGTTTGAACCACATCATATTATCTTCATTCACTACAATTCAAGAATTGCGACAGCAATTCGCGTCTTGTAGTGGATGAAGATGACAATGGTAAATCCAGGCTTCAAATGGTTAAGATTCAACTCTGTATCATCCACCGCTGTCTGCTAGAAAATACTATCAGAGAACTAGAACAAGAGTTTCCGAACTCCGAGGCCCGGCTTTAGGCTGTTTGAATGTTATAGACAAAAAATCGACCTAAAATTTTGTAAACATAACTGTATTGGTCTTCCTCGTAGGCCAGAATCCTAAATGTCCAGGATATAGGCCTAATTAAGAAAAGAACTAAGGAGATAAGTCAAAATCTTCAACGTTATTCCTTCCACCATCATCGCCTGTCGTACACACGATGTAGGCCTACCCACACAATTCCGGTTCAAAGTTGGGCCAGTGTCGCAGCCCATAGCTGGCGAGGTCGCCGGTCACAGAAGTTTCAGACAGGCATCTAGTCTACACAGCACATTGCTGTTTCAATGCCGACAAATCTATGACGCTGGCCCAACACTACTCCAACACTGTGGGTCTGCTGTATACTTAGCGGCAGCACCCCAGTAAAAACGTGTCATTCACCCAATGTTGGCCCAACGGCTTCGACGCTGGCCCGACATTGAAACAGCACTGGGTGATCGTCTTGTGTTTGCTGGGACTGCACATTACTATGCGGGTGACGCTTTTTACGACCCTGTCGTTAGAAAACCACTACCCAGGTAACACGATACATTCGCCCAATGCTGATGTAATGCTGGGCCACCATCTGTGACGCTGGGCCTTTATTATTCTAACCTTATCCCTTTAAGCTCTTATGCACGAATATATAATCGTAAATATATTTTGATATATATATATTGATACATACTTGACCTAGCGATATCAAACGTTATATATGACATGTTCATAAGGACTGTTTCTCAGAAAAGTCAACCGTTTCCCACACACACACGACACTACTATTTCCGCAAATTAGGACACAAACTTTAGTGCAATAAACTTAATAGGCTCCTGGCCTACGGCCGGGCCTAATTAACCTGACAAACCTCATACAAATGTACAGTTGTGTAATATTTTCAGCGAAACTGCCACTTTGTGTCCATCTGGTGAGTACAAAATGCAAAATTAATTTTATGACAACTCTTGCGACACCTGGTGAATGCTCGTGAACATGTTTCAAATTAATCCAGGATTTGAAGAAGGGGAGATTTGGGGGGCTAGTCCCGAATTTTTAGGCCCGGCCGGGGTTCGGAATCTATTAATTTTGTTGTGCCTGTTTTGCGGAAAGAGGGGTGCCGTGCGTCGGAAACGTTTGACATCTCTGGAAAACAGTCCTCATGAACAAGTCAAATATAAGTTTCGAAGTTGTGGGTCGCGTGGGACAAAACTTGAAGTGGGTGAAAATGATTTAATTTGGCGCTATAAGGGCTAGGGTTATTTCACTACACCAGGACCCTCACACCTTACACGTAATTATGTCACGATTAACTTAATATTTCATATTCCATTGATTATTATGAGCATAGACCAATTCATGGGTTTTAGTCAGATCTCATAATGACAGCTTGTTGCAATTAAGGTATAATACAGAGACTTTAAACTTGTACGTTAGATAACTAACTACTGTCTAACTATTTATACGGATCAGGCCTAAAATACCATATTGCAAGTTTCGACTTCTCTACCCTGTGTAATTTGACAACTACGTTGTTCCGTTTTGCTACGGTGCTCGCCCTCGGGCATGTTTAATATTCATCTTCATCTTTATATTCATTTTCAACTCTGCTTTGGTGGTGACTTTGATTACTTACTAACGTTAGACTACACGTACGGACTGTTGAACTCAACTTGTAACTTATCTTGATTTATGTTATAATAACATGTGACACTGCTGGAATAGGCTACTTTCGTCGGTTGGACGAGTATTGTCGGTTGGATGAGGTTGTGAGATATAAAATAACACGTTCTTCATCTTAGATGCTAGAACCGCCAACCGGATCCCGTTTCAAGGGCCTAACCCTTGTCCTGTTACGGCCGCCGCCCAGATCCCGTTTAAAGGGCTTAACCCTTGTCCTGCTAGGGCCGCCAACGATATCCCGTCTCAAGGGCCTAACCCTTGTCCTGCTAGGGCCGCTAACGATATCCCGTCTCAAGGTCTTAACCCTTGTCCTGCTAGGGCCGCCAACGATATCCCGTCTCAAGGGCTTAACCCTTGTCTTGCTAGGGCCGCCAACGATATCCCGTCTCAAGGGCTTAACCCTTGTCCTGCTAGGGCCGCCAACGATATCCCGTCTCAAGGTCTTAACCCTTGTCTTGCTAAGGCCACTAACCATATCCCGTCTCAAGGGCTTAACCCTTGTCTTGCTAAGGCCACTAACCATATCCCGTCTCAAGGGTTTAACCCTTGTCCTGCTAGGGCCGCTAACCATATCCCGTCTCAAGGGCTTAACCCTTGTCTTGCTAAGGCCACTAACCATATCCCGTCGCAAGGGTTTAACCCTTGTCCTGCTAGGGCCGCTAACCATATCCCGTCTCAAGGGCTTAACCCTTGTCCTGCTAGGGCCGCTAACCATATCCCGTCGCAAGGGCTTAACCCTTTTCCTGCTAGGGCCGCCAACGATATCCCGTCTCAAGGGCTTAACCCTTGTCTTGCTAAGGCCGCCAACCATATCCCGTCTCAAGGGCTTAACCCTTGTCTTGCTAAGGCCGCCAACCATATCCCGTCTCAAGGGTTTAACCCAATAGACGGTGGAGCAATATTAAAACAACATCAACAACAGCGTCAATTTCTACAGCAGTCATGCCTCTTTCCAGCCACCACTACCCCAGCATTGCAAATACGATCTCAAATCACCAGGGTTCAAATTTAGCATCCTGGAATGTGTAAAATATATCCAGAACAGGCTATTGTCATGAGAAAACTTTTCTGAAGGGTAATGTTCATTATGAATGAGTGACTATTGCATTACGTCGCTTTGTACGTATGATCATAATATGATATATCATGTCAATATCGCGACAGAAGAAATGATGAATATCATATTAAACAATACTGCACACTCCGTGCTTTTGAAAACGTTTATATCGATGTAATGCACAACCACGATGACAAACATCCGGCATGGTCGGAATCAGAAATAAGTATCTCAGTTTTGATCCATATCCGAATTTTTATCCAGAGAAGAAATGGTTAAATCGATAAATGAATAATCATATTCGCTGAATCACGTTTGCATCTCGATTATAAACTGTAGTTAGGCCCTATGATGTGCATTTGATCCCATCATGCTCAGCTTTCAATGAGGAATGCAGTACTGTTAAGCCAGTGTCGGGGACAGTGATACAGCATTCAAGTAGACCTAATTAGCTTGATAGTGATTGAATGAGAAACATCTCTCGTGTTTTCACGTTGATGTCGAGAGACAATGCGAGATATTTCAACCAATCATGTCAGTCAGCGGTGATGATGATTGGTTTAGGGGCATTTAAAGAACTGTCAATGAAATCTTCACCACGACCGAAAATTCTGACGTCACAGTAGGTTTATGAACAGGACTACAATGTCATATACTCTGACATAAACCGTCTCACCACAGCGTAACAGCGGTCTTAGACGGCCCGAAATATCCACCCAGCAATTGCTTAATACTGGGCCAACGCTGCCAGCATTTGTCCACCATTGAGCTAGCCAGTTTTGAGCAAAGTCTGTTGCTTGTTGCTAGTGGATGCATCAGAGAAGACTGATTGTAATAGGGCCTATTCAAATAACAGAGTGGGCGTGGTTTGTAGTATAGACCTACTCCTCTGGACCTATACAAAGCTCACTTGGGAGTAAATAAGGGCGGGGGCCCCCAGTGTAGTGGGTTATAGTTGGTTATAGTTCTCAGTAGGTGTAAGATCGGGTTTTGATACCAGAGTCTTGCACTGCACCTGACTGTGCTTTCTTATTCAGGTCCCCAGAGCCGTAACTCTGGCATGGAATAAACAACAAAAACGTCCTCCTTTTCAGATGACAGGACATGATTAGAATGGGGGTGTGGCAGGCGAACTCTCCTGCTCACGACATTTGGGCCTCTTGCCCGCGGTCCCCCACTCCTTCCCTGCCCCTAGACCGGAAAGTCCTATCCCCAGGCCCGGCTCAGGCTAGAGAACAGGAGTGGGGTTCCTGTGACTCTGTGGCTTCGGTCTGGCCCATGATATTACCACCCCGCAGTCCGTGGGAGCGCCGAGAGTAGGCTTGATTTAATTACTCTCTCGGGGCACCTCAGCCGTGGTCTGGCCATGTATTCTCTTCCGGTCATGACGGCTTCTGCCTCGAATTCGGCAAACATTCGGCAATTATCACCAGTTGCATAATTGCTTTATGTGTTTTTGCGGCAAACAAGCAACACACCTTTGCCATCAGACGTGGCTGGTCCCCGTGTTACTTCTTAGGACTATGTGATATATTATTTACATGCCGTTGTGCGAGTAATTATCCCTGTTACTGGGCCTGGCCTTAACTTAGTCAAACGGTATCTACTTATGGTCGGGTGCTTTGTTTGACCATCTGTTCAGTTTAAACTGCGCAGTTTGTCTCTAGTTGCGTGTTTTAGTATTTTCTGACTATATATTTATTAATTAATATAATATGAATTCGTGGGTGCAATCCCGGACTGTACACTGGGCGGTATTTATTTCCGAGAATTGTTTTCCCTTGTCGATTGTGGCCACTGATTTCGAGAAATTGTCCCTCCCAAATTTTAGAATCTTTGGATAGAGGTAGGGTCTTATAATCATATTGTTATCTCCAATAGATTGCCAGACCACCGTGTACTGAACATTGTTGCCCTTGAGATATTAATGTGTATCCATTTAATTGTAGCAAGGGTGTGTCAGACGTGTTTGTCAGCCAACATTCTTGCAGACATATCGCCTAGAAATGATAGCTGTGTTTATCAAGATCTATTTTAGCATTATAGGAGCACATAGTATTGGGAAGAAATTATTAGGCCTTTTAAATAATCAGATCAGATTATCCACGTTGTAGTAGATTGATTGTATTCTTGAAAAAAATTGCATTATTATGATCTTTATTTTCGAGATTGTGGATGTTACTCAATGAGTTTACAGCAGTGCCTCTGAAGTTACTCAGTCTTTTTCATAATTTGAGTTGTATGCCTGTGTGATGAATGTTGTTCTGTAGTGTATAAAATGGTCTAAAATAATAAACCAATTAGATATTGTGAAATAAAACAAACTTTCCATCATACTGCTCAAATTGCTTATTTTTTTAAAAAAGGTATACAGTTGAAATAAGCTGTACCAAATTGACATAGCCTTGGCTGCTTCCCACATTAGCCTAAATTAATATACATAGCTAGTAGATATAATATTCAAATTAGTGCACCTCATATGAATACATTAATTACTAATATATGCACGTCAAAATATGCTTCAACGCATTGTTTACCACCTGGAGCTAGGAGAAATACAATTTAAATTTGTACTCAAGTGGGAGAAAATTACTTCTTATAATTGATTCATATCATATATAAGTTACACTGATCTGAGATATTTTTCACTTGTGTTTGAGCAAAAACAACCACAGAAATAACAGTCAGAAATAAGTCAATCGATATCAGTAATCTACGGGTTCAACACATTGCCATTATCTTTCAAAGCCATCTTGTATTATACATCAGCTTATTATCCCTTAGTAGAAAATACTCTAGTCAAATTATATAAAATTAGCTGAATGCAATCATTCAGATCACATTGAATAAGACAAGTTTTAAATATTAGTAAGTGCTGAGTATAATTAATTAAAAGAATTAAAAAAAGAAATAATGCTCTTATAGCCTATATAGACATATTGATTGACACAAATGTCTTATTTGGTTTATCCGTTAAACCTAACCTCAAACATTGAATATGCCTAGTTTTGAATATTATTAAGTGCCGAGTATAATTAATTTAAAGTAAGAAAATAAAAAAATATAAACAAATGCTCCCATAGCTTATATAGACATACTGATTGACACAATGTCTTATTTGGTTTATCCATGAAACCTAACTTCAAACATTGAATATGCCTAGTCTTGAATATTATTAGGTGCCGAGTATATTTAATTAAAATAAATAAAAAAAGAAATAATGCTCCTAGAGCCTATATAGACATAATGATTGACACAAATGTCTTATTTGGTTTATCCGTTAAACCTAACCTCAAACATTGAATATGCCTAGTTTTGAATATTATTAAGTGCCGAGTATAATTAATTTAAAGTAAGAAAATAAAAAAATATAAACAAATGCTCCCATAGCTTATATAGACATACTGATTGACACAATGTCTTATTTGGTTTATCCATGAAACCTAACTTCAAACATTGAATATGCCTAGTCTTGAATATTATTAGGTGCCGAGTATATTTAATTAAAATAAATAAAAAAAGAAATAATGCTCCTAGAGCCTATATAGACATATTGATAGACACAACTGTCTTATTTGGTTTATCCATTAAACCTAACCTGAAACATTGAATATGCCTGGTCTGGAATATTATTAAGTGCCGAGTATAATTAATTAAAAGTAATAAAATAAAAAATAATATAAACTAATGCTCCTATAGCTTATATAGACATAATGATTGACACAAATGTCTTATTTGGGTTATCTATTAAACCTAACCTCGAACATTGAATATGCCTAGTCTTAGATATTGTTAAGTGCCGAGTATAATTAATTAAAAGTAATAAAATAAAAAATAGTATAAGCTAATGCTCCTATAGCCTATATAGACATACTGATTGACACAAATGTCTTATTTGGTTTATCCATTAAACCTAACATCAAACATTGATTATGCCTAGTCTTGCATATTGTTAAGTGATGAGTATAATTAATTAAATGTACTAAATAAAAAGAACAATCACTAATGCTGCTATAGCCTATATAAACATGCTGATATACACAGCTGTCTTATTTGGTTCATCCATTAAACCTGACATTAAACTTCACAAGTTGCGCTGCCAATCAGTGGCGGATCCAGGGGGGGGGGCGCAGGAGGCGCCCCCCCCTATTTTCGGGAAATACTTTAAAAAGTCCCCCAAATTGGCTGAAATTTACAAAAAAAAACCCGGGCGCCCCCCCCTTTTTTCAGATCCTGGATCCGCCACTGCCAATCTACATAAACATACAAACATCTATCCAGCCTGCTCGACACCTGTCAAATCTGATCGACAATAAAGGTTCAAATTATCCAGGTATTATCTGAACAACAACCAAATATGACATCATATTATGTACTTTACGCCTTCCTTAAATATACAGTCGTAAAATGTTTCATGGAAATATCCCGAGATTTATATGATAAAAACAGATTTGAAAGGAGGACTTAAAGAATGGTGTTGAACCCAGTATTCCAAATAAAGATCACTGGTTGAATCGCCCAGAGTCGCTACTAAACTTTTATCCTGGACAGCTAAAACATGATTGTCACAGTATTAAACTAATAATTCATCCAAAAAGTAACCATTACCAATTTTCCATTAGTCAAATATCACCTTATATACCATGACATTGAACATTAGATTATCACATCATCTAAGTATGGATGGGTTATTGGTTGCCAGTCGCCAAGAATGATAGTTTAATAACGTGACTTTGAACATTCAATTAATATGGTTGAGTTTCGAGGAAATATGGTAGTATTTTTTTGAGTGATAGTAACATCAGGCCCATCCCGTGCTTCACTGATTTGTCTATAAATGGTACAGTGAGATATAGGCCTATGTGCGTCGACATTCCCCATATCTTGCGAGCCGATCAACATTACAGGGTTCCCAGCCCAGCAAACACGTCACGTTTATCCAATGCTGGGCTAATGTTGGACCAGCGTCGTAGACGGTGGGCCAACATTAGCCAAGCATTGAGTCAAAGTGTCGTGTTAGCCCTGAGGGACAACAAAAATATTTTTTTCAGCAGGAAAACACAGGGAATTCTCTAATTTTGTGAAATACACGAAAAACACAGGAAATTTTATCTGGGAGGAGTAACGTTTACCGTTGCAGAATATGTCGTGACTCACAATTAGTCCAGGGGTATTAGTCTGAAACTCATAGAGACCTGGAACAAATTCGTAACAAGCTGAAAATGTCAGCATATATTGTTGAGACAACATAAAAAAACATATCAAAAGTCCTCTAAGATCCCCCTGGTATTAGTGCCCGAAATGGGGGTAATAAGGGGGTAAATAGGGGTAATAAAGGGAATAATAACGATAACTTTAAAACTATTTAACCTGGATTCATAAAAATTGTATCTAAACATATGTTGTTTATTCCCTGCGGAATCCATTAAAAATATTGGTAATATTTTTTAGCCACCGTTTCATCCCCAAAAGTGGTAAATGGGGTAAGGTAGAGGTAATAACCATAATTTATGATCTATTTGACCTAGATTCATAAACTGTATCTAGCATCGGATAATTTTTTTTAAAACACTTTTAAAATTTGGCGACCTCCCCTTAATTACCAACAACAATTTTTTAAATCAATTTTTAACCACCCTTTCCTCTCCATAAGAGGTAAATATGGGTAAAATGGGGGGTGATAACCATAGCTTATGAACTCTGGGGTCTAAAGTTACAAAAATTGTTTTTAAACATATGTTTTAGCTCCTGAGGAATCCACTACAATTACTTATATCAATTTTTAACAAACCTTTCTTTCCCGAAAGTGGCAAATAATGGAAAATTATGAGAATAACCATAAATTTGACGGAGATTCATAAAATTGGTATTTATATATTTGTCCTAGCATCAAACAAAAAAGCGTAGGCCTAATTGAAAGAAAAAACCAGCCATCACCATTTAATATAAAAAACAAAATTGTATATGATGTTGTATTCATTTTTAACAACCTTTGCATTCCCGAAAAGTATTTTCATGTATAATGTAGATTGTGATCACATAATAAAACAGTTAATTCGAGTTTATTTCAAAAAGCTTACTTATGAATCTAAGTAAGTCAAATATCGCTCACACCTTACCCTTATTTACCACTTTTCGGGATGAAAGGGTGATTTTACAGCAGCATATCCTTTTGTTGCTGGTTGTCGCATAAGTTTAAAATGCTTTTACATTTTCTCCCATGGTAAAACATATCCAGGTAGGCCCTAACAATTTTATAAATCTAGGTAAATAGCTCAAAATTTGTGGTTATTATGCTATTTTTTTGCTTTGGTGATGAAAAGGTGGTAAAATATTAATACAAATGATAATATCAACCACCCCGGGTATGTTTGAATACAAATTTTATGAATCTAGGTCAAATAACTCATTAATTTATGGTTATCACCCCAATTTTACTTCTATTTACCACTTTTTGGAGGAAAGGGTGGTTAAAAATTGATATAAAAAATTGTTGCTGGCGATTGAAGGGAGGTCGCCGAATTTAAAAAAGTGTTTTTGCTTTTTTCGCCGATGCTAGATACAAATATTATGAATCTAGGTCAAATAGCTCATAAGCTATGGATATTATCCCTATTTTTCCTATTTACCACTTTTGGAGATGAAAGGGTGGCGAAAAAGTAATACAAATAATTTTAATGTATTCCGCAGGTGCTAAAACATATATTTAGATACAAATTTTATGAATTTAGGTTAAATACTTTTAGATGTATTGTTAATACCCATTGTTTACCCCCATTTACCCCTTAATATCCCAATTTCGAGCACTAATACCAGGCGGATTTTTGATATGTTTTTCTATGTTGTTTCAAGAACATATGCTGAAATTTTCAGCTTGTTAGGAATTTGTTCCGGGTTATTATCCAATAGCCCTGGACTAAATGCTATTCCAGAACAAATGTCGTTGACAATATTTTTTGTTTCAGTAAATAAATTATGTGCAATAAAAAATGCATCGGTGCGACTAAACGGATTTGTGATATCTAAGACAGGGAAAATATACATATTAACCGAGAAAAATCAGGGAGAAGCACGGAATTTTACATCTGAATTTCTGCGGGTACCCGGTATTGACATGATGCACCCCTAGAAATTAGGAGCTTCTGTGAATCTAGCCCTTTTGGGGCTGTTGTCTGACGTTGTAGATCGGGCTGGTGTAGATATCGGTGTCACTGACGCTGATACAGCAACAGCACGGCCACCAGTCTGTGTATTCAATACACTTGGTTGTTGCTGCTCCTGCAGACTAGCCATGCGTTGCTGTTGCATTAAAGATATATTTTGTTGCTGCTGATGTGGTGGTGTCAGTTCCTGTTGATGTAGTTCCTGTTGCTGATGTTTTTCATGTTGTTGTTGCTGTTGCTGATGTTGTTGTTGAGTTATTGGTTGCATACCAGGCCCTGACATATCAGGCTGCTGCCCAGCCGGCTGTCCTGTGGCTTGTTGCTGTTCCTGTTGTTGTTGTTGTTGATGCTGTAGTTGTTGTAGTTGTGGTTGTTGCTCTATTATTGTTTGACGTGCGTGTTCTTGTGGCTGTGGTTTTTGTCCTGTTTGACTTCTCTGCAGATGAACGGCATTGTTACTGGGGTATGGGGGAGCGGGAGATGGGACCTGGGCTGGCGGTGTAGATTGAGGTGGTGGTACAGATACGGGTGCCGGTTACTCTAATGAGCTTCCGTACGAATACATGCTGGCGCTTCGTACTACGAAGCCACCAGTTGGCAACCATTCGTCCGGCCAGACCCCTGGTTAAGGTTCCGGTAGCGCTGCTACAGCCGGAGTGGAAGCTGCAGCCGCCACAGCAGACTGTGCATTCAAACTGCTGGATGTCCTTTGCATTTGAGCCATTCTACGTCGTAACATTGCCTGTTGCATGCGCTGTTGCAGCTGTTTCTGCTTGATCCATTTCGCACGGCTAATACAGAAGGGAATCGTACACTCGCCTTCTAAGCAGTGTCTTTTCATTTGGAGGCAGCTGTGATGATTGCAGTCTGCAAACTGACATTGAGACACGTGGAGTAATGACTCGACACAGCTCTGTAGAGAGCGTCTACGTGCTTCCTGTGGGGTCAGAGGCTCACCTTCCTCCAGGTCAAGGTCATCCGTGCGGTGTGCGTAACTTTTATTCTCGAAACAGGTCACACAAAGGTCCTGTAAGAAAACAAAAGTCATTAAAACATCGGATGCATTAAACGTATAGGCCTCCATTATACAATTGAAATTCCCACGGCCACACCCGCCTGGGATTCGGGGTCGGGATTCGAACCCAGTAGGCCCCTTCTTCCAGGGGCGGTTCAAAGGGGGTGGCTTGCCCCCCTCTTCGAAAAAAATTATAATCATATTTATGGGTTTCCTTATGAATTGGTTACACACTGAGGGGCAAAATAGTGCCAAATAGGCCTATGCCTTAGATTGCAGGAGAAATCCTATGAAAATCAAAAATTTCCCCGGGGCGGGTTTCTCGGATCCCGCGCTGCAGTGAAATATTCCTCTGCCAAGTTTTAAACCCCCCCGTCGGTGAAAAGCTAGATCCGCCCCTGATTACGAGCCACGACCGAACCGAGTAAGCCATCGGGGCCGCCGGAAATAGATGAGCATCAATTTGAAAACCCTGTCCCAGCAAACACAAGACGTTGACCCAATTTTGCACTTTTTTGGTCGGATGTCTGCCACGTCGGTCCAGCATTTAATAAACAATGGGTCAACAGCTCGTGTTTAGGCCTACTGGGTGTCAATGAGAGGAATGCCGCTTTGACAGATGGTGTTTTACTGACTACGCGATTGTCTTATGCGTAGCACTATGATAGTTCAGCTGTGTAATAATCCGCACGGCACTGAAATATTTTTGTATAAACCATCGAGACCAGAGGTTCTTCTTCAATTTGAAATCATCATAAAAGTCTTAGTTAGCTCTCTCCGCTTCATTTGAATACCTATGTTATGGGTCTACGGTCATTTTTTAATTCTTTCGGTGCGGGGACCGTCTTTAGACGTCTGATTTTGACGTTTATAGACGGTCCCCGCCCTTAAAGGATGAAACACTTTTTTTGGCCCTATAAGGATTATCAACCGATAGGCCTATGGCTAATTTATATGGCTAATTTAATGGCGTATTGTCAGATCCAAAATGCCTTCATAGTCAGGCAGAATGCTGATATAACCTGGAAATTCATACAGAAGTTTATATTTTGATTGATTTGTGTTCAGTAGAGGCTAGAGTCATCATTTCCACCGGGAGTACTAAATTTTACCCAGTGGCAATTTTTTTATTTGCATATTTCCAAGATGACCGCCAATCGCTATGCTTTAATCTATAAAATGACATATATCTGGGCCTACTTGTTCAAATTTGATGATCTTGGAGTCGATTTCTATCAAACCAAATGCCATATGTGAACTTATGACATTTTAAAATTATTTGGAAGTCAAGGTCGAAGGTCAAGGCCATTTTATGGGTCTGATAAGGTTAAAAAAGGCATCAAATGTGGCGCGCGACCGAATTTCACCCAACCAAAACAACATTTATTTAACACCTTCAGGCCTAACATGACGGGTGCACCCGCCATGGATTAGTGGAGCCTATGGACTGGCATGACGGGTATACCGTCATACTTTCCAAGTCATATATACTTGCAAAGTAGTCATGGTAAATATACGTGGAGACTTACAATGTATAGTCGGGCAGCTATAAGTGGTTTTTTTTCTGGGGAATCGTTCAAATCCGGGCATCAAAATTGGCATGAATACTCCCTGTGGGCTACCTTTTGAAAAAACAAACATTGGCCTATCAAAATTTCAAGATGGCCGCCATTTTCAAGATGGCCGCCATTTTGAATATCAAAATATATGTTTTTGAATAAAACCCAGATAATTGTCCGATTTGAATGATATTTGTGTCAAATCATATATTTTTGGCTATGAGGAATCTGAATTTTTATTTTGCGAGACCGAATATCCAAGATGGCGGCAAATTTTTAAGATGGCTGCCTTTTCCAGCATTAATTTTTTTTTTCAGAGTAGTGTTGCCAAAACTTTCGCGGTAGTTGCAGAATAGGGCTGTGTAGTAGATGTAGTACCTGTGTTTTATGAGTCATTCACATCTTCTGGATGGATTCCTGGCACTGGTCCTTGCAATGGAACATGGACTTGGTGAAATCCAAGCTCTTGGTGATTGATTGAGTATGCTCGGCACGTAGTAATGTCATTGCACAACCAGGGCACACTGGTGACGTCACTGCATGGGGTTTAGCATCAGCTAGGTCTAAACTTGGTGTTATAAATGCTGTCTAATGAGCCCGGATCTGTCAGCTATAGTAAACTAGTTAGAGTAGATGTTGTTAGATGTCCGCGCCTGAATAGACAGGGTGTGACCGAGAGCAGAGCCAAGGAAAATGGGACTTTGGTCGTATCCCATACCTGGTGGTAAAAGGATGACCTTGATTGAACTGTCCATAAAGATGTCGAAAACTGCACCAGCGAAAAAGTGTACATTCCACACTGACTGAAAAAAGTGCTGTATATTATAAGAGGAGACAAATGACGATCTGACCTAGAGGCCTACCAATTCTCAAGAGTATCACTATGGCTGTTATACCATGATTTCGACGAACATGCAGTACTTCTCTTCTATTCCCTCGGTGTCCTTTGTTCTGGATCATACGAGGCTTGACAAAGGCGGAGGAAACACCGAGGAGGAACAATGCACTAGCACCCGGCAGATGTACCAAGCAACAGAAGGTAACTGTTTCTAAAGCCTATCCTGACTACTGCGGCGAGCCTGAAAACACCGAGGAAGCTGTCGAGGTCGAATCGTGGTATTAGAGTCACAAACTTCAGAGTCCCTAGTTCCAGTTCTGGTACCTGGTGTTAGCAATCCTCTTGTCGATCCAATTTTTGGAGAAACTTTAATCTGTACTGTCAGTCACTGACCAAACTGATACCATTCATATTTGCCAAAAAACAATGTAAATTATGCACAATATACCCCTGTCCTCTACAAAGACAATATGATTTAACAGAAACAACCTCAGATGGCTCAGGTGTTCCGAACTGAAATGTTATTGTGCATTAATCGAGCCGAAAGTTCTCACCAATAATTATTGGCCAGGCTCTTGAGCAAGTGAACGCAGTCGTCAAGGCTGATTGTGGAGCAGTTGGTGTATCTGGAGATCCTACCGCACTCAGAAGATGGATGGTCACTGGTCCTGAAGTCACATGCCTGACCACGCAGTAGGAGACAGCTTGCACAACAAAAGAAGGTAGCCTACTGAGCATACCATGTAGCTATCATGAGCACCATGTCACGAAGGAGCTCAAGTACATTTACAGGTCAAATAGTATACCAGTACGTATACAGGTCAAATAGTTGGAAAATTGAAGCCAAGTCAACTTAAGCGAGGACGTTAGTGAGATGAAGGGTCTCAAACAAGTGCAAGATTTCATCCAACTGACGCATTGTTCAGTGTGAGAATATGATCATTGCATTGATATAAAAAGAAAATTTCACCAGCAACCACATGATCGACCTAGATGAATTTGCCCTCTGTACACACGAGGAGGCGGACATGATGATCTTTGTACATACCAATTGTGCGACAAAAGGGGGAGGCACTGATGGCTTTTGGTTTGATGGAAATCGACTCAATTTTCATAAAATTTGAACAAATGTGCGCAGAGATATGCCATTTTTAGATATGAGTTTAGCGATTGGCGGCCATCTTGGAAATATGCAAATTAAAAAAATGCCACTGGGTGAAATTTAGTACCCCTAGTGGAAATGATGACTCTAACCTCTGCTGAACACAAATCAATCAAAATATAAACTTCTGTATAAATTTCAAGGTTAGGGTAAATTTTGCCAATTTTCTGCCTGACTATCATTGTGAGGTGATCAGGTGATATCATGAATTCCAGCTGAGGAAACAAGAAAAACGTTTGTTTGATGTTAAATTACCATCAAACCCTTCCTTTTGAAATTATGCATACTCAGTAATAAATCACACAGAGTTGATATTTTCACTAGATCTTTGGAATCCAGACTACCATGATTATAGCCACCCGCATCACTGTGCATGTGTGTAGGCCTACACGAGACTCCTCCCTCTGATCATCGATAATATAGTAAGATACAAAAGGTATGCAAACGGTGTTCATTTGAGTGCGATATGGGAAAATACCGCACTCGTTCAATTTTTGTAACATATACTTTTTGTGTCACCTCAAGGTAAACCACTATCATGCTCATGAAAAAACCCCATTTGGGTGACTTTTTATATATGTCACCTTATGGTTTCTTACTATGTACCCTTGGGTGACACATATATATTGCTGATCAAATGATGTTTACGTTCAATTTTAGTAGCAGCTATATAATAGAAGTCGGAACTTTAACGATCTATAATCACATGTAGCAAAGAAACACAACTGATTAAAAATGAGGGCTCCCCCAAAATAATTTAGGTTACCGCTATCCTCTAGTTTTTGTTTGAATTAAATGCGCTCGTCAATATATGTTTGGCTTGATTTTTTTCACAATGGGTGAAATTAACGAATAACTCTAAATAATTTGTACTGAGGGCTGTTCCATGATAATGGAAACTACCGCCGCCAGTTTTAACTTATCGATTTAAAATATTGTTTACCACGATACGTTAGCTAGGCAATCATTTATTGTTACCTCACTTTGTATTCAGAGCCAACGCACCAATAGCGGGGACATGATCAAAGTTGAGGGCTGTTCCAAATAATTATGCAAAAGGTTCCCGTTTTTACCTGAGAACGTTATTGTGCACACGACACGGCTGTTAACCTTATTTTACACTACTGGTATACAACTGGACAATAGTTTGGACAAGCTCAAAGATGAGTGGTACGTGTTTCATACTAATATTGGTGACTCCGGTCGCTTTTTAGCGTCTATGTTAGACAGCCATGCTAACATCTAGACTTGTCATGTAAATTTGTAAATATGACACGCTCATAAGTTTTTGATCATGTTCCACCGTGTATAATAGTCAATAAGAAGATAAACTTGCTACCATTTCGTTCACCATGAACCTATCAGTTGAGATAAATTAACCATCGATGCTACTATCAGAACTCAAGTGAGTATTACAGGGGCGTAGCCAGAAATTCCAAGGGGGATTTCCAAGTGTACATTAACATGCATTATAAGCAAGTCATCGGCGGGGTATATGATGCGCTCTTGGCGATCCCATTGCTACTGACCCCTCCCACACCCTCTAGATACCGCCACGCATTTTTACTGTATAGGGCCTAATATACGAGGTCATTTAGAAAGTTCGCCATATTCGCTCTTTACATTTGCGAAGTATAATTGATGCTTTACCAGAAGATATTGAAAAATCGTTATATGTTGATGATCTGGCTGTTTACTGCCAGTCAAGCAATATGGCAATAATTGAGCGGCGCCTGCAAGGTTGCCTCGATAAGTTGGTGACTTGTGCGGATGAGAACGGCTGTAAATTTTCTCCCACAAAAACTTTATGTGTACATTTTTGTAACAAAAATGGCTTACAGCCTGAGCCTAATCTCAAACTATATGGACAACAGCTTCCTGTTGAAGAGCAGGTCAAATTTCTTGGTCTTTTCTGCGACAAGAAGCTCAGTTTTATTCCACACATCAAATATATGAAAGATAAGTGTAGGAAAGCATTACAATTACTACGAGTTATATCCAGCAAGGATTGGGGTGGTGACCGGACAACCTTACTGAGGATTTACCGGTCTCACATCAGATCCAAACTGGATTAATGTTGTATTGTTTATGGTTCAGCGAGACGATCGTACTTAGCAGTACTTGATCCAATCGCGAACCAAGGTTTGAGATTATGCTCAGGGGCATTTCGAACATCACCCATTGAAAGTCTTCAGGTGGAGACCGGTGAGCCCTCCTTAGAGACTCGCCGGTTGAAGCTGAGCCTGCAATACTATATGAAAATGAAAGAAAATCCTGAGAACCACGCATACTCGTGTGTTGTCAACCCAGAGTACAAGAGACTGTTTAATAACAAGCCAGGGACTATACCTACTTTGGGTATAAGACTCCAGCCCCATCTGGTGGACATGAAGGTGGAGCTCGACGCAATTAGCGTTGTGCGCCCACCAGAGTGTCCACCTTGGCTTCTTCAACAGCCTAATATACTTTTTAACCTCTCAGATCTCAGGAAAGGAGACACCTGTCCCCTTGTCTTCCAGAGCATGTTGCTAGAGCTATTTTGTAGATTTCCGAGGCACCGGGGTGTATACTGACGGATCAAAGGAAGACAAGAGGACAGCTATGACCTTTGTCTGTGATGATCATGAATTTAGCTGCCGCATTAACGATCAGGCTTCAATTTGCACAGCAGAGCTGTTAGCTATTGAAGCTGCCATCGAATACATCTGGGATAGTAGTGACGAGGAGTTCATGATCATCACAGACTCGCTATCTTCATTGCAGGCTCTTAAGAGTCAAAAACTCAACAACCCAATTGTTTCCAATATTTTGCATATGTGTCACTACTTGTCTGGGCACAAGGACATTGTATTTTGCTGGGTACCCAGCCATATTGGAATACAGGGTAATGAACGGGCTGATGTTTTGGCCAAGGCTGCCCTGGATAAGACAAAACAGTTTTATTATATACCATATACTGATTTCAAGTACAACATCTATGTCTACCTTGATGACATTTTGCAAGGTGAATGGAACATCAATGTCACCAGCAAATTGTTCGAGGTACAACCAATCATTAAGCGATCTTTTACACCAATGGAACGCCGAAGAGATGACGTTGTCTTATGCAGGGCCAGAATTGGCCATGCCTATTTCACAAACGGGTATTTATTGAGAGGAGAATTGCGACCTATGTGCTGAAATACTCGGCTCACTGTAAGACATGTCCTTCTCAGTTGGGCGAAATATGCGCACATCAGAAGGAAGTATTTCGCATTGATTTCCTTATTTGAGCTATCCAGGGACACCCCTGCTGGTTTT
Organism: Flabesymbios commensalis; assembly: GCA_964017125.1. NCBI lineage: Eukaryota > Metazoa > Annelida > Polychaeta > Terebellida > Flabelligeridae > Flabesymbios > Flabesymbios commensalis. Next base: position 72,830,973 of record OZ024913.1, on the reverse strand, counting down.
ATTATTCAGTTCCTTCGGGAATGTAACCTATATTATATGTTTTAATTATTAGATTACACTTGTAGTTTTTACACAATCAATCCAATTACATGGAGATATAGTGACTTGATAAGTCGCTCATTTTATAATCACTTCATATTTTACATTATTTATGCTGACATTTTTATACTCATTAAACTGTGTTGTAGTGCAGGCGCTACAACATGTCATCAGACTCGTTACATATAGGTGCCAGGAGCATCGTCATATTGTCATATCAAACATTTTAAACTGGACATTTTAGTGTAAACATGCTTTTATTAGCTTTGTCTTTCCTTTACCACTTTAACTATACAATATGGGATATTGTAATACTAGGAATTTTCACTTAAATGGCCATACTGGCCGAAAAGTGAAGTAAAGCAAACATTTTACTTACTTTAGCCCATCTTAAAAAGGTCTGCACAGTGCACAGGGATATTATGAGCATAAGCAGCTTCGCCGGACACCCCTAAAGCTCCTTGCGATTGATCCGTCGCAAGTTTGTCTGCAACTGGACTGCCCCCGCACTGGGACTGACTCCAACCTGTCTCACAACAGTACCATATAGTCAGGTAGCCAAAGTTGATTGTCAGGGTGAACCTTGACTTGGTTGATATAGTTTTTCTCACTTGATTATGATGCTCAATAAGTCCCTTGAACATAAACCAGCTGGTAAATTGAGATTACCCTTTAGCATTTTTCAAAATTCAAGATGGGTGCCGAGTCATTAAAATAGCCCCGAGTCCCTCCAAGGTCAACTTCAAGGTCATTTCAACAAGTCAAAATTATTTTAGCTCATTTAATGCTTTAAATAAGGTATTTGTGTTTTAGTGCAATCATCAGCTCAAAACAACACTATTTTGTGATTAAAAGTGAAAAACGGTAAAAAATGACCTTGATCGTTTTAATTGACTTTGCAATTGACCTCGGAGGTACTTTAAATGATGTTTACCGGCTCGAGCATGACCGAAATCATAAAAACAAAAACAAGATCATGAAAATCGGTCCATTAGTTTATGAACTAGATCTATTGCTGTGAAAACTCTATTTTGACGGCCATCTTGGCGGCCATCGTGAATTTAAAAAAATGCTCAGTGGTAAACTCCATTTACCAGCCGGTTTCAGATTCTGGAGCATGTTATTCCTCAGAATCAAACGAGAAAAAAACTATATCCGCCAGGTCAACATATAGTGTCCTGGCTTCCTGACTAATAACACTCCCTGATTGGTCGCCGTTTAAATTGTTATTTAAACCCTTTTCATAAATAGACGGGTCGATATACCACCTGACCCCCCAAAAAATTAAAACAAAAGGTTTGTCAGCGTCATTCACTATATCCAGTAGGATAGAAAACCGTTGAGAAACCTTTTGTTATGGACCGATTTTGATGATCTTAGGGTGGTTTTGTGTGGTTTCGGACATGCCCGAGTCATTAAAAATAACCCCGAGTCCCTCCAAGGTCAACTTCAAGGTCATTTCAACAGGTATTGGTATTTTAGCGCAATCATCAGCTCAAAACAACACTATTATGTTTAATAAAAGTAAAAAACGATAAAAAATGACCTTGATCATTTCAATTGACCTTTAAATTGACCTCGAGGTACTTTCAATTATGTTTACCGGCTCGAGCATGACCGAAATAATAATAATAAAAAAAAAGATTATGAAAATCGGACCATTAGTTTATGAACTAGATCTATTGTTGTGAAAACTCTTGACGGCCATCTTGGCGCCATCTTGAATTAAAAAAATGCTTAATGGTAAACTCCATTTACCAGCCAGTTTTAGATTCTGGAGCATGTTATTCCCCAGAATCAAACGAGAAAAAAACTATATCCGCCAAGTCAACCTATAGTGTCCTGGCTTTCTGACGTTTGGCAAGCACTCTTTTCAACTATTCCGGCGCCTACCCTGAAAATTTCGTAAGCAAACCATTATACATAAGTGATAAAGTGATAGCACAGGTGTAAGATACCACCAAAATCACAGGGGAATCAAGTATTGCGTGATAGTCCAGGAGAGAAATCCTGAAAGACGCTTAAAAACGGATTTATCTCAACACCAAAAGTAACCAAGGTTTGAGTTGATAAGATGGTAGTATGAACCTTCTAGAACAGGTGGTGTGTACAATCAAATTGTGGTATCAGTCATTTTTTAGGGGCATTTTAGGCTAGGGAGGGGTGTACTGTATGGTATCACAAAAAAATGAAGTATGTGTACATAATTGGTAATATATTTGTCAATACTCAATCATTTTTAAAGATTCTGGCACCAAAATGTAATGTTTTTAATGTTTAATATATATGTAGGAAAATATTATTACAATCTCTAAGTTATGAAGGTAAACAAAGGTCACAACTGCATGCCACAGTGATTTAGCAAATGTTTCGCCATCACACTATCTGTACTTTTATGTCACTTGTTGAATAATAAAACTAACCAAGGTTTAAATTGCTAGAATAATAGCATAAAGCCTCTAGAATAACCTCAACTAGAACGTAAGACACATATTGGTAAAAATTTAAATCTGGGGGTGTAGTTGTTGTACATAGCCTAGATTGAAATATGGAATGTGAGTGACAAAATTTGCCATATATTTATCAACAGTCGTTAAAAAGTAAATATTCTGCCACCAAAATGGAAGTCACATATTGAACTATATATATGAAGAGAAAAACAAGTAACAACTGTTGTGTTATAAAGGTGAATAAAGGTCAAAACATCATACGACAGTGATTTTGCCAATTTTTGACTGTCATCACGTTGCCTGTACTTCGATATGTTTTGTTCAAAACCAGAGATAACCAAGCTGTTTGATTATGCTGGACAAGGGCATTTGCTGATCAGCTAATGACATTTCTGTTTGGACAGACTTGAGCACAAATCTACTACCAGTAGTTAAGGAACCGTCAACAACCAACAGTCTTGTTTTGTATCAAACTGATAGAAAAAGCTCTATGCGCATCGTATCTATTGATAGGGTCCCCGAAACTAAGGTCAATGGTCATATTTATCTGCTAATAAAGTGATTGGGCTTCGATAACTTTGAATGTGTTTTTATTGTGGTTTAAATAATTTACAAAGTTGCTGTGATCACTTCATCAGTGGCCAAGATCGCTTTTGTAGTGGCTCAGATAACTTTTATTATGGTTGTAATCACTTCTTCAATGATCAAGATCACTATTGTAGTGACTCAGATAACTTTTCAAATGGTTGTAATAACTTCTTCAGTGGTCAAGATCACATTTGTAGTGGTTTAAATAATTGTTAAAGTAGCTGTTATTACTTCATCAGTGGCCAAGATCACCTTTGTGGTGGCTGAGATAACTTTTAAAATGGCTGTGATCACTTCAGGGGCAAGATAACTTTTTAGTGGCTGTGATCACTTCTTCAGTGGCCAAGATCATATTTGTAGTGGCTGAGATAGCTTTTGAGGTTGCTGTGATCACTTCATCAGTGTCCAAGATCACTTTTGTAGTGGCTGAGATAACTTTTAAAGTGGTTTTAATCACTTTTTACGTGGTCTGGATCACTTTTGTAGTTCCTGAGATAACTTTCAATGTGGCTATGATAACTTCTTCCGTGGTCAAGATCACTTTTAAAAAAATACAGAGAATGTAAAATTAATAACAAATATTTATACTATGTCTCAAGCTCAGCAAAACACCACCCAATAATCATGGTGTGGGGGTGCACCGCCGGGGGTGACACTGTATGTGCGAGGATATTGTAGATAAGTTTTAAACTGCGCGATTGGTAGGGGCCTACTACAGCGGGCTTGAAATGACTTATGGCCTTGACCCAGTACATGACCTTCACCTTGAAGCACAAAACTAATAGCATCAATGACTTCGCCATGCCAATGAGACCGTATTTGACGACCTAGCTAAAATGATATTCCCACCTTTTAAAGAAACACCAGAAAATGTTGCACAAAATAATACTTTCCGAAATAAATAATAGAAGCAATGTTTTCAGACATTCATTCAGACTATGGTACGTCTGTTTTTAGTGAACGTGTTGGTGACCAATTACTAATAGTTGATACCTCTATCCCTTTTGAAATAGAAGTTGAATGCGAACAAGGTGATGCGGTTATAGAGATTAATTGTGATCTCAATTGTAGTTCAGTATATGTAGTTCAGAATGATGAACATGACGAACGATTAAGAGATACTGCCCAGTATGAAACCTTTATTTTAAATCACAATTATTTCCCAAAACACCACGAAAACACCCCCTGATAAAAACACAAGGTCGCAAAGAATCAGCGTTACGAGCTAGGTGATGCATACATTGGATAAAAAGTTGAGACATGTAACTGATGTGTGATTTGTTAGGTTAAACGTGAACTACGTTCAATTTTTGTGTCACGGTCTCGTTCTTTAGAATCTAAGGCATATTGGGCACTGTTTCTCACTCAGTATATCACCAAATCATAAGGAAACCCATAAATAAGGTAATGATTTTTTTGTGAGGGGGGTTTAAACTCACAGGCAATAGGGCGTATGTGCTCGTATCGTACAAGTAATATGGCGTATATCTGCTCGTATCAGACAAGTAATATGAAATATGTAAAATATATGGAGGTCAATTAATATGGCGTATGTGGATAAAAATCAGACAATCGTATTTTTATATATTATGCAAGATACAAACTAACAAAATTATTTTGATTCTGACGTAGAATTCTATGCTCTAAATCGCAAGGAGTCATAACATTGAAATTACACATTTTTGGCCTCACCAGTCGGTTACTTCCATTTATCTCAAAACTATCTCACACCCACATACGCCATATTGCACCGTCAACGACGATATGCAAGTTAGACTTATTTATAGGCCATAATTTTTTTTAACATTATTTGGTAGCAATACATAAAAAAATCGTTTCTCCCAACTTTTGACCAGGTAAAACGCCCACACTAGAGGAGTAGCCATTTAATATGTAACTATGGAAATGACGATTTTTGGCGTATAGCGGTTGATACACAAATTAGGTCATTCTGAGACAGCTTGACACGGCCACCAGACATTTGAGCTACAGGGCCCGTATTCTCGTACAAGTTACGATATATCGTAGGCTTCTGATTGGTCGAGATGGCCATCTCGACCAATCAGAAGCCTACGATATATCGTAACGTGTACGAGAATACGGCCCCAGATGCATACCTTTCAGAAAAATACATTGACAATTAGTCCCTTGAGATGGTACCGAAAAGTTGCCTGGCTCATGGACTATAACAAAGATGATGAAACAAGCAATGAACAGAAAGGTAATAGCAACTTTAATACAAATATATAGCAAATAACAAAATGATGTCGAAGGTGGTGGTATCATTGCTAATTATTAAACTTGTTTAAGATAAAGAATTTTTTTTTAAATAACGATTACGTACAATTTTGGTAGTTTAGCAGGTACAGTAACCTCTGAATTATTACATCACATAATGATAATTGATGTATCCATATAGTCATATATAGATATATTGTGATATTGGAACTATAAATAAGAAACAAAAAGGTTAAATGTCATGACAGCGTCACAGATGATGGCCCAACATTGGGTTAGTGAATCATGTTGATCATACAATAGAATGGCAACGTATAATCCATTGCTGCACAATTCAAGCCATATAATGGTATAATTATCCCAGCAAAACATATACAAATGGAGAGGATGTAATATACAAACGATCATGAATTAAGCATGTTTGACCTAAATTATTGACCTTTGCTCTTGAATTATAGCCTTGACCTTGACCTTGACCAATGATATTTTTTATTAATATACATCAATATACAAATAATCAAACTAATAGCTATCAGTTATGTGAAGATATACAGGGATTTTCAGTTTTTTCCCGATCACCTAAAACCACTATTTTGTACCGCGATAAAAAATGTAAAACTTGTTATTTAAAAATGCTCAATGCTGTTAGAATGCCATCACGCGGTTTCATAGAGTACAATAACTATATAACATGAAAAACTGTAGACCCACTTTCCAGGATCAGCTCCTGTCCCCCTGACTATATAAATAGACAAAGGTAGGTGTAAATGTATTTTATCAATCAAAGAACACCCGAATACTTGTAAGTCAATGGGACACTGCTCTTCGCATGGCTAGAAGACGCAGCCCTTACACTGTTGTTCCACTAAAACATACCAACATCTACGATTTAAAGGATCTTGCTGGGAGAATATGTAGGAGCGTAAAAATAACAAGACAAGGAGAGACGGTTAACTGGATGAAAGGTAAAGTGGTAAAGGTATGCAATGAGAAGCCACACACGCTTCTAGTCAAAGAAGATTTTGATAGTGATTTTAAAGAAATATCACTTCAGCGAACATTGACCAAGCGTGGTAGACCCGCTAGTGAATTATCTGAAAAGATCATCAAACAGAAATAATAAGCCAGGCTTAGAGTGTCGGATGAGAGAAAGAAAGACCTGATATCACTCTGTCAGTCACTTGCATTTCCATTTCAATATCATGCATTCTACAAAAGTATTCCATCGAGTAAATCTACCAGAGATAGAGTGGCTTTGCCTGATGTAGATGAGGCAGACAATGATACTGATGAAGAGTAAACATTTACTGCCTATCAATAATCCACTTTAATGTCTAGACCCATAGAGCTATTAGAGTAGTAGAATAATCCGGATAATTAGCCATTAAAACGTTAAATATTTGTATAGAAACCATGGAGACAAAAGTTTTTTTTTAATTTGAAGTAATCACAAATATCTTAGTTAGTTCTTTCCGGCTCATTTGAATACCTACGTTATGGGTCTACGGCCATTATGATAGTTTCACTCATTCAGTGCGGGGATTAACTTTAAATGTCAGATTCTGACGCATGGAGTCGGTCCCCGCACTGAAAGGGTTAACATAAACTGTTTCTGAATTGACAAAATGCTGAAATGCATTATATTCATTAGCATTCACATTTATACTTGAATGATATCCCCAATGTAGACAAAAATAAACTGTTCCGCCAGTTGTGTACATATTACATAATTAAATTTAAATACATCTCCAATATATTGTTGATTTTCCGCATATTTTGATTATACCGTTGTGTATTTTTTCTAATCATTTGATGGGATGAGTTGTACTGTATGTACTGTATTTTATGGGCAGCTACATATACCATTTATACCAGCAACATATATATTAACGTTTAAAATTATATTGTGTGACATGTAAAAGTCAACAACTTTGAAACCGATGTGTGTGCTCAAGTGAACAAAGCTTGCGACATCACATGTCTGACGGGTGGAGATATCCTGCCCAGAGTCCTTTTGCAAAGTCCTTTTTTACTAATTTACACTGATGGAATGTGTGTCAAGGTCAATAAAAAATCAAATTAACCTTTTACTGCTTGAATGACGGCACCACGAATTGATCTATAATATTTCTTGGAACTAAAATTGTTTAAATGGGTTCCAGTGGTTTTGGTGCGGGAAACAAAATGATAAACCCCCTACGTTCACATATATTGTTCAAGTAGTAATCAATTATCTGTTATTTTATCTCAATATCCAGTGTTTTACTATGGCCATGCCTTTTAACAAGATTTTAACTCAGTATGTGATACCATGTAAATTGTCGTGTGATCTTAGCAAATTAACCATATTGTATAATTATACATGTACATATATTCCATCATTTTTATGACAAATAAGGCAGTAATGACTTTTCTTTATGTCAATAAATATCTATCATAATTTAACATTAAGTGCCAATTCGAAGACAATATTTTGTGTCTCCACAGATTCACACTTAACATGCTTAAGTGAAGAGCAAAGTGAAAGCAAACTAATATTTAGAAATAGAATCACTGAGAATAGTGAGCGATCGACAGAAACACATCGACAGAGCCCGGATGGGCTCCGCTTTTCCCGCGATCGAGTAGAAATAGCCCTACAAAAAAAACTCAGAAGTTTAAAACTTCACGGTTTTTGAACTTAATACACAGATCGGACTGTGCCATGAATACCGCTACGTGATAATACTCTTAACAGGTATAATCAAAGATGGCTAAAAAATTGTCCACAGCTTGCGCATGCGCCGTAGAGATCCACAACTGACAATGGTGGATCAATAAAAAAATGTCATTTAATGATTTTAGTGTGTCATGCTCGACATGATAATGTTAGCCCAATTTCAGCCAATTCCAATAGGCTATACTTCAATAGAAAAGGTAGAGAAACACACTCAAATAAACTTGCTTTAAACAACAAAATAGGTGATTATTGCAACGGTCAGTTTTGAGACATTTCTAACCGTCCCCTAAAGCATTTCTTTCAAGATACTTCAAACTCCTAAACAAATCGGAAAATTATTTAAGCACTATGTCTGATTTTTACCACTGTCTACACAACCTTGAGAGAAAAATCTGGTTATTTATATTTGCACTAATAATACATTTTTCGGGTTTAGAAAAACGAGCATGATTTAAGACAGTTAAAAGTGATACTGTATACTGCTAGTTATATTGCTAACAGCCACGTTAATCTACTGAAAATTAAATACTATAATCCACTGCCTACCCAGTACGTTCAGAAAAAAAATCAGAATATTATTTTCCCAAGATAATTTGCATTATTTAGCGTAATGTTCATTTTTCAAATGTCAAAATTTAACTGATGTTCTTTTTTTCCTTTTCTCATTTTAATTATATTTTAACGTTTCTTCTGCTCATTCATGATTTTTGCTCTGAGCTGCATGTAGTTGCAGCCAATTTCACAATTGTCGAGGTAGCTGAGCACAATTTTCTTCCCTAGAAAAAAGAAAGAAATATTGTCATCCCGGACAACATGTCAACATGCATCATTGTGAAATGTATTTGAACTAAATTCTATTTTGCTCTTCAAAATGAAAATATAAGACGTTCCACAAAATTATACAATGTCTAGTTGCAAAAAAAAACGTTTGGAACAAATAAAATAAATATAATAATTTAACAATTTAAGTGATTAATATTTCATGTCATAAATCAGATACACAATACCAGTAGTGTATTGTGACCATCAGATAATATGGCGAATGTGTTACCTGGAAGGCTGTTACCACTTAGCATCCACACCCTGTCCTAAAAATCGGTCTTCATTTTTTCAGTTGTTGAAGGTGTCCATTTAAAGTAGCTTTTCTCTGAACAAAAAAGTATATGATATATGGAAATTTGATCCTTCCAATTTGTCATGAACTTTGTTTTTCTTATTACTGTAGATGACCTATTACACCCCATGCTCTACCCAACAGACACGATACTTCAACAATGATACTATAACAATGTCGGTACAAAGACCCACTGTCTACGACGCTGAACCAACATTGTACGGACATTATGGAACGCGTAGTGTTTGCTGGGTAATAAACGCTGATCTTCTACTCGAGGTTTAAAAATGTCCTTAATTACCCACCACTCTCCCATCCACCACCATACTTGCCGCGTTATTGTATATTGAATAAGCATCGCTGTCAAACAAATATGCATTGTTATTTAAAGGCTTTGTGACCATAGATTTGTCAGACATGTTTCGCGTAATAATCAGAATCGAGTTATGCCATCTACCTGAAAATTAGATCCATTGAATAGCCACTATGGCCGTTATCGTCTTTTTCAATTATTGTAATCGTAATCACCAATTGCAATCGACCCCAAACCTGTTATGAGCATGTTCAAAGTGTTGCTGGTTTTATTGTTTATGTGGTCTCACCATCACAAATGGCAGTCCCATTGAAATACATGTATAATGCCAACATTCTCAGGGCCGATTTCACCACTTTCGTCCCTAGCCACACTCCAATGTGATACACCATAATAAGACACATGCTGTCCTTTTTGAAAAACAGCTCCGAAATTGGTATGCTCACCAATTAGACTTTGACCTAGTCCCCCATATGTGGACAAAGGTCCAACTTGCCCAGATCTCCCCAAATATTCTTGCGCCCATACCCAGAAAAGACACAAATCCTTCTCACCCCATGTGTCCATCCGAAAATCACGCATAACAGTTATACCTCATATCACAGATAGCGAAAACAGTGTGTGCTAACAATTTATCCACATAATTACAACATTCCTGTATTTTTCTTAATTCGCCAGAAGCCGAAACAACCATTTAAAGCAGTAATTTGGGTAAGGATTCTCTAGTCAGTAGCCAACAACCTTGGATTTCGGCTCATTTAGGGTGGTGAGGCCATATGTTACTAAGATAAAAAAAAGCTCAGACATAATTTACAGGGGTGTAATCATGCTACTCACCATAGAGTTTTGTCTTGGTATTCACACCGTATAAGGAAAACGTGTTTTCCCTGTTTTCTTCTTCTATCTGTCTTCTGATGGAGGAGGTATCTCTCCTCTGCACATTCTTCATTTACTCTCTCATCAACTCCATCAATTCCAGTAAGAAATCTCCTTGCACACAGTCTTTGTGAGAAAATACGATTAGAAAATGACGATTAGAAATAAAAGCTCAGCTCAATAGGTTTGTAATTAACATTTATTTAAATATAGCATGAACGTTGTAGGGACATAGTTTTATAACATAATGTATAATCATCATACTTTTATTGGGTATGGACGTCCGGTAGCATAACTATAATAAGCCGGAAAAATTACCTTTAGACTCAGTTAGGAAGGTTTTGTTAAAACAATCCTGGTCAAGACCTGTTTCACACCAAAACTTCGCATTGCTTTCGGGAGTTATTCTTTTGTCACGCTGAAACGAAAATTATTACAAATAAGATAAAGGGAATATAAAACACGTAGAGTTAAATCAAAGGATTGGTTGGTATTGCTTATTACACTGAACTGTAATAGAAAAATAATTATGCATTTGGCTTTATTGTAGTCATTAGCTAATAATATTAAATAATGTTAATCTTCATACATTGCATAGCAATAAACAAAGTACAAAGTAAATATCATATGATATTTACATTAGAATATACACAAAAACCTTAAAACCATTTCAAATATATATATATATATATATTTTTAAGAGCACACAATTTATATATGTGTCTTCAAAAATTGTGAACATAGATATGTAAATCGCTCATTTTTGATTCATTCTGTATGCTTTTTTGCAGCTGGAAAAAAAAGATACAAGATAACTGAAAATACAATCGACGTACATGTATATTATCCAATGTGTCGTTTTGTTTACGTTTATCTATTAAGCCCACAGAAATAAACATATGTACAATAAATATTTAAATTATTTTTTTTAATCAAACGTCTACAACAATCTTCTTATTTTCAGTTCAGTGCAAATCAACAGTTCAATAAACTATGTACGTGGTATCATCCTATTGATATCATGTTACACTTTTGAAATGCAATAGCCTTTTCTCTACTAACTTCGACTTTTTGATGGCAGATTTAATCAAATTCCGCACCACTAACAAAGCATTACTTGTTCAAATCTCGCCCCACCGGCTCGCACACCACGGTCATCTGAATGGGATTTATTCTTTCCAACTGCTGCATTTAAATGATGTGATGTGTTAAATTAATAAAGATTAGTCTAACCTTCCTATTCATGCTTTCAAAGTGTATGTTTGTCCAATAGGTGAGATTTGAGGAAATTCAAGTAATTTTACTCCACAACAACATAATTATTGTGGTATCGATTCACGCTGTTATAGAAGTGACGATTAAATTATATTCACTTTAATAATACAATATGAATATGTTAAGGTTTTTCACTTGGTATTGGGTTGGAGTCAGGTGAGCATATTATGCATATGACATAAAAGTTTGATATTTATTAGATTAATACAAAGCAATGTTGGCCTCTGATTAGGAAAAAATGCGCTGTTTGTAACAATTTATTTTGCGATAATCACCACTAAGAGTATTGCCCTTAAACCTATTTATATTCTGTTTACTGTTACAGAAAGCGAGTATTTGGTAAAAGTTATATTTATAAACAAAGCCAAATAGGGCAATTTCACGTAAAGTCTCATAGCATGTCAAAAATAAAAACCTTCCATGTATGATAATTTCACAACTTTTGACAGCGAGATGTCATTCCCCAACATCAGTTAAATTTCCAGAGCTTAATTATGCCTATGAATGAAGATATTGACTTGTGAAATGTATGCTGTTTTTGCGTGTACTGGAGGGGACATTTGTTTTAACAATCATTAGTCTCTGCTCAAATGCTAATAATGTAGGTGATTTGAAAATCATAACCCCTAATTTTTATTTTTATTATTGTCGTGTTTCTAAAGGGAAGATCACTATGTGTTGTACCCGTGTTTCACATGTATATAAATTTGATATTCATTTGAAATGTGACAAATGAAATTTTGCAATACACTCAAGTATGAATTGTACAGCATTTACTTCGACAGCTCAACAAATTAGTGCTCTGACATCACCTAAATATACACATATAGCTTGAATACTATATATGACATATTTTGTGTATTTTTACAGTGCTTTTTCATGCGAATCCTCTGCACAATTATATGTGTGACAAACTGTACTGGAGGGGACATTTTTTTACCGGTTGAAATAACAACATCACAAGTGCTATAAATGCATACTTTAGATCAGTAAAACATGATATGTTGCTCAACATTTCATATTCTAATTTTGCTCCAATATATATTGTTATTAATCAACATTTTGTTTTCAAATTGAGCTGAAGTAGCATAATTGTATAAACTTTGCTAAAATAAAATGATGTTTTAGTGGTTTATCACTGGTAAAGGTCGCAACTATTTGTCTGCATCGTATTAAACACCATCAAGGAAAAACAATGGAAAATAATTTTGATTTTTGTGACATAACTTGGACAATGTCACGGTGTTCAAGCTAATATCATAAAATGTACTAGAGAGGACATATTTTTTCAACAACAATAACAAACCTGTAAGCATGAATGATCACTCAATAATTCAACTGAATAACAAGTAAACTACTAGAAAGAGATAAAATAGCATAATCAGTCATAGTTTACAAACATCTACATTACTATTATTCCAATATAACCGCAGAGACAGTTAGTGTATCCATTCCAACCCCCTCACGAAAGTTTAGAAAGCATTTTGTTGGCACATCCTTCCCTTAAACCTGACATTTTGTTTTACACTATAAAACAAAATGTGAGGTGTATGGTATAAAACAAAATGTGAGGTTTGAGGGAGGGATATATATGCCAACAAAATACTTTCCGGGCTTTCATGGATAAATTTGGATAAATTATAATACTGGGCTAGGTATCTGGGATGCTTTGCCTGATATCAAGCATATAGTAAATAATGGGCAATAGTCAGCCATCTTGCATTTGATAGAGCTGAAATTTGTCAAGGTATATAAATGAAAACAACCATTTTCAAATGCATATACCTCCCTTATCTTCACTTCATCATGGCTATTAGGAGCATAAGCTTGTTGTAGGGTCTAGCTAGCTAACATACCGTAGTTTGCCAGATATCAGGCATATTCAATAATTAAATAATTGCCGCAAGTCTGCTATTTTGAATGTGATCAAGTTCAAATTTGTTAGGTCACAGCTCTCACTCCCTGAAATCTAGCATTTTCTTTTTACTTTGTTACTTAGTTGTAGTGTAACTGTTTTATTATGCTAATGTACCGTACACAATATATGTACGGTGGTTTAAAAATAATATTAACTCCAGCCGATCTTGAGCTTATATAATTGGATACAAAGTTTTGTATGTAATGGTACATATAATTAAAAAAACTGAATACAAATGTACATGCATGCATCAATAGCCCTACCATTATTTTACACCAAGCTACGTTTTTACTACGGTAAAGCAATTACTGGTTAACTATTTTAGTATGGTACAAATAATAATTTATCATGTTTATATAACAATACCGTTCTCTCACTCCAGCCTAGGCCTATATCTACAAATCTGGGATATATTTGTATTCATAACAAGACCTATTAAATTTGATTTTTTTCATATATCCCGATAATCGGCCAAAATATCTCCCTGAAACCTCACATTTTGTTTTAGCATAATAACCTTTGAACTATCTGGCACATTTTAGCAGATATCACATATATTAAAGCAGGCCTAAACATGACGTCATTAGGCCAATTCCTTTGTTATACCGGATGCTATCGGCAGTAACAGCGGTTAAAATCCAGTATTCAACCATTGTTATTATGCGACTACATTTTTTGCCTTTATTGGCCCATTACTGGTCCAATGCGGAATATAGATCATAAACTGTATTGGCAGAAAACAGCACCAATGAATGTGCAAGACATAATGATAATCAGGCCCAATTAAACCATTTTATTGGGCCAATACTGTGATGTTATCAGGGTAATTTTGAAATTGCTGGGAGTTGAAATTTTCCAGGGCATTTCCCTCGATCCTTAAAACCTCACATTTTGTTTTCTTATTTTATGGTCTAGCTGTCTGGCAATATTTGCTGTAGTAGTAAATCTATTTGGCACAAAAGGTATTTTAAGTGATATTGTAATACGATAAAAACGTTGTAGTCAATTGATAAGATGAATGATGTACAGATGATGATGTGAGGGTGGGGGTGATAGGGCATGGTGGGTTATTGAGAGCGTTTTCCTTCGCTCGCCCCATAAGGGGTTCTGGGCATGTCTAGGGGATATACCCCCAGATATGGCCAGACGACCGGAGACTTGAGTTTTCCCTGTGCAATTTAATGCTGAAACTCTGTGGCATTTTGCGCAGCTCCGCTATCCTCGGGTCGGATAGTCCCCAGAGTAACAATAGGAAGGATAACTCCCTCTGGGTAACTCCATTCATCCCACGTGAGAGACATAATGTCAAACACGCTATTGCCGGTTATTTAAGGCTACCACAGCCTACATCAGCGCCAGCACTGATGCGGGTGCTGCATTGGCTCCGCTGTTGAGCGGAGGAGCCAGGGTACGCCACTGGCAATCCGCCCGAAGATTATGGCCAGATACGAGGAGGCTGCAGCTTCCCTTGGATGATTGCTGTAGACGGCAATATTTGCTAGATATATCAGACATAATATATATTTTTTAAAGTAGATAATAAATGGCAGATAGTTGGCAATTTTGAATGTGATCTGAGTTGAAATAAGGTCTATCCCTCCCGGAAACCTCACATTTTCTTTTATATTAATTGTCCAGTTATCTGGCACTAGATATGAAGCATGTTAAGTTAAATAATGGACACCAGTTGGCCATTTTGAACCTGATAGATCTGGAAGTTTTTCGAGGCATACATGTATATTTTATGAAAATAACTGGTATGCTGGTAACACTTTCTCAAACCTCACAATTTTTTATAGTTATAGTCTAGCTATATCGAACGATCTGATTAGCCTTGCCCTCCTTAAAACCTCACATTTTATATTATATCAATTAATTGTCTGGCTATTTGGCATGGTTTGCCAGATATCACTATCAGGCATAGTAAATTAAGGCCATACAACGCTGCGCCAACATGAGCATTGTAAGATCCTACATCATGTACCAGTGACATGTGCGCTATCAACTATTATATATCTGAGGGCTGGGGCCATGTTATAAGACATGACATAATCTTATATCCTAGCATATAGCCTGTAGTGAAACCAACTCATTTTTTGCAATAGAAAATGTATATGACAATCATACATTTAAACTATTAAATCTATTTTCAAGTAGGCGGGGCATCATGGTTCGCTGAGCAAACATTATCCACCCATCCGCATGTGCAGCATCGTCAAGGTCCACAGGAGTGGGGCCGCCGAAGCGAAACTATTATGGTTTGGTGAAGCAAAAGGACCCAGCTGCTACAAACACATTTTTTTTTACTTCAAGTAGTCTAGTAGATTGTGTATCGAAACAGACCGCTTAAATCGCTTGACAAGCATGAAAAATACCACAAGTTCTATACCTGAGTAATTACACTTTTAGTGTTACATACGTTCTGTCCCCTCCAGTACGCAGTGTACTGGCAGCCTATTATAGACAATATAGAGCACATTTGTTTGATGATATATACGCCATAAATGTATATATATTGTACTAGTAGGTCTTGTAAGTCAGAACAGTGAAGAAATTACATTAACATACTAATATTGATTTAAAAATGAACAAAGGGAACACCCACAAAATATTTTTTGGTTACAGCTTATCCATTAATGAAATACATAAGTATTTTTAATAAATATCAATTTGTTGGTGTCTAGTGGCTGCCATTAACGAAGGCTTTATTATAATAATAAATAATTACCAATATAGATCAGTAAATTACAAAAATTATGTCTTATTACACAAAGAATACTAAATATTGATATTATGTACTGGAGGGGACAATTCTAATTTAACACTATTTTCAACTAAAAATGTATAAATATGTGGTTGTTGTAACATGAATTTCCAATTAATATTCACGTGGGGGCTCAAAGAGGCAGGTTATATTGCAATAATAATATATCTTAGAAAAACACACTGCGTGGATCTTGAATAGTGATGTACCGGAGGGGACATTATTTTAACGGAATTTCCACATACATACAGGTGATTCTAATTAATTTGCTAATGTTAATCAGCAATCAGTTTGAAGTATTTGTATGCCATATATAACCACCAGACCTATTAAAAAGAGTCATTAAATGTTTATATATATGTAGATAGTTCAAGCTGGGCAGTGATGTACTGGCGGGAAAAAAGGAAAAAAAACTTTTAACGGAAAATACTTTAAACTCAATAAATACACATAAAATCAGATTTTGTGACTCGATTTTTGTCAAACATGTGTCGTTTAAATCGTAAGACCAATATTCATACCACAAATAAAACTTTCTTTGTGTGTTAGATGCATATCTGGAATAGAAAAACTCTCCTATGAAGACAATTCCGGGATGAGACTGCAAAATGTGTTGAAAATAACATAAATACCACTGATTCATGAAGAAATAATTGACAAAACTTTATAAAATTTGTTCTGTTGTTTCCCCATGCAACCCTTGTTAAAATAAAAAATGTTTCATATAAATATATAGCAGTATTTGCTAAAAAATTGTGTAAAGTTTCAATTTTTCCTAAATGCACCCTTTATGTGAAATTGCCCATGTGTAGTGTAGAATGTTAAAAAATGATACAATTTTAAAAATCTGAAGCATAGCACAGACTCAGAGTGCTTGGGTACTGCATGTAATAGAAGGGGCTATGTTTTTTGGGTTGACAACCGGCCTCCTTTTGTCCTGGTTGACATTACAGGGGATACTACAGCGCTGGTATAGCATAGTTTTTTAACCCTTTCAGTGCGGGGACCATCTTTATACGTCAGAATCTGACCTCCGTAGACGTCAGATTCTGACGTATGAAGACGGTCCCACCCTGAAAGAATTAAAATATTTCTAATTTCCAATATATCTATTCAAATGAACCGGACAGAGCTAACTAAAAAATCTGTGATGATTTCAAAGTGAAAAAAACCCTTTAATTAGCCTCCATGGTTTATACAAAAGTTATTCAGCGCTGTAAGGGTTAATAACGTTATAATTTAACAGCCATCGATAACCGTATGGGCGTGACAGGGTTAATTAAATTACCTTCTTGGGCTAAAGGTGCTAAGTATGCTTTAAAATTGTCTGGGGATTATTCTAGATGGATAACTGACCTATATACATGTACTAGTTAAATTGGTGTGTTAGAAACGTTAATTGGACTAGAATCGACCAACTTCACCAGTTCTCAAATCTGACTATACGTCGGTGTAACCGTTTCCGTTTCCCCCCCCCCCCAGATTCCCGTATATTGAGACGGAAATCCACATTTTATTAACCCTGCTGGTCCCTATTCGGTCCCGGGGATTACACTCCAAAATTAATATGATTACTGCTGAGTACCGTTGGACATAGATCTTTTCAAGAAGATGGGTCGCCACGTTTCGAGTACACATTGAAATCACATGCGCAACATGGTCAACGTCCCATCAAGGGCCGGGTTTGAATTTGTGTCTCAAGTGTGTGAAAATCAAAGTTTATTTTAATATTTATAGCAGCTTACATTCCAAATAAATGTGTTGGGGAGGCAGGGGTTGGTCGGTTGAAATAAATAAGAGTGACCATTACATACTAGTGAGAAAGTATTGCGGAAATATAAGTAACTATACATACATTCAACTAGGATAATAAATACATGTTATCTTGCACAAACGCTGTGGGGTGAAATTGTAATAAGTGTTAGCTATACTAATAAGTTATTCTACTTGCTATTTATCTGCTCTATTATGATACTATTTTGTGTAAATTAAACCTTAGGAAATTCGCGCAAATAATGAGAATTCATTTTTTTATTGAACACTAAACATGCATTGATATTACCTGGGTTTTTTAGGTCTGAATTCTAAAAAGTGTGGAAGTTTAAGTATGCAGTATGTTTATTCAAAACTAGAGATTTAGTTTTCTAATCGCAGGGTCGTAGCCTGCGGGGGGGGGGGGCAAGGGGGGCATTTCATAAAACAAATCAATGCATATTATCCCCACCTGGGCTAATTCTGCCAAGAGACCCGTTTGTTACGAGCCGCCAGCACATCTTTAGGACTTTGTGTTCTATGAGATTCTAATATTTTGAATTTAATTATGTTGTCATTAAAATTAAATTTCAAATAACATCATAAATACTTGAAACAAAGCTGCAGGGTTGTACCTTCTCGCATGGTACATATGGTTAAATATATTTGACCTTGAAATTGACCTTCTGACCTTGAGGATGACCTCAATTCACAAAAATAAGACCAGAAATGGATTTTGCAGTAATCACTAGCAAATGAGGCATTACACTTGTTTCTAACTTGTTATGGTAAAATCATATTTCCGCTCACTTTATCTTAAAATTGAATATTTGATCTTGAAATTGACCTTCTGTTTTTAAAGATGACTGCAAAGCAGAAAAAAAGTCGGACCAGAGATGAATTTTGCAGTCAAAATTACACAAAAATGAGGTATTAAAGTTGTTTCTACCTTTATTTGTTGAAAAGTCATATTTGACCTAGAAATTGAGCTTTGACCTTAAATTGTGTAATAGTGGTCAAGAATGACAAGATGTCGTCCGGCAAATTCTGAATACATGTATCCTCACTATCAATAATGAACAATACAAAAACGTTACACTCCATTATGAGGTACAGTGCTAGTTCCGCCAGACTAATAGTGATGGAGTCTATGACGAGATTTAATCTATCAATTATATGATTTTTCACGTCATGATAATTTAAATCGCGAAATAGAACGTTTTAGAGAAAAAAACGGCTTGACACGTCTTCACATTCGATTCACCATACTCGAAAATGGTTTAAAGTGGTCAGAAAACTCTGGGTCAATAGGCCCCTATTTTGCTCCTATTTCCACCAGTCTAATACCAGCATAACTTCTAGCGCATATATTTTTTAAGATTAGATATAAACGCAGCACAACTAATGTCCTTGACTGTATTCCAACCGGAAAATATCATCATGGCACATACTATCTTTTAAAGATTTTCCTAAATGATTACGAAAACAGATATGTCCTCGAAATAACACGCCACAATCACAACTGAGATGAAAAATAATGTTATTGTTAAGCTACAGTACTTCTAGGGTTATTGCACGCAGGAAGATTAGCATGACCAGATTAATGACCTGAGATAATTAATGATAAGGCCTATAGCGCCACTATGTTTACTTATAACGCGTTGCCCCAAGGTGATTACCAACCCACAAGTGAAGGTATGCCAGCAGTCAGATCACGATGTAATACCAATAACATATTTTTGTTGTTGTTTCGAGAATAACCTTTTCTATTATTCCGGGCATACTCATACTAGCATACTAGATATAGGCTATAACTATAGACCATAATATTAACATATATACCAGTATTTAATTTATATGATTATGCCTATGCTCGATAAATCACTATTATACATGACTTAGAGATAGTGACACCAATAACTTTATAAACCTATATATTCTTGGTGACACAAATCAGGGAAAAAACCTAGCGCTCTCAAAATGCTTAAAAGCGAAGAAACAAAATTAAAATGACTGAAAAACTGTATTTATGTTCCAAAGTTTAAAAAATGTTTGGTTTTGTATCAATACGTCTGGTCCATATGGTCATGATGATACAGAAACAACCTAATAACTGTAGGACCTGCAATAACGAATTGTAAACAAATCTGCTCAAAATGCCAGGTGGTTTACTAACGGCGGCTTGTGGTTTAGCTCTGATCAGATAAGGCGAACGCTGATTAGATGCTAATAATCACGCTAATCACAAATAGATTTGGAGAGGTTTATAATTTCATCTCCTGTAAGATTATGGCTCAGTGATATTTCAACATTTCATATCAAGAGAATCATTAATATATTTATAATGTTTATTATTCATTTAATTGACTATCATTGCACAGTAGATATCCGTTATAGCACGAATTGTTACTACACGAAGAAGAAGAAGTGTTTATTCAACCATAAAAAATTAGTAAATGAAAGATGAGTGAAATAAAATTTACAGGGTGGTTTGGGAGACCTCCATTAAGACCACAAGGTCGCTAGCATGGAGGCCACCCATGATATCATCTATATAAACATATAACATTTTGAAGTTATGAGTAATAAACACATGAGCTATACATGTGAAGTGAGCGAATATATCAAATCGGATATAACACGATGCAACCATGGATCCCAACATTTCACACTATCTTTTGATCATTTTCAGGGGAAAATCGTGTTATAGTATTTCAACATCCGTTTGAGCATGAAATTTTCAGCTAATTTCACATGTTAATCGTGCTAGAAATAGCGGCAATCCTTCACGCTTGGCGTTCACGCGCCGTCGCCATGGTAAATGGTAATGCACATGACAGCACCCTTTTAGAAAAATAGTATCTCAATATTATAACACGAATCGTGTAATAGAGTAATTTGACGTGCACAATTTGATCTCAGAAATTCAACTATATTTATAAATTAATTAATTTAATGCAGCGTGTTCAAATCGTGTAATAAAATATTGTAGCACAAATAATTTTGTGTTTTTTTTAAATCGGGTAATACGGTATCATGGCGCGAGTGTGTTGTTTTTTTACACGTTTTTTATTCATGTAAAAAAGTACATGTATTATCTGATTATAGCACGACTGTGGTGTTTTCCAAGTTTTTAAAATCGTGCCATAGCACGAATATGATGGTTTTTTTATCGTTCTTTTCCATGTTTTTAATCGTGTAATAACAGGAATACGACGGCCACAATTTATCTGAGTGGTTATGTTCTCTACTATACTGTGGAGCACATCATGTTTCCTGTCGCGCAGTACACTTTTTAAAATTACAGGGCGGCAATATGATTAGAGCCCTTTCATTTACGCTGTTTAAATATGTAAGCTCTCATTTAAGCTTGAATTACATATACCTCCGTGTTTGTAATTCACTGGTTATTTTAAATAGACATAAATCTAATATGAACTCCAATCTCCTGGGAGCTAAAACATGAATAAAACAACATCAGTGATAAGATGTTTTAATAAACTATTTTGGAAAAAACCCCATAATATTTGTGTTGTAGTGAATTAGCATATCGCACGATATAAAAAAAATTATTATTAAAATTTTATTACACGATTTGGAAACATGTAGAGGGAACATCGTGCTCGCGTTGTGATGTTTTATTGTCCGATTAAAAAAAATAGTATTTTGTTTTATAATGCTTTATTACACGATTGAATAAACATGCCATTTTGTTAAATATTTTATACATTGTTTTAGCGTAATAGATTTAAATATATTTATATGCTGACAAAGATCACAGTCACCTATACATGGCTGATTGATAGGCGTGCTCCACACCCCCCTCCCATCTCCACAGGACGTGTCAGTGTGAATCACAGGTCTCGTATGATCTCACGTTGAGAGTGATATTTCACGAGATCAATTGACAAGCACATGTAGGCCTACCCTCAAAATGATGACGTCATCAAACAGTGTCCATGACATGGCCTCGTATACACGGAAGCTGTTAGATGCAAAAGGGGATAGTTGGACGAAACGTTCCGGCATACCTACTGCCTGTATGGCTGTGAACGCGTTGAGGGCAGGCGGGCAGGCAGGCAGCCCCCCTCCTTCTTCACACCTATAGTGGGGAGGGGGAGCCGCTGCAGGCTTACAGCCTCCCGGTAGAGAAGACGAGGCGGATTACCAGGGAGGGGTGTGGTGTACCCCACTAGTTTCTGCCCGGCTACTATCCGGGTCCGGGTGTAGGGTAAAGAGGTGGGGTGGGTGAGGCATGTACCAAGTTTCGTTAATCTCACTGGTTCACAAGTTCGACCCCAGCTCTGTCCCAACCAATTAGATGTCACATATAAGTCATCGTTGTTTAACAGGTCGACAGCAATGACACAACGTCCAATCGAACCGCCACACTATAATTAATTACCGATATTCATGAGGACATTAACGAAACTGAGCTGAGCTGGTCATAACTAATTAGAGACATGCATAAATTATAAAGTAATTCCTCGTTATATGATAGGCTGAGCGCAAAGACACCACTTGCAATGTAATTTCATTTGCGTGCATTTAATTAGTAGGCCTATGTAGGCTTATCGTATTAATATACAAACCATAACAATAATAATTATAATAATAATAACTATAAATTAGTATTCGTTTAAAGAACATAATACATTATACAATTGTGAACCAAAATAATGGTATAATAATTTTAGATCAGGTGTCCATATAAAAATTATTCTGTGGAAACATACTATAACATATCTCTTAATTCGTCATTCGTACAAGTGATTTGGTGCTTTTCAGATTAGACGTTACATATTTCATTATTCGTAAGTGTAATTGTACTTCTATTGGTTGGCCTTTGCAAATGAGATGCAATGTTCAAATGAGATGCAATGTTCAAATTATTGTGCGTTATATAAGGTATATGCATACAATTGTCGGAAACATTTTCTCCAATAAATATAAAACTTAATAATCGACTTTGCTGAGATGCCCATACAAACAATAAGAATTTATGCTAAAACCACGCCACAGCAAGTGCACGCGGCCCAAAACAAATCCTGCAGTAATTTAGTTTGCAATAATTCGGGACCTGAGATATCAATGAATAAAATTAAGAATAGATGTAGGAGCCTTGATAGAAACAAATTAGCGCCAGCAATCGGTTTGAGAGACAAAAATGACGTAGCTTCTGACTGGCGTGACACAGAAAGAATATTGGAAAATAACTTTGAGGAGACAAAAATAAAAATAGAGAGTATCATATTGTTTTAGGCCCTGAAGATAATCTGCATTGCTTATTAAAATACAGTGGTGGCGTGGTAGGTTACGACACAAAGTACGATTTTATGGCGGCTAGGTTCAAAACGTCCGCTGTAACTTTTTGTGATAACCAGAATAAAGGTAGGGTAGGTATAGCAGGGTTGTGTAATAGAGAAGATACTAACACACATACATTGCATTTTCAAATGATGCAAGTTAACATGCCTTGCTCTACTACTAATTGCACACATGATAGAACATTGCACATATTTAATGACTATAATGGCCACTTTTGGACCAGGCCATGTGCTTTTGATAAATAATTTGCCCCCATAATTCAACATGGTAAGGCTAGAGATATGCATAACGCTGTAATTCACCAACGTTTAGAGACCTCACTGTGTAATTTTCATGGCCTGGCAGCTTACAGGGAGCATATACAACAGGATCCAGCTCTAAAACCTTTTCTTGAAGCATTATTGACTGGATTTAAAGCTGTCATGCGGGCTTGGTGTCCTCGAGTACAAGATTCTTCGATAATGAGTTATAAACTATTTATTTCAAACATACCTCCCCAGACTATACCAGACGGTGCAAAATTTAAATTATTAAATTATTTGGACAAACAGTGGTTCTCCTACCCATGGAAAGAGGCTATGTCTGCAGATATTTTCTTTCGTATTCCTGTTGAATCTCGCTCAAATCCTTTGCTTTCAACAAATAATACTACAGAACGTAAATTCAAAGAAATAGACAGCACCGATTTAAATAATATTGTAAATAAGAAAATGTCCTCCATAGTCTGGCTGTTCATAGATAGCGTTATGTACAGAGATGTGAAATTAAGCAATGAGAATTCTGAAAATAATAAACATAAACGTAGGCCTATATGGGAAAAAGGTGTGGAATTAGAATGTGTCAAGAAGGCTCTTTTTATAATACAAAATGACGGTGTTCGTTAGCTGCCTGATTACCATGTCCATGGGTGGGTTCTGGTAACTTCTCAGCAACATATAGAAAGTAATAACATGAACGTCCAACCTCCACTTTTCGACCCTATCTCTCAGCGCGACCACGATTACGACTTAAAGGCTAATCCCAGAAATTTTCTAGCAGATTTAGATTTCACTGCTTCCATAGCGTGGCGTTCTGAATTAGAAAGTCAATTGCCTCTTCAAAATGTAAAAATTCCTGTCTACCAACATATTTGCAACTTATATCTGTGTATTTGTAGCTGTAGGTCCTTTCTGAAAAAGGGACAACCTTATTTCTGTAAGCATCTGTATGCCATTCACGCTGCCCTAAGACAATTGAATTCGCCTGTGCAGATAGTGGAATACTGCCAATATATTACCCCGTCACTAACATCATATCTAGCTGAAATTTACCAAAATAAACAACCGAGCCCACTATTTTCTTATAGTGAGTTAGATCTAGTTAAAAATTTAATAAGCCAATCGCATGAGGCAACTGCCGAAGAGTTACAATTAGCCAAGCAAGGGAAATTATTACAGAAATTAAACCAGACTCGGCACTCTGACATTAAAAAAAATAGTTTTCTTGGAACTCCTGCTAAACGCGCGCCTCATAACGGTGGTAAATGACGGGTGGGGGTCCCATAAAAGAAAGTAATTACTCTTTAACAGAACAAGATTTTACCACAAATGATCCCTACAGTCCTAAAGTTGACTTCCCATCATCTGCACAAGAACGTCATTGTGGTAGAAAGCGGACTAGAACTGCGACACGTGGGGTAAGTATGTCAAAACTAAAAGACCATGCAATTAACGCCTTAAATACTAAATTAAATAATGATGATAATGTAGAGCCAAAAAAGAAACGTCGGCGGTTAGGAACACGTGAAGCTGTTAATAAGGAAAATATTTTAGACAATTTTAAACCGACATTAATATGCAATGCGTGCATTGCAGAGGGGAATGTAACACCATTTATTGCCAATAATCAAAAAGATATAGACGCTCATTTAAAAGTAGTGCACGCCACCATAGTCTGCGGTTTATGCTTTCAAGAAAAAGGTATAATCAACAAATTTGTAACAGAAATCATAATCCTACAGAAAATTACCCGTAGATTTTTTACATTACTTGCATACATCCCATACAATATGTTATATAATTGTTAATTGTTATATATCTTGTATTATTGTATGTTAGACAATTGTTATATATCTTGTATGTCATCATTCATCGTGTGTTTCTCATTTCCATCGTATGCTAATGTGAATGCTAATGTAATCATGTTTATTACTATGTATATGTTGTACATAAACTGCTTAATACAAATGATTTAACAAATAATTAATATAAACTAAACTGGTTGCATTAAATAAAATTTACATTTATAACTCTCATGTGTTTCTTGTTGTTTTCATTGCTGTAATTAAACCCCGCCTATCCCCTCCAACGCCGGGCAGCTGGGATGTTGCATCTCAGGCTGCAGGCAGCAGGGGGATTAGTACCCCTCTCCTGCCTGTTAGCTCTGACACCCCACCCTGTCAGTAGGCCTGCCATTGCTGTAGCCCCCCACCCTAACACCTAGCGCCAGGGTACATGACGTAATCGATGCCGGAACGTTTCGGCAAAGAATGACCACGAGCCTGTTAGATCGGAACCATCTGAGCCTGTGGAATATTGATTAGCACATAAACCGGTGACGCGCTGTATGGGATTCCCTGTGAGATGTCACGTGATGTTTTTGTATTGTATGTACCAGTACCACCATCGATGCAAAGCATAGGCCCTATCTAGAAAGGCGCTGGATACTCATTAAAACTGACGATTATACAACGGTATAAAGGCCTGGCCTAAATAGAAAAACGCTGAGCCGGCGTTGTTGCGAAGGTGGTTCCGCCTCTATGACGCTGGCCCAGCATCAGAACGACACTAGTTGGGCGTCTGCGTTTGCCGGAAGGTGGACTAAAGATATATGACAGCAGATATATGGTGTCTGTCCAGCGTTGGTATGATAATGGCCCACCATAATGGGTCGGTGTTGGACAACCTTGACACTCGGCAGGTACAAGACATAGGGCCATTGTTGGTTTGATCAGGCCCGACGTTGAAGACGACGGACCGGCATCGCCCCAGCATTGGATACGCGTCTTGTAGGCCTATAGGGCCTAATTGCTGGGCTATCTCTTCCCAGCAAACACGAGGCGTACGCGTTGAACCGGTGCTGGTTTGATGCTGGGCCTGCATCGCAGACGGTGAACCAGAATTGGTCCAGCATTGGGTCAGCGTCACGTGTTTGCTGGGTGATATAACGGCAGTCGCTAAACTTTTGGGCCAATGCCGGTTCATATTCGACCCGTTCCGTGTGGTGTATTTACCAGCATCTTTTATGACAAGCGTATAGGGCCTACCCTGTTACGTGTAACTCGCTTTGACCCAGCTCTAAAACTACACTGCACAATTTGTAAATTGTATATTTTATTCAATCAAAAAAAATGTAGGCCTATTTATACAGTGGCCCAGTCACTCCCTATAAGAAGCCTCACTGGATGATACTGACAACAACCAGTGAGGCGGTTTATAGTCATTCTCTATAAGAAGCCTCACTGGATGGCACTGACAACAACCAGTGAGGCGGTTTATAGTCATTCTCTATAAGAAGCCTCACTGGATGGCACTGACAACAACCAGTGAGGCGGTTTATAGTCATTCTCTATTAGAAGCCTCACTGGATGGCACTGACAACAACCAGTGAGACGGTTTTCAGTCATTTTCTATAATAAGCCTCACTGGATGGTACTGACAACAACCAGTGAGGCGGTCTATAGTCATTCTCTATAATAAGCCTCACTGGATGGCACTGACAACAACCAGTGAGGCGGTTTTCAGTCATTCTCTATAAGAAGCCTCACTGACAACAACCAGTGATGCGGTTTTCAGTCATTCTCTATAATAAGCCTCACTGGATGGTACTGACAACAACCAGTGAGGCGGTTTATAGTCATTCTCTATAATAAGCCTCACCGGATGGTACTGACAACAACCAGTGAGGCGGTTTTCAGTCATTCTCTATAATAAGCCTCACTGGATGGTACTGACAACAACCAGTGAGGCGGTTTTCAGTCATTTTCTATAATAAGCCTCATTGGATGGCACTGACAACAACCAGTGAGGCGGTTTATAGTAATTGTCTACAAGAAGCCTCACTGGATGGCACTGACAACAACAATTATACGGAATTAAATTGTTTATAATTTAATTCGTAACATGTGTAGGCATATGGTTTCACTTTCTGAATATTAAAAGCCAGGTAGAGAATAAGCTATGTATTTATACCCCTTGGCCTGGTCTCATCAGAGTGATGAGACCAGGCCAAGGGGTATAAATACATAGCTTATTCTCTACCTGGCTTTTAATATTCAGAAATTAAGACTATTGTCGTTTTTAATCGGTTTTATTAGAATGATAAGCAGATGAAATCACTGATATTATCATTGAAATCAGTGTTTAAACATCAAAATTGCAAATGTTTCTTCTCGATTAAAACAAATGTGAGTAATTCCCACTCACCTGAAGTTGTTTGTCGCAGTAGTGAGACACAACTTCAAGTGAGTGCAGATTTAAATAGATAAATTTAGCGGGATAAGGGTTAATATACCGGATATATATCAATGACTGGTATATATCCGGTATGACGTTGTCCTGATTATATACGTTACATTGCTGCATATCATATATTTGTTTTAATATTGAGAGAGTAATTATTGTTCTACAAAGCCAAAAGGCAGTATCTTTTTACTTGTAAAGTAACTAGATACTGCCTTTCGGCTGTTTGCACAGAGCCAATGGGGGGGAATATCCATCGGTTGTACCAATCAGCAATGGGGGGGGGGGGGGGTATCCATTGAAATTTCCCATGGTATATGTTTGACTTCACTATAATCACTAAGCTATAATCGCTTGTGCGTTGTAGGGTCATTGTATTATTACTTCCTCATCTTCTTTCAATAATCTATTATCATTACTTTTACGCGCCCTAATTTTATGTGCTGTTGTATTTTAGATTAAAAATTGAAAAAAACATGCTCAAACATATATTAACTGTGCCGTGCAACGTCAAAATGCACCATCTTCTTCCCACTCATCTTTACTTTCGCAAGTAGACAGTTACTGTATTTTAGCCGATCGAACTGATTTTTCTGTTGTTATGAATTGTACATACAAAATGTTTAATGTTACCCTGATAACATCGCCACGTAAATATGTTAGGCGACCCGGTAATACCGGGTAGTCGAAAGTAGCCTCATCTATTTTAATATTTGTTACAATCTTTAGCAAAATATGTTATTTGTTAATATCCCATATTTTACCAATATGTTTTATGTTGAACTTAATAAAATGTTGGATGACTCTATACTGGTTGTGGTTCATGACGTTCTGATACAAATAATTCAAAATATTGTAGCGTTAGCTGGTTTGGCTCACTCCACGTCAAGTTCATAGTTGAAAATAGTTATCTAATACTATACCGCTCAAAAACATACAATTAGTTATCAAGATTAGGATGATACCATTATCAACAGATAATTACGGTTCTGCAGCTTTCATTTGGAGCATTGTGCCATTATAAGATTTGGAAAATTAAACAATATTTTCACATACATATATTTCTCGTGGTATTAAGTCTCTATTAACTCGGCAAACACCAGATACTGACCCAATGATGGGCTATTGCTGGACCAGCATCGCAAACATGATATCTTTGTCTCGTGACTACTAGGCAAAGACGCAAATCCGAAACTATATATGAATATTGCTTTACGTCGCTTTCTGAAGAAACATGGCAATATCGCGACAGAAGGAAGCCCGAAGCCGGGACTATGCCCTACTCTTATTTATTAGAATAACTTCAAGGGTTCTTTATAGTGCACAGTACCATAGAAAGCACTGTACACACCATGCCTTTGAACAGTTTGGAGCACTGTATATGCACAACCACGATGACAAATATCCGACTCAACCGGGATTCGAACCTGGTACTTCCAGGTTATAAGCCCCAGTCGATAAGAATGAGCCATCGCCGCCGGCTAAATCCTAAACTATAGGCCTGCATTTACTTATCACCTCCGCCTAGGAAGTTATCGTGCTGGTTGGTCTGTCTGTCCGTCGGTTTACGTAAAAAGCAATGAACGGATTTGCATTCTATTTTTACCAGAGATATGTGTCTCGGGCCAAGAAACAAGCGATTCGATTTTAGGGGTGATCCGGAACCAGGAGTCGGATATCGCACGGATTTGCATGTAAATTTTACCAGAGATTTTTTTCCGGGCCAAGGACTCACGTTACTTAAAAATAGATAATGACTATAAACCGCCTCACTGGTTGTTGTCAGTGTCATCCAGTGAGGCTTCTTATAGATAATGACTATAAACCGCCTCACTGGTTGTTGTCAGTACCATCCAGTGAGGCTTCTTATAGATAATGACTATAAACCGCCTCACTGGTTGTTGTCAGTACCATCCAGTGAGGCTTCTTATAGATAATGACTATAAACCGCCTCACTGGTTGTTGTCAGTACCATCCAGTGAGGCTTCTTATAGATAATGACTATAAACCGCCTCACTGGTTGTTGTCAGTGCCATCCAGTGAGGCTTCTTATAGATAATGACTATAAACCGCCTCACTGGTTGTTGTCAGTACCATCCAGTGATCTTATAGATAATGACTATAAACCGCCTCACCGGCTGTTGCCACTGGTGCCATCCAGTGAGGCTTCTAATAGAGAATGACTATAAACCGCCTCACTGGCTGTTGCCACTGGTGCCATCCAGTGAGGCTTATTGTAGAGAATGACTATAAACCGCCTCACTGGTTGTTGTCAGTGTCATCCAGTGAGGCTTATTATAGGGAATGACTATAAACCGCCTCACTGGTTGTCGTCAGTGCCATCCAGTGAGGCTTATTATAGATAATGACTGAAAACCGCCTCACTGGTTGTTGTCAGTACCATCCAGTGAGGCTTCTTATAGATAATGACTATAAACCGCCTCACTGGTTGTTGTCAGTGCCATCCAGTGAGGCTTCTTATAGATAATGACTATAAACCGCCTCACTGGTTGTTGTCAGTATCATCCAGTGAGGCTTCTTATAGAGAATGACTGAAATCCGCCTCACTGGTTGTTGTCAGTACCATCCAGTGAGGCTTATTATAGAGAATGACTGGAAACCGCCTCATTGGTTGTTGTCAGTACCATCCAGTGAGGCTTCTTATAGAGAATGACTGAAAACCGCCTCACTGGTTGTTGTCAGTACCATCCAGTCAGGCTTCTTATAGAGAATGACTATAAACCGCCTCACTGGTTGTTGTCAGTGCCATCCAGTGAGGCTTCTTATAGAGAATGACTATAAACCGCCTCACTGGTTGTTGTCAGTGCCATCCAGTGAGGCTTATTATAGATAATGACTGAAAACCGCCTCACTGCAGTTGTTGTTTGTGCCATCCAGTGAGGATTGTAATAGAAAATGACTAAAAACCGAGCTGTCAAATTTACCTTTGGTAGTGTTTTTGTCTATCTGTAGGCTAAGTCTTCGATTTACTCAAAAAGTAATGAGCAGATTTTCTTGAAATTTCACCATATGTGTGTCTGCGGCCGAAGGAACAATTCTGCTGAAGCAATTAGGCCTAGTAGTGTAGTGGTTAAGCTCCCATAATGGAACCATTGTGCATTTTATGATTAAAGCATGAAACTTCCACCATTATTAGTACATATCCTGTAGTTTATTTTAAGATGTGGAGGTAAGTTAGATTTGACCCCTGGTGACCTCTAGAGGTCATTGACCTTGAAAGGTCAAAATATCTAATTGCGAAGCTAAAAAGTGGTGAAAATTGTGTATTACAATATCTATGAAATGTTTTTGTATTCCATAAGTGTGCGAAATACTCTAAGAGACTCTTGGTAATCATACAAATACCATCAAGGTCATGTCAAGGTTACTTTAGGGTCATTTGAAGGTCAAAATGGCCACAAATAGTGAAAATATCCACTTTTAAACAATTTAAACAATACTAGTGGTGCAGTCATCTATTACAAAGGATTACTTTTGACACAGTCTTGGTCAGATATCTTTTCCACGCGCATTTTGGGAGATTGAGGGCAGTATCTAACTTGGGGGGGGGGGGGATACACCCTAAGTATTCCCCTCACTACACCCTTTCCTAAATTTTTAATTGGACGAGCAAAATTACAGTGTGCAGCAGCTGTTAAACATCAGTTTGGGCTCCCGTGGAAAACTATTGATGCATAATTGGGCTATGAAGTCTAACATGGGTTGAGATTATGTTTTACTTGGATAACGACGAAAAACAAGGTCAAGGTCATATCAAGGTCATTTCAAGGTCATACTGTCAAAAATATGTAAACAAAAAATCAGAAAGTTCGGCAAAATACTTGGGTCATAGTATACTCGTTTGGCTCCCATAATAAAACAAGTGTGCATTTTATGATTAAAGTATGAAACTTCTATTATTATTAGCACATATCCTGATCTTTATTTTAAATTGTGGAGGTGAGCTAGATTTGACCCCTGACGACCTCTAGCGGTCATCTACACCGAAAGGTCATATAAGCATTCGGAATGCCAAAAGTGGTGAAAATTGTGTATTACCGGGTACCATATTTATAAACTATTTTTGTATTCCAGAAATATGTCAAATGCACAGAGAGACTACTATTATTGATAAAAATAACACCAAGGTCATAGCAAAGTTACATCAAGTTCATTTCAAGGTCAAAATCGCAAAAGAATGTGAAAATATCCCCTTTATATAAAATTCAACGCGGTTAGTGATGCAATTAACTATTACAAAGACTGATTTTGAGATATTATTGGTCAGACATATTTTCCACAAAAAATTTCAAGAAATTGAGGGCAGTGTCAGCCTTGGGAGGGGTATCACACCCTCATTCCCCTTATTACACTCATTTCCCAATGATTAATTGTACGACCAAAAATTGCATCTTGCAGCATTGTGAAACATCAGCTTGGGCTCCCATGGCAAAATATCAATACATAATTGGGTTATGAAGGATCATATGGTTTGGAACTGTGTTTTGCTGGGGTACCGTCTGAAAGCAACGTACATGTCATATCAAGGTCACTTGAAGGTCAAACTGGCAAAAATCCTAAAAATATATACTCTCACTTACTTACAACTCCGTTGACCTCTTGAAATTGAGTTTTTATTTGCAGAATATGTATGATATTGATAATTTGGTGATAGTTTTAACACACAGTGATTATATGTCCCAATATATTATATTAAAATACACACCTTTGAAATGATCTTAACTTGACCCAAAAAGCACAATTTTATGAAGCCGATGTCAACTGTTACCGCCATGTAGGCCCTACATCGCTTGGTTCATATAATACAAGATAAAAATACTCCGCCCCTCCCTTGTAATTGAATGTGCCTCCCCTTGTGTAGGATACAAGTGAACAAGTAGATTATTACTGTTCATTGTCTCATATGCGTAATGAATAGATGGTGCAATTATGTAATTATCACGGCGTGTAATACTCTGAGAGAGGGATTTTTAATAAGAAGAATTGGCAAAAGCATAATAATTTCGGCGATTTCTTGGCAGCCATTTTTATTTTTTTTCAATTCTCAAAGATGAGAGCTCTACATCCGCCCAGATATCAATACAGGCGTGGATAATTCAAATAGCAAAAACTATATCAGCCAAAACAAAGTGTTTTTATTACAATAAGATTTTTTATCAATCCCTTATAACATATACTAATCCGTTATAACGGTCTACTAATCCGTTTTAGCGGTATAATATTCCGTTATAACGGACTAGTACTTCGTTATAGCGGTAGAGTATTTCGTTATAACCGTCTACTAGTCCGTCATAACGGTCTACCATCCCGTTATAACGGTCTCGTATTTCGTTATGACGGTTTAGTATCACGTTATAACGGTATACTAATCCGCTATAACGATATATTATTCCGTTATAACGGTCTAGTATTTCATTATAACTGCCTACTATCCCGTTATAACGGTCTAGTATTTCGTAATAACGGTATACTATTCCGTTATAACGGTTCAGTATTTCGTGATGACGGTCTACTAATCCGCTATAATAGTCTACTATCCCGCTATAACGGGCTAAGAATCCGTTATACCGGTCTACTATTCTGTTATAACGATCAAGTACTCCGTTATAACGGTATAGTATCTCGTTATAACGGTCTAATATTTCGTTATAACGGTCTACTTATCTGTTATAACTGTTTACTATCCCGTTATAACGGTCTAGTATTTCGCTATGACGGTCTAGTATCACGCTATAACGGCCTACAAATCCGTTATAACGGCTTAATAATCTGATAAAACGGTCTAAAATTCCGGTATAACGGTCTAGTATTTCTTTATAACGGTCTGCTAATCCGTTATAACGGTATACTGTCCCGTTATAACGGCCTAGTTTTTTCCTTATGACGATCTGTTATCACGTCATAACGGTCTACTATTCCGTTATAACGGTACACTAATCCGCTATAACGGTCTAGTATTTAATTATAACTGCCTACTATTCCGTTATAACGGTCTAGTATTTCGTTATAACGGTCTACTATTACGTTATAACGGTTTAGTATTTCGTTATAATGGTCTACTATCCCGTTATAACGGTCTAGTATTTCGCTATGACGGTCCACTAATCCGTTATAATGGTCTACTATTCCGTTATAACGGTCTAATCATCCGTTATACCGGTCTACTATTCCGTTATAGCGATCAAGTATTCCGTTATAACGGTATATTATATCGGTATAAAGGTATAGTATCTCGTTATAACGGTCTACTATTTCGTTATAACGGTCTACTCATCCGTTATAACTGTCTATTATCCCGTTATAACGGTCTAGTATTTTGCTATGACGGTCTAGTATCACGCTATAACGGCCTACACATCCGTTATAACGGCTTATTAATATGTTAAAACGGTCTACTATCCCGTTATAACGGTTGAGTATTTCTTCATAACGGTCTTCTAATCTGTATAACGGTCTACTATTCCGTTATAACGGTCTAGTATTTCATTATAACTGTCTACTATTCCGTTATAACGGTCTAGTCTTTTGTTATAACGGTCTACTATCCCGTTATAACGTTTTAGTATTTCGTCACAACGGTCTCCTATCCCGTTATAACGGTCTAGTATTTCGTTATGACGGTCTAGTATCACGTTATAACAGTCTACTAATCTGTTATAACTGTTTATTAATCCGTTATAACGGTCTACTAATCCGTTAAAACGGTCTACCAATACTTTATAACGGTCTACTATTCCGTTATAACGGTATACTCTTCCGTTATAACGGTCTGGTATCTCGTTATAACGGTCTACTATTTCGTTATAACAGTTTACTAACCCGTTATAACTGTCAGACAATTATAACGGATTAGTCTGTCTACTAGACAGTCTGTCTACTATCCCGTTATAACGGTCTAGTATATTGTTATGACGGTCTGTTATCACGTTATAATGGTCTACTATTCCGGTATAACGGTCTACTATTCCGTTATAACGGTCTAGTATTTCATTATAACAGTCTGTTATTCCGTTACAACGGTCTAGTCTTCCGTTATAACGGTCTACTATTCCGTTATACCTTTTTAGTATTTTGTTATAACGGTCTACTCTCCCGCTAAAACGGTCTACTATCCAGTTATAACGGTCTAGTATCTTATTATAACTGTCTACTATCCCGTTATAACCGTCTAGTATCTCATTATAACTGTCTACTATTCCGCTATAACCGTCTAGTCTTTCGTTATAACGGTTTACTATTCCGTTATAACGGTACAGTATTTCGTTATAACGGTCTACTATCCCGTTATATCGGTCTAGTAGTTTTTTATGACGGTCTAGTATCACGTTATAACTGTCTACTAATTTGTTATAACAGTCTACTAATCCGTTATAAAGGTTTACTGATCCATTAAAGAGATCTACTATTCCGTTATAACGGTCAAGTCTTCCGTTATACCGGTCTACTATTCCGTTGTGGCGGTCTAGTATCTCGTTATAAAGGTCTACTTTCCCGTTATAACGGTCTAGTATTTTGTTTTAACGGTCTAGTATCACGCTATAACGGCTTCCAAATCCGTTATACCGGCTTACAAATCCGTTATAACGGTCTACTATTCCGTTATAACGGTCTAGTAGTTCGTTATGGCGGTCTACTATTTCGGTTTAACGGTCAAGTCTTCCGTTTTAAGGGTCTACTATCCGTTATAACTGTATAGTATTTCGTTATAGCGGTCTACTATCTCGTTATAGTGGTCTTTTATTTCTTTATGACTGTTAAGTCTACCGTTATAACGGTCTACTATTCCGCTATAATGATCTAGTAACTCGTTATAGCGGTTTAGAATTTCGCTATAACGGCCTACCAATCCGTTATAACTGTCTACTATCCCGTTACAACGGCCTACTAAGCTGTTCTAACGGTCTACTAATCCGTTATACCTACTAATCCGTTATAACGGTCTACTAATCTGTTATAACGGTCTACTAATCCGTTAAAACGGTCTCGTATTTCGTTATACCGGTCTCTTATTTCGTTATAGCATTCGGGTATTTCTTTATAACGGTCTAGTAGTTCGGTATAGCAGTTTACTTATCTGTTATAGCAGTCTACTAATTCGTTATAACGGTCTAGTATTTTGTTACAACGGTTATAACTGATTAAAAGACTGTTATAACGGAATAGTAGACCGTTATGAATTCTCAAGGATAAGAGCATCCGCCCAGATAACAGGACAGACATGGATAATTCAAAGAGAAAAATCGATATCAGCCAAAACAAGGTCATCTACGGAAGTGGATTTGTTGTTTAATCCGTTATAACGGTCTAGTATTTCGTTATAACGGTCTACCAAATTTTTATAATTTCTACTATCCCATTATAGCGGTCTATTATTTAGTGATTATAATTTTGTATGTCGTTATAACGGTCTAGTATTTAGTTATGACCTTGATAACGGTCTAGTATTTCGTTATAACGGTCTACTATTTCGTTATAACGAGTTATAGGAAAAAGGAGACCGTTATAAAGAAATACTAGACCGTTATAAAATGATAGTATACCGTTATAACGGTTCAGTATACCGTTATAACGGATTAGTAGACCGTTATAACGAAACTCTAGACCGTTATAGCGAAATAATAGACCGTTATAACGAAATAGTATTCCGTTGTAACGAAATACTAGCCATTTATAACGGGAAAATAGACCGCTATAGTGCAATAATGAACCGTTATAGCGGAATAGTAGACCGCTATAACGGATTAGTATACCGTTATAACGAAATACTAGACCGTTATAACGAAATGCTAAACCGTTAAAACGGGATATTAGACAATTATAACGGATTAGTATTTCGTGATTATGGTCTTGTAGGTCGTTATAACGGTCTAGTATTTAGTTATGACCTTGATAACTGTCTAGTATTTCGTTATAACGGTCTACTCTTTCGTTATAACGGTTTATAGCAAAATAGTAGGCCGTTTTAAAATAGTAGGCCGTTTTAACGAAATACTAGACCGTTATAAAATGATTGTATAACGTTATAACGGATTAGTAGACCGTTATAATGGATTAGTGGACAGCTATAACGGACTAGTATACCGTTGTAACGGATTAGTAGACCGTTATAGCGAAACTCTAGACCGTTAAAGCGAAATAATAGACCGTTATAGCGAAATAGTATTCCGTTGTAACGAAATACTAGCCATAATAATAAACCGCTATAGTGCAATAACCGTTATAGCGGAATAGTAGACCGTTATAACGGATTAGTAGACCGCTAAAACAAAATACTAGACCGTTATAACGAAATGCTAGACCGTTATAACGGAATAGCAGACTGTTATGATGGATTAGTATGTCGTTATAACAAAGTAGTAGACCGTTATAACGAAATACTAGACCATTATACCGGAACAGTAGATCGCTATAACATATTAGTAAACCATTATAACGAAATAATATATCGTTATAACGAAATACTAGCGAAATAATAGACCGTTATAACGGAATGGTAGATGTGCAAAGTGGGTAATATATATTATATATCCTATTTGATGGCTATCAAAGGTTTAGTCTAGTAATAATGCAATTGTTGCCGACAAGTGGAGGAAAAGCGCAATGTCCTAATAATGCAGTATGAATTGCAGTATGAATTGAATACAGAACGATGGAATAATCGGTTTTATATATATATCATGGTGACAGGGTCCTAATTTAACGAGAAAATGTGGCAGTCATGACATCGATATTTTGCCGAGCTTTCTGAAAAATTGATGCAGCTTAGAAATTAATTATAGTATCCGGTATGTTGAAAATTGTAAAATTTGACTAATTTCTTGCAAAGTTTGAGTTTTTGCAGCCACAATAAATTATGAAGTTGATTTGTGGCGGCCATTTTAAAATTCAGTGAAATCTTTTAATAAATTGCTTGTACATCCCCATATCGTGGGGAATGTGATTGTAAGATTTGGATCATTTCTGATTAGGGCTTTGAGTTTTTCCGCTTACAAAAAAATTTGATTTTGAACTCTGGGAGCTATTTTCGTAGCATGTTTAATAACTCACTTGCACATCCCCAAGTTGTTGAGAGTGTGATGCCTCACGCTTGATAGATCCCGGCGCGGAAATCCCTCTTTCCCTACGGCTGTGGGATAAAAACTGGCTCACCACTTCTATAAGATATTAGTGTCACGCTAAGAATATATATAAAATTCAACATTCTAGTCGAGCAGTTATAATCAGTATAAAAGGCCGTCATTTCTTCTAAATTTATGTGGTCTTCTAACAACGTCCAGCTACCTGGAACATTAGACTAGAGAGACTAGATGCATGGCTTACATTATGCATCTATGCCTATATATAATGATGTGGTCCCGAATTAGAAAATTTGTTGACCAAACTTATTGAAGGAGACATATGATTGGTACATGGATGCTAGTAAATTTATAACCAATAGAATGAAACCAATTACATTAAGGGAAATTACACTAATAAAACTGAGCTGTCTTTAAATTATCAGATATGGCTCACCTGCATAAAGTTAGGTTGATGTAGATAGATGTGATTCTAGAAAAATTGTATACATGTGCAATCACCAGACTGGAGCTCAGGCTCCTTTAAGTGGAGACACGTTCGAAAAAGAAATTGGAAAAGCTCTGAAGAAAAGATGTGATCATGGTAACAGTTTTTGCCAGTTTGACCTTGAAATGACCTTGACATGACCTTCAAATTGCTTTCGGATGGTACTTCAGTAAAACACAACCCCACTCTATGTCAAACTTCATAAACCCAAATATTTATCAATATCTAGCTTCGGGAGCACAGACTAATCTTTAACAATGCTGCATATTTGTAATTTGGCCCGCTCAACTAAATAGTGAGGAAGAAGCGTAATAAGTGGAAGATAGCCTCCTTCCCAAGGTTGATACTGCCCTTAATGTCATAAAATGTGTGTGGAAAATACATAGGACAAAGAATATGTCAAAAACAGTCCTTTGTAATAATTGACTCCACAAACACAGTGTGGAAATTGATAAAAAAGTGGACATTTTAATTATTTTCTGCCAGTTTGACCTTTAAATGACCTTGGTGTGACTTTGACATGACCTTGGTGTTATGTTTATGATTCAGAACAGTCAAGTCGAGTATTTGACACATGTTTGGGATACAGAAACAAATAATAGACATTGTTATATATAATTTTCACTACTTTTTGGCTTTGCCAGTGAATATTTTGACCTTTCGAGGTCAATGACCTCTAGAGGTCATCAGAGGTCAAATCCAGCTTACCTCCACATCTAAAAATGTCCCTTAGGATATGTTCTACAAGTGGTGGAAATTTCATGCTTTAATCATAAAATGCACAATAGGTTACCTTATCTACTAAACTATGGCGCTCTACACTGATTAAAATGGGCACCAGAAACAATATTTTCAGATTTTGAGGACTTGGATCACTTTGCATCCATAGCATCCCCTTATGTAGCCTGCCTATATGTAGGCCTATGTGGGCGATTTCTGGAGTCATTTCTTGTCGCGCAATATAACCCTTTAGTGCGTTTTTACCTTGTCTGTTGCTCTGATGCGCGACATAGCGACAATTGGCCAGCCCTGATATTAATATTAGGCATAGCTATGCTAGAAATACAAAATACTCAAAAGAGTATTATGCATTTCAGATCATATCTATAGGCCTACCAAGTATAGTCAACCTTACAAATTATGTTCTTCTGTATAAGAAGCAAGGTCATTGAAAATTGTCCAAGATGTAGGCCTATGTAACGTTAGACATATGTAAACATTTTTCTGTTTATTGCCTTTGAATTACCTAAGTAGCACTACTAGCGCTAGTCGAGGGGCTCTGAACTAAGCTAATACCCGATATTAAAGAATCCGGAACATATAAACAGGACCATAATAATAGCCACACAGTTGCTTAAGTGGCCACCTAACTATATCTTTATTATTTAGAATATTATTCAAACTAATTAAACAATATCAATCAATCAATCAATCAATCAATCAATCAATCAATCACTTAGTCAGTTGCTCAGTCAATAAACAGCCTAAATAAATAAATAAACCATTCGTTCAAAAACCTATTCAATCAATCGTCAATCAATCAGTTATTCAATCGATGAATCAATAAAATGATAAATCAATGAATTGATAAATGAATCAATCAATCGATCGATCAAAATTGCAAGGCAGGGATGGGTGTTGCCTGGCGAGCCCGGGCAATTTCATTTATGGCCGGGTATTGGCCAAGGTTCTCAGTCACGTGACCATCATGCCTGTGTTATGACGAGGCCGGTGAATAATTTTCTGGGTCAAGTCATAGGAAATGCGTCAGAGGGGAAATACAATACTGTGAACAACTCTTCATCCGGGGAAGTGACCTTTCAAAAATGTCTGAATTCGGAGATTACCCTATTTTCATCTAAAAATAGCAACAAGTCACAAACATTCGCCACTGGGGCATACC
The DNA here is from genome assembly GCA_964017125.1 of Flabesymbios commensalis. Lineage (NCBI taxonomy): Eukaryota > Metazoa > Annelida > Polychaeta > Terebellida > Flabelligeridae > Flabesymbios > Flabesymbios commensalis. The sequence goes on along the minus strand of OZ024913.1, from coordinate 72,790,613 downwards.
AGAGGCTACATGAAGCTCGGCCACGCCACGTAGTGTGGCTCTGGGGGAACCAGAGAAGGATAGGTGTTTACGCAAACATGCAAGTTTTATTAGATTACTTATTCACCAGGTGGTGCTATCGTAGTCAAATATTCTAGTCACTAGGTGTCCCTTTTTTGTCACCAAATAAATAGCGGAGTGCTGACTCAATATAAAGCCAACCTTTGAGGAAATTAGGCCCGTGTGAGTTAACAGTGGTTAAGTAGGTCGGCACGTGTTGTGATACGTAGGCATACTGTGCACTATAGGCCTAGTTATTATCGTAATTGAAACTACATAAACGAGTGTGGTGTCAGTGGCCTCGGGGATATGGTGTCGATAAAACGTTGGCTATAGTGTTTCGCCTTTAAGGGAGTAGGCCTACAGATCTTCCAGGTTTTTCTTTATTTCGGACTGGACACCCTAACAAGCGTAAGGACTGAGCTTTCAGAAGGGTAGAAGCACATTCCCCAGCGATATGCCCAGTCCTGTAATGCAGACAGGTCTCTCTGCAGTTGCTCCTGGTCTGCTCGACATTTTCCCAGGCTATAGGCCTACAGGAGGCAGTCATCTGCAAAGAAACGAACCTGCGGGGAAAAAAGTGGAAGGAGGTAATTAATATTGGTAAAAAAGAGTAGGGGTCCAAGAACAGTACCCTGGGGTACACCAAACTTCACACACGCTGATTCTGGAGAGCTGCCATCGACTACCGGTAATACTTTTTGGGTTTTAGGCCCCTATTGGTCAGAAAATGTTGAATCCAGTTTAGAGTTGTTCCCCGAATTCCTTTTTGTGCAAGAGGCGTTGGTGGGGCACAGCAACATCTGTTTGTGTCTTGCCTTCAAAATTTTGAATACATTTGTCAGTTATAGTCAAAAGCTGCCTTTCGTATGAGTGTTTTGAGCGAAAGCCATGCTGTACAGGTGCTAAAATTTTGTTTTGCGAGAAATGGGACATAATTTGCTTACAGATGATGTGTTCGAGTAATTTGGCACAAACACATGTGAGGGATATCAGCTTGTAGTTTGCTGGAGAAATGAAATGAATCGGGCTTTAGGCCACCTTTGTGCACATATAGGCTAAACTGGGCCAGGAGAACCTCCTGAGGATGGTGAGATGATTGAGATGACACTGTCCTCCAGACACAGGATTCGAAATTCGAGCCCTGGCGGTCTGAGGCCGAGCACGCTACCTCTCGGTTACGGAAGCCCCCCACAATACTAACTTTCACACGTGGATGGGGAAGAACATTTTTGTTTCTTTCAAACCGCCGAGACCGGGAACCGAACTCCGAACTCTGGCGTGAAAGGCAGCGGTGCTAACCACTACCCTAGGGCCCCCGCCCAGTTTGCTGGAGAGTGCCGATGCTCTTTCTCTAAGACTAGGGCAACAATGGCCTCTACCCAGTCATCTGGTAAATTTGCTCCTTTGTAGATGTTTAGGATTCACTGGCACTGATGCGCCACCTGGTGAATACCTTAGTTTGTTTGGGATTCATTTGTATCCGAGTTCTAGTAATCCAGAAAGGATTGGAGGCTATCTTGTCATGCTGTTGGGCAGGGTGGCCCAAAGGGGTCATTCGGCCATTATGTACCAAAATATCATAGAGGAAGGATAATAAAAAAACCTTTGCAAAACCTGAACACGTCGTCTCCTCTCTTTACTCTTCTACACTAGTTGTAATCCTGGACAGTAGAGATTGATCAAAGATAATTTTAAGAAAGGGAGATATTTCGTTGGCAGCATTCTTCAGAATCAAAATTGGGAGCTCGTCCGGTCCTGATGCCTTTCCGCCGTTTAAATCCTCAAGTAATTTAGTTACATCTTGTAGGCCTACAGTAATTTCGAATTTAGGCATTTCAGTATTCGGGGATTCTGGTAGTTTAGGTATTTTCTGATGTCTTCTGAAGTAGAAACTGAGCAAAATTTGTCTTACGTCTGCTATCTGAATGCAGCTTTTTATTTTCCTTCAAAGGAGAGACACCATTTCCATCCTGACGTTTTGATTTGATATAACGCCAGAGTGGTTTTGAATTTGTTGGTTTATTCGTAATTTTGGCTTTACCATATATAGAGATGCATTTTCCGCCCGGGATTTTTCGAGTAGATGCGAAGTGATTTGGATAGCCACGGTAGATCTTCCCAAAGGCCAGTCATTTTGGTTGGTATAAATGTGTCTATGCGGGCATTGATTTAGGATGGATTTAAGTTTAAACCAATTTTCATTTTTGAACTGACGCATTGAGTGGGGTTTTGTACGGCAGTATTTATTTTTCTATTTATTGATATCAATTGAAATGCTTGGGCTAGCTAGGATCAATATACAACCCGGGGCCCGTCCCACTAAACATCCTAAAATTAAGATCATCTTAACATTCTCTTATTTGCATTAGACCTGTGCCGCGTTTTTTTACCTTTGCGCTGCGTCGGTAATTCAGTCCTGGGTCTTGCATTTAAATGTAGGCCTATATATTATCACCCAACATCAGGTTGATATATTCAAACCAAGAAACAACAAACTAATAGCAATTCAGTTTAATTGATATTGACATGTAAACAGCACTGATGAGCCGGCAATATGAAATTGTTGGGCAACTTGATATCTCTAGTTACGCAAACAGTGTTTATTTAAGTTCGGCATCTTATAAAACACTCATCCAAGGCGTGAGCCTACAGGTGAACAACTCATTTCTTGGACACGAACTAAACGTTTAGGCCTATATTTTGATCTTGACATGACAGGAGTAGGAAAATTGTCTTCCAACCAGCAGCACGGGTTCAATATAAAGGCTGATAACCAAGATAAGAATAACATTGAATAGGGCCTACGTAACATGGACTGATTTGGTGAAAAGAGTAACGTTAGCACAGTGAGGGAGATATAATTTATATCACATCCGCCGAATAACGCAAATGTATGTAGCCTACATGCGTTGTAGTTCAAGGCTATAATTTTAAGTAAATGTTCATTAGGTATCGCCTATCTGCATTTTTTTCCCATTTGATAACAGTGGCGGATCCAGGATTGACAGACGGGGAGGGGGCGCCGATTTAAAAAAAAATGTATACACACCTGAGCTGGCCCTTATATGCTCTAGAGGGGTCCGGGGGCATGCTACCCCGGGAAATTTTGAAAATTAATGCACTCAATCAATCAATCACTGGATAATATTGTTAATTGTTTTACACAGGGCTCTTAAGGGCAGGATTCGAGGGGAGACTTGAAACTCTCTGTTCTGAGATGCCGCAGCATGGGAAACATCGTAACTTATTTTTGTTATTTTTGCCGTTCTTGTAGCTCCCAACAAAAGTCATGAAGATATGTGAACCCTTACAATAACAAAATAACCTCTAGCATCTTTCATCGAACATTATTGTCAACCATATTTCTCAGATTATGTTTTCAGAGCAGCGGCTGATCAAATATAACAGCCGGTGGGAAATTGTCACCATTATTAATAAATTAATCAATATAAATGATAATTTAATATTATTGCCATATGGTAATAATTATGAGCCTGGTGTTTGCTGAAATTTTTTCTTAGGCTAAAACGCTTAGGCCTACATATATGTTTTGAAAAGTAGCTGGTATAGTGTTGGTGTAGGTGGATTCAGTGACTTTACCTAACTTGTTGAGTTAAGCATTGCAAAAAATTGCTAAAATTGGAACCATTTTGTTTTATAAATCTGACTTGACACCAGCACGCTACCTTTTAAAACTAAAAAAAAATAATAAAAAAATAATTTACCGATAAGCGTGTCATACCATAGTTTTTGTATTGATACCGACCCCTCACCATTAAAAATTAATTAATAGTCTATAAATCCTTTTTCAAATGACCTAAAGATTTTGGTTAAAAATATCTCTTGGGCCAAAAGGGTTAAATATGTTTCAAAATAAAATTGAACTAAAATCAAACAGTTTACAAAATACGGGAATATGACAACGGCCATCTTGAACGCCATTTTGAATAATTAAAAATTATCAATCAAGGAAGCTCGGCATTATTCATATTCTGACTACGTATACTTCCCCTACCATAATATGATATAAGCTGGTTTAAGAGTACATTTGCAAGGTTGACATCATTGTTGCTTATAAATTACAATAATGCAAAATAAGTCGCTGATGGGTTAGGCCTCTGAGCTCGGTCCGGTGAGGATATAGGCGCTATAGAAGTTTAATGATTGAAAAAAGTACAATTCAACAGAATCATAACTAGGCCTACTTGTAAATGGAGGAGTCCATATATGTCATATATACACTAACAGTAGGAGTCTAGAATCAAATCGAAATATATATAGCCAGGAATTTCTAGCCAATTGCATAGCAATTATTAGCGGTTTATTTTTGCTGACGTCATAAATACCCTTTCCAATGACCCAAATGCAGAAAACTTTTAGTATGTCATTCTCTTGGTCATATAGGCCTACTATGGATTTCTGGCTCAAAAAGTTTTCTTGCAATTTTTTAATGTCCAGGTATATATGCGTGGTATATCGATCCTACTATTCAGCCTATTACAGAAAAATATATATCTAAAAAAAATAAGAAATATTGCCTGGGTCGATAGATTCTATGTCTAGGTCTACTGCCATTTTGTACAGACTGGACAAATGTCAGGTTATTGATCGATCTATATATTGTCGGAAGGCCTGTGGAGCCCACTTGTATGCGAGCTAAACAAGACAAACATACAAACATAGGGGCCTCCAACAGTTTTTTCTCGATATCGTTGGACTATTTACAGAACTGTGGTGTAGTCTAAGCCTACCTCATACTTGTTGAAAATACAAATGTAAAAACGGAAGCATGTTGTTGAACTAGACTAAAATAAACGATGCTTGTCATTGATCTAGTTTGGTCTAACCTTACAAGTTCAAGTTCAATGAAGCAACTCCCAGGGGAGTGCCCGGTCCCGTCTTTAAAAAGACGCCCGAAATACCTGGCCCGGGGTTCACCAAAATAGAAATGCCGTTGGGAATTGTGCGTTTCTCAACTACTCACCAGAGGTGCTAAATTGAACAGAACACAAGATGTCAGCCTCCATCAGCATGATCAAAGGCATCTTAGACCACGAAATATCAGTGCTAACACTGTAAAAAATAGCTTGATTTAGTGTTGTGGCCCTCGCGCATTGCTGTAAAGCATGAACAAAAATAGCTGTGGTTGCATGAATTAAAATTACCTGTGTACCGGAACTGTATAGGCCTAGACATCAAGGTTATTCAAAATATTTACCGGATTATAAAAAAAACGTGACATAAACATTATATCGGTTGATATCATATTTTTCATGTTAACCAAGATCTGCAGGCTTATTTAGTATTTTCTCAAGAGCTTCAAAACGAAATCTGGCTATTATTTTCTGTAATGGACATTCTATATTCAACATAGGTGTAGCCTATGTTGCTTTTTCTCCATCATCCAAATTCTTAAAAATGTTCATAAGAGTAGTCAAACATGATCTCTAACTGGCGCTAATATGAGTGTAGATGCCACTCCTGAATTGGTGTAAGACGTACCTTGATACTGTTTGGTCATCTGGTATATTCTTCATTGCAGATACCATCTTCTTTCCTTCCACACTTTTCAACTCTTTCAAACCTGAATTTACCATTGTCATCTTCATCCACTACAAGCCGCGAATTGCTGTCGCAATTCTCGACTTGTAGTGGATGAAGATGATTTGAAGTGGTAGAAAAATTAAAGAAAATTGCAATGTATTGGTACGCCAGTCCCATGGAGATTTTCATTCTAAAACCCCTAGCTGTAGGAAAATTAAGTTTGCTTTCTGGGATGTAAAATGATGCTTTAATGCATCGTGAGGGCCTAAAGGGTTAAATGACACATTTGACACAAGAGCAATCTGTGGTCTATAGATACACAAGCAACCACGACTTTTGCCAAGAAGCTTTTGGTAATATCCAGTGCAATTAAATTACGGACAAATCATATATCAGCCAGCATTTTAGATCTCAAAATTCTTTTTGACAAATTACACGTTGCAAATGTACTTTTAAACAAAGTGAATTTACAAACTGTACGACGATTATATCTTTCTTCAGATCAGGCAATCAAAAATATCTTTATGTTAACCTAAAAGCCATGGGAAGTAACGAAACTTGTCTTTGTCTAATCCCCAAACTTTTCTGCCAGACTGCTAACCTCTTTTGGCTATTTTAGCTAACATTTGTCTAGCCCCACCATATCGATTTTCTCGCAATTTCGACCACAATGGAACTTACTAAATTTCAACTTGTTTTTAACTTTTTGGGTGAACAAAAATGGCATGCACCAACGACTCTGTGCTAGACACCCTGCTTATTGTACTTGGTGACCAACAGGGCAGTGATCTCACCCCCTTTATTGATGTAATATATATAAGCATTAAAACTGACATTGTGATTATCACGGGAGACTTACTACACAGGGCACAGTATTTGTATTGTGGTCTGTGGAAACTAACTTCGAGTATATTGTTCAAGAAGAGTAGGCCTAATTACAGGCTTGGTACATATATCTTCTAGGGTTAGGCGTTGTTCACGTGTATCACCTGCATACATTGCGAAGTCAGGAACTGCTCTGGCAAAGCTCGCTTCGGATACTGTGGCCAATGTGGAAACTAATACCCCGCAGCTGCTTATAATAATTCTCTAAAGCGTTCATGGTGTGTATGAAGTGGGACGTCTGTATGTTGTCCACCAGTGTTATTGGTGGTTGACGATAGGTTGGGATTTGGATGTGCCTCATTGGTTGACAAATGGTCAGGTTCTTCTTCGATGGCCAGCGGCTCAAGAGTTGGCCTGATGCTGGCTTGCTGCTCTGCGCTTGGTGCAGGGTTCAAGCTATTGGTGGGATTTTTTGCGGGCATTCATCCTACAATCTGTCTAACCTTGCTCAATCTTCATTCGGTCTTCCTGGCCTCTGGGCGTGATTTATGCAGTCATCTCCAATGATGCATTATACAAGATGTGCAACGTAGTACCACTATCTGTCAGCGTGAAACAACAACGATGGTCCATGTTTGGCCATGTGCTACGAATGCCAGAGACCACACCTGCTCAACAGGCACTTTCATGACTCTAAGCAGGTAGCTGATATTATGAACACCTACTACATCAATGTGGCTGCACATATAGGTGAACCATCAGACAATGAAAATGGATATATTGATTATCGTAGCATTAATAGCATTTCAGAAAAAATACCTCCACGATCAAATTTTACATTTAGGCATACGACACAAAAGGATGTGACTAAAATTATAAGATCTCTAAATCCCAAAAAGCAACCTAAAGTAGTAAAAATAGCTGGACCAAAATCTAACACTGACATGATCAATAAATCCATTGATGGAGGAATATTTCCAGACTGTCAAAAAATGGCTGAGGTTATACAAGTATATAAGAAAGCTGATAACCCTAAAAAAGAAAATTATGGACCTGTCATTATACTGCCTTGCTTGTCGAAGATTTTTGAAAGGGTAATGGCTGATTAGCTGAATATTTATTTTAGAGACATTTTTGACGAAGCCTTATCTGCATTCAGAACCGGTTACAGCTGCCAATATACACTATTAAATAACTCTAACTGAAAAAATCAAAAATCAATCAGAGAAAATCATTCAGCTGGGGCCATTTTAATGGACCTCAGCAAGGCATTTGATTGCATGCCACATACATTATTAATTGCAAAATTCAAAGTTTATGGTCTACAAGACCTCAGTATTCAGCTGGTCACCTCTATGGTGAGGGTCTGCAACGAGAGAAGCGAGTGGGCTTATATTATCAAGGGGGTACCTCAGGGATCTATCTTGGGGCCCATTTTCTTTAATATTTTTATAAATGACATGTTTTATTCTATCAAAAAAGCTAAACTTATAAATTATGCAGACGACAACACCGTGACTACTGTACAGCCCACCCAGAAACTCGTTCTAGACCTTCTCCAAGCTGAATACCGAGTAGCCATAGCATGGTTCCCACTAAATCAGTTGCTGGCCAACCCTGAGAAATTCCAGGCAATATTCATGAATTGTGTCGAAAATGATATTGAAATAGACGGAATCGGGGTCAATTTGGACTCTAAACGAAATTTTGAAATTCACATTCAACAAATTTGTTTTGAAGCCGGAAATCACTTAAATGTACTGAAGAGACTATCACCTTTTATAAATTGTAAAGACAGAATGGCCATATTTAGACGTTTAATCCTTTGCCACTTTGAATTTTGTTCAGTTGTATGGCACTTCTGTGGGAAGACTGGCGTCCGAAGAATGGAAAAAATACAGGAGAAAACCCTACGTCGCTTTGTGTACGGAAATTATGATACAACATACCATGATCTCCTACACAAGGCCAAACTGCCGACCTTGGAACTGGGCAGGGAGAGGAGCATTGCTATTCTCACTTACAAAATTATCCATGATCAAGCACAGAGCTACCTGAAAGATCTGATAAATTGCAATAGAAATTCAAAATTAAACGTACCATCATACAAGGGCGGGGGCCCTAGGGTAGTGGTTAGCACCGCTGCCTTTCACGCCAGAGTTCTGGGTTCGGTTTCCGGTCTCGGCGGTTTGAAAGAAACAAAAATCTTTCTTCCCCATCCACGTGTGAAAGTCAGTATTGTGGGGAGCCTCCGTGACCGAGAGGTAGCGTGCTCGGCCTCAGACCGCCAGGGCTCGAATTTCGAATCCTGTGTATGGAGGACAGTGTCATCTCACCATCCTCAGGAGGTTCTCCTGGCCCAGTTTAGCCTATATGTACACAAAGGTGGCCTAAAGCCCGATTCATTTCATTTTACCATCATACAAAAGCACTAAACAGGAATAAATTATTTTTCATATCGGGCCCCACGCAGTCTCCCGGAAACAACTAGGAATGCTCCCTCTCTCCCCCGTTTCATAACTCGCATAAAGGGATGGAATGGGCTACCGGAAAACAGGTGTGGTTGTTGCTCGGGGGAGCAGTAGAAAACTGTTTTGATAATCTGTGATAATTTTATATATAGTATATATATGCTGTGATAACTTATTTAAAGTCTTAAATACTTTAATCTATATCATATTATAATCTACTATATTTTTTTATTTATTCAACGTAAATGCAAATAATATGTAATATTTTATCTACTTATTTAAATCAATTGTTTTACGATAGCTTCCTTAACTATATTTAAAAAATGCCTGTATAAATACTTCAATGTCTGTTATTGTTATAATATTGTTGATTTTTACATTACAAATCGGGAGAATAGCCTTTGGCTAATGTTTGTATTTTTCACAAAAAAACAATTTTAAATAAATATGATTCGGCACTGGAGTTCGCACTATCAGGATGCAACAAGTACAGATCCAGTTTGCTGCGAACTGCCCTCAAAGAAGCAGCTCTTGGAAATTGCCAAGGATAAGAGACGGTAGCGCAAGGCGAAGAAGGAGTGATCGCATCTGTGATACAGTGAATGTATTTAACAGAAATGGACCTGTCTCAATTTTGCAAACACGTGAGCAGAAATTTGTAATGCATAATCAAATGTATAATTCACCAAGAAATAATATGCATAGCAGTATATTAAACAGCCTCGTTAGTTCAAAGGTTATGATATTGTCTATCAATCTTGAAAGAACAACATAGTAACAACTGTTTTTAGAATATTTCAGTTTATTTTCAACATCCTAACATCCAGATTAGCTATACGTCCATACATGTCGCATTTAATAGGAAAATAACAATCCATACATATATAGGTTCAAAGCGATATCCATGTAAGAAATCTACTCAAAAAACAACACCTCAATTTTAGCGCAATATCCAAGTCACTGGGACACAACAAAATAATGACTTGTAATAACATTTAGTGGCATAGCGGGGGCCCTAATGTAGTCCTAGTGGTCTGCACTACATGTACAGCCTGTCAGACGTTTATCCAGCTCTCTTGATATCAATAGCTCTTTTGATATCTGATCCAGTATAGATAGGAAGGGTATTCCCCTGGTCTGGGCCAGGGGAATACCCTTCCTATCTATACGGATCATGCTCAGAATTCTCCCGGTCCAATTTAGATCGTATGTGCCTAAAAGTGGCCTAATGCCTATAGCTAAGCCTCAAAGTCTGATTTCAGAAGAGCTATTGTGAGAAGTTAAACAGACGTTACAGCCACTGCTGGTTAGGTGAAGAAATAATTTAAAAGAGGCTTTATTACAACAATGAGTTATGTGGCACAACATTCAACTTGAAAAAATAATGCAAAATGAGATGACATATAATACAAGCTTTCCGACACACATGAATTTTCTTTTAAAATAAATGTATTAATATTGTATTTCTTCGGATATTAATAATAATAATAAAATAAAACAGAAAGTCTGTCATGTTTTAAACGGATATTCACAAAAATCCAGCACTGTTTCTCAACCTGTGTGTATCACTTTGATATCCCTCGCAACGTAAGCCACAGTTAACTAGCAACAGCCACAGTTAACTAGCAACAGCCACAATTAACTAGCAACAGGCACAATTACATAGCAACAAGCACAGTTACCTAAAGAGGTTATTTTACCATTCATGCTGTATATAAGCAAATTTGGGTGAGCACCGCAAATTTGAAGAAATTCATGGTTGGTTAAATTCATTAGAACCACTATGACAAATCTCCAAATTCACTCAAGTTTCACATCCGATAAATTTCACTTTCAAAGGTAGGACCTATTTTTATCTCAGTCAGTTTTCAAATAATTCAGGTCTTCAAGTGCCATTGTCAAACTCATTTTTAGAATAATATATTAGTTTATCTTTGGCAAGATACGCTATCATGATCAGGTTAATCTTATATATTATAACTACTGTACCATAACTAAAATCCTACAAATGCTATCATTAGAAACACCGAATACAGTGCAACAATAATAACACTCACGTAAGGCAACATAAATAAGCCTACAGCTACATGCCATTTATAAAGCTAAAATATGTATCGCAACACATAATACTGGTTACCGTGGAAACAATATTGTCATTGTTTGCTAGCCACTGTATAACTTGTGACTATGGATACATATTGGAAGAGCATTCCAGTGTTATAGGTCATCTATCTACAACATAGCAAACAAAGACTAACCCTTCCAGTGCTGGGAACACCTTTTGTGATCAAAATGACATCAAAAGTAGGTTCTCGCACTGAAAGAATTACAATACTAAAATAGGTATTCAGAAGTGAAGCTGCCCAAGCCATTTATAAAATAAAAATATATTTTTTAAACATTTTTAACCTGCAGCATATTTTTCATTCATTTGAAACTGGCAATTACGTGAGCAATTCTAGTTTCAAATGAGTTTATAATGTCACAGAGTAATGTAGCACTCAAAAAGTATTAATGCACTAGAAAGTAAAAAAAATGTTCCTAACTTTTCCAGTTGGAAAAATATTGTGTAAGAGCCAGTTTTTTATGTCGGCCAGTTGATGTATTGACATATAGATATAAAATATATACACCAGCAAGTTAATTCTTCTTTAAAAAGATATGACTTTTAAATTTAGGCCGTGAACATTACAATTTGAAAACATACTGACATTTAGCAAGCTCAAGTTCATACATTTTATCCTGGCCGGAGAATTATGTTTCAATATCTTCACTTCTTGCATTTCATCTACATGTCCATGACAAAAGATATAGAACTGTTTATCGATAATAGTACAGAACAAATGTCGCTCGGTAGTCATGTTGATGTACTGGTATATTGACACTATAAACACTCTATTATGCAAGACTTGTGTACACTATTGATACAGATTTAGGTATTTTAAACAATAGCAGATCTATAAAATTAACTACTTGGAGAAATACACTGTGCTTGGCCCGGGAGTTTTCTGTGTAGTGAGCTTACACTCCAGTGTCGAGAACATTGTATTTCCTAAGATAGCTCATTGATATCAGTAGTTCACTACTACAAATATAGCAATTAGCCATGAATTCAAAGCTTTGCTCTTAAGAATATAGCATGAGTTTACGAGACATTATAACTAGAGACTGCTTAGCACAATCTACGATCTCGATTGAAAAAGTTCAAATGTCATTTAACAAATCGATCAAAAAGCCTTCGTAATACTTTCTCCAGAGTAATATTTTACAAAATGACAACCTTTACCGGCGACATACACAATGACTGTACATTTGATAAAATGAAGCAATATTTTACAATATAAATATGCATGCTTTATGTTACATATAGTGTCTCTAGATTCTCTGAGTAGTTAACCTGAATCTCAGGCAATAGCAATTCCCATCTCATTAAAAATGAAACTATGCTAGAGGATTGAGATGTAGGTCAACTGTTTGAGAATTTCAGCACAGTATCAGTCCCATGCTTTATATTACATCAGTATTGTTTCCACAAATAATATGGAAAATAAAATATGCCCTCAAGGAACACATTGTGAACAGCTGAACAATGGGACTTGAAATGACCTAATCACACATTGTACGTAGTGCAAATCACATTTTTAGCACTTTGCTACATTTTACAAAAATAAGGTTTATAAATTTATTCGAATGACCAACATGACAATTGCCCAGTCATTAACCCTTGTCATAGGGAATTGTTTGTTTTTTGTTTGCTAGTATTCTCATTCACTTACCCTTTAAGCCCTCATGATGCATTAACCCTTTCAAACCTGAATTTACCATAGTCATCTTCATCCAGCCGCGAATTGCTGACACAATTCTCAACTTGTAGTGGATGAAGATGATTCAATGTGGTTTAAAAATCAAAGAAAATTACCACGTATTGGTAATCCAGTTTCATTGAAATTTTTGTTGTGAAACCCTTAGTTGTAGGAAAATTAAGTATGTTTTCGGGGATGTAAAATGATGCTTTAATGCATCGTGGGGGCTTAAAGGGTTAAAGCATCAATTTACATCCCTGAAAACAGACTCAATTTTATTACAACTGACGGTTTTATAAGGAAAAATTCCATCAAACTGGTTTACCAATACATGGTAATTTTCTTTAATTTTTAAACTACATCAAAACATCTTCATCCACTACAAGTCGAGAATTGCTGTCGCAATTCTCGGCTTGTAGTGGATGAAGATGACAATGTTAATTCAGGCTTGAAAGGGTTAAACCTGGTATACTAGCGTAATTAACAGCTTCAAGTGCCAAATAGTTGTATAAAAATAGAACCCCCCCCAAATCGATTTAAGGATATTTCATTTGTAAAAAAAAAGATTTAAATGTATATAATGGTCCTAGCAGCACAAGGGTAAAAATAGAGTTGATAAATAGTCATGATCATTTTTTTCACTACAGCTGTGATAGGCTTTTTATGAGTTAATAAATAGTCATGATTATTTTTTTCACTACAGCTGTGATAAGCTTTCTATGAGTTGATAAATAGTCATGATTATTTTTTCACTACAGCTGTGATAGGCTTTTTATGAGTTGATAAATAGTCATGATTATTTTTTTCACTACAGCTGTGATAGGCTTTTTATGAGTTGATAAATAGTCATGATTATTTTTTTCACTACAGCTGTGATAGGCTTTCTATGAGTTGATAAATAGTCATGATTATTTTTTTCACTACAGCTGTGATAGGCTTTCTATAAGTGGACCGTGCCAACGGTTGTAGCTTCTTTTTTCAGGAGTTACGTGTACGTGTTCTCCTGACCTTTCACAAGTATCTTATATCGATATATAAACCCAAATATATCTTTGAATTTGTTAGCTGTTATTTGAGTGAATCTGTGGATAATAGACTGTTCTAGCTCCAAGTCACTCCGTCTTTCTTCTTCGTCAGGAGGTACGTGTTCATGTCTCCCTTACCTTTCACAAAAATCTTGTCCCGATATTTAAACTCAAACACGTCTTTAAGTTTATCGGCGGTTATTTCAGTCACCTGTATAGATCCAGCCACTCCGGTGGAGTACATACGACTCGAGATATTCACAGTGTCCCCCCAGATGTCATATAACAGTTTGGTGGTCCCAATGACTCCAGATGTTACTGGTCCAAAGTTAAAGCCAATGCTCATCTCAAAATCAAAGTTGAATATTTCTGCATTGAATTGGTCCAGTTTGGCGAGCATGTCACAGGCAAAGTCCATAAGTGCGTACAGATGGGCGTTTGGATCTTTGTTCATATTCCTTGTGTTGTCATTCAATCCACTGGCCGCCATCAAGCAACTCCCGATGGTCTTTATCTTCTCTACATCCTTATATTTCTCCTCGTCAAACAAATCTTCAAAATCCCCTATCAGCTCATTCAGCACTCGCAGGTATTCACGGCCGCCTTCAAATGACTCGTCATAGAAGTCGTCAAAATTGCAGACTTTGGCAAAGATGACACCTACATCTTTGTGGTTCTTACAGTAGCGGGAGGTCTCCTTTAATACCTGGGATACATGCTCCGGGATGATGTTATGTAGCAGCCAGTCTGCCTGCTCCTTCTCAGCCTGCATCGTCAGCTGGTCGTGGGTCGCCTGGTAATCTCCGTGAAAGCTCAGACGGTAGTTAATCTCAAACTCTCTGTTGAGGAACCATACCAGGATCAGAAGAAGCAGCATGTTCAGGTAGATTTCAAATCTAAGCGGGTTGGTGCCTTCGGGAATTAGAGAGCCAGGTGTAGACCCGTCTGTCAGGTTGACGTAGGCAAGAGTGGACATAGTCGTGTTGAGTTGAGTGGTGATGTCGGTCGTAGGATAGGAGGGGATACACACACCAATAGCAATGAGGATGAGCAGCACCAGGCCTGCTACGGTCGCCAGAGAGGATTTCATCCAGGAGCTGAGCATGGTGAAGTTACAGAAGTGTAGCAGGCTGCCGATTAGAAGAATACAGTAAAACAGCTTCACCTCTTGAAGCTCACTGAACAGCACACAGCTGAAGTTAGAATAGACAGCGATAGGGGGCAGGCTAGCGAGTAGTGCACCAATCACATGACGGGGAATCCATCCAATGAAACGCTCCACACACGGCAAAATGTGGCGTGAAAACACTATGTCGAACAACAGAGGGAGAAACAGAATGATCTCAAAGACTAAGCCGATGATGCAAACAACGACCCAGGCGGGACTGACGGGAAACCCGAGGAAGCAGCACACCGAGATAAGAACATAGAAGATTAAAGAGGCTACGAGATCAGCCATAGCGCTGAAACGAGGCTGAGCCATGGTGGCCGCTACCTCATTGTGATGATCCTGTACATAATGTTCTCTGTACTGACGCTCAAGCCTGCTGTCTGTAAAGTTTAGAGTGCATGGATTGATGGGTGGGTGGAACAGATAATCTCGTACGTTAGACTGCTGGTTCATACACTCAATCAGCTGGTTGTCAACTTGCTCCTTCTTTTGTTTCTTAGCTTGTCTTCTCATCAGGGCAGATTCTTCCTCAGCTTGCGATGTCTCTGCGACAGACAAATAGATAGGAATAAAACAAACCATACAACATAATAATCATCATTCATTATCATTAGTGTTAAGCCTCGGTTATTCATGTATTTTCTTTATTAGATGCTATTGTCAGATTATTAGCAATGTAATAATTTCCCTTCTTGAAGCTCTCCAAACCTATGCTATTGTTACATTAACATGGAAGAAATTGTGGGATCTTAATTGAATCAGCAGGTCATAATAAAATACTCTTGAAGCGACACAATCAGGCTGAAATCATCAACAAATCAGTAATTTTATTTTGGCTTTTTAATATGACCATATGTTGTAAACATGTCCATAGACTAGAACTGCAAAAGTTTTTAAAATTTTGTGTTGCGCATTTACCAGTGAAGCGAGATATAAAGACGGAATTCACATATTTCTTATTTTGGACATGCATGTCCGAAATAAGAAATCTAGAATTTCGTTTTTAATTTTTGTGTTGTGCATTTACCAGTTGAGCGAGATATAGAATTAGAGACGAAACTCCCGTATTACTTATTTTGGACATCCATGTCCGAAATAAGAAATCCGGAATTTCGTCTCTATATCTCGCTTAACTGGTAAATGCACAACACACAAATTAGAAAACTTTTGCAGTTCTAGTTTATGGACATGTTTACATCATATGGTCATATTGAGAAGCCACAATTAAATTATCGATTTTTTGATGATTTTAGCCTGATTGTGTTGCTTCAAACTTTGGGTATTACATAATTACTCCTACCTTTGCCTTCTATCTCTTCCGTAGACGCCGTCAGGTTGTCCCTCTTGGTTGGCAGTAAAGCCGGTGACATTCCATTAGTGTCCGGCTGCAACAAAAAATACACTCATAAGACAATTAGCTCTGTTACCACACAGATGTTTCTTATTATTTTGATTTACCGGTGTTTATTAGAATAAATATGATATGTTGAAATCTCGCAATTCCCACCTCACGAGAAATGATGAATATTGTCCCGTTGAGTTGTATTGGTCTACGGTCCTTCGAAGATTACAACTCTGATGGGAAGTGTATATTTCAGACCAAATTAATTACTTCACTCTTAAAGCGATAAAATCTTTTTGTTTAAACCATGGAGACCAAAGGGTTTTTTTAATTTGAAATATCATAAATATCTTAGTTAGCTCTCTCCACATCATTTGAATAGGCCCAGGCCTACCTATGTTATGGATCTCCTGCCATTAGAAATATCTTTACTTTTACAGTGCAGGGATCTTCTATAGACGTCAGATTCTGACGACTTAAAGTCGATCCCAAGCTGTAAGAGCCGAGATTCATTCTGCCGCTGATTTTTCTTCTAATTTGCACTCATTTTAAACGCATTTCCAGCTACATATGACGAAAAATATACTTATGTTTGTAATTACATAAGTAAAATTATTGATTACCTGCGAATGGCGCTCAAACTGTTCTATTAATTTTCGGTTTCAGTTTATTTAGTTTGAAACTTGTTTGAAATCAAGACAATAATGTATTACCAGATGAAATACTCATTAATTCTGCTGTTGAATTGTTTGTTTTCATTCATTTAAACCTGGAATCTTCACGACGTAAGGGATGTATGTGTGCAATATGAAAACAACCCGGCTAACGGTTTCGGAGATATCGTCCTGAAAACAACCCCGGAATCATAGCTCGACCAGTCCTGTTGCTGACAAAAACCGTTGCCCTACTTCGCAAATTTGGCCTAAATATCCCCCCAAAAATTCCCTTTAACTCTTCCTTTACCAGTTTCTCATTTTGCGAAAACTACCTCCCTTTACCAATTTCGCATTTATGCGAAATCCACATGTGTACATGCATAAATCGCAATGGAGATATGTCATTACATGCATGGTTGAAAATCAACCAGAATGGTCAGTGACATGGACGCAATGTTCCCTTGCATTTTTAATTTGTGCGATGTGCGCATAGCTATAACCTGTATTGTGCTCAGGGGGTACTTCAGGTGTCCTCCTTAAAAAAAGAAGTCGGTTTCTGGGGGTAGTTTTATCAGGGGGATGTCGGTAAAGGAAGAGTTAAAGTTTATTCAGATCCTGGATTTGTCTCTGCTTTCAGATAAAAGTTTC
Source organism: Flabesymbios commensalis (assembly GCA_964017125.1). NCBI lineage: Eukaryota > Metazoa > Annelida > Polychaeta > Terebellida > Flabelligeridae > Flabesymbios > Flabesymbios commensalis. Next base: position 72,773,086 of record OZ024913.1, on the reverse strand, counting down.
CTGATACATCATATTTAACTTCTGCCACTGTAAGCAATCCCCAGCTCACAGTAAATTAACATTTTCCAACAAGGACTTGATAAAAGGGAGTCCAAATTTACTTATTGTTGGGCCAGGACGGGGTCTGGGATCCTCCCACAATGATGCAAGTTGGTGGGATCTGGCGATATTTTCCTACGTCCAGGCTGTCCAAAAGACACCTGGAAGGGTCTCTGGCTAAGCCCTTGTTTTCCAATTATATTTAAAAATGCAAATGTAAAAAGATATGCCATATTACACACACATATAATGCACCATTTACCTGGTACTGTCGCATAATAGGCAGGACAGGTATTCTGAGAGGAATTGACATAGATCGCAGGCATGTGATTGGTCGAGATGGCCATCTCGACCAATCACATGCCGACAAACTGGGTCAGTTCTTTGAGAATACCAACACAGCCTCTTATGGGATGCCACATCAATATCCCTAAATACGGAGTTACGCATAGGCTACAAATTAACCTCCTATGGACAGTCACCTGTGTTGCTACAAAATTTTCCAGTATTCTAAAAGACAAAATTGCATTGATTACAGTTATTTATATTAATTCTAGGATAATCAGGTGTATATACAAGGTTCTTTGGACCAGTTAATACCAATACCCTCCACCAACTAAACTAGGATGATAACAGAGTGCAGGAGCTGAAGTGATGATGAAGTGTAAAGCCTGCGCAGGATAGTCAGGTGTGTGGCACATATTGGGCAAAAAATACTATAGCTCCGTCATTTTAACCCTTACAACGTTGACATATTTTTGTATAAACCATGGAGACCAAAGGTTTTTTTTCAATTTGGAATCATCATAAATGTTTTAGTTACCTCTTTTAGCTTCATTTGAATACCTATTTTAGGGGTCTACAGTGTTTATAAATGTTTTAGTTACCTCTTTCAGCTTCATTTGAATACCTATTTTAGAGGTCTACAGCGAATATAAATGTTTTACTCTTCAGGGCGAGGGTCGACTTTAGAGATCAAAAGTTGGTCCCAGTGCTGGAAGGGGTCAATTTGATAAACTTGTAATTTTAATAGAAGTATCCCTACCTGAAGCATCACATTTTGTTTTATAGTGATAATCCAGTTTTCTTGCACAGTTTGATAAGGGAAAATTTAACAAATGACGGCCAGGAAGACGCCTATTGGCCTTTTAAATTTGATTTAAATACCTCCATCCCAACCAGTCTCACCTACATAGTCACATATTTATGGCGGTTACCAATTAGCACATGTGCTAATATAAAGGAGCTCCGGCATTTCATACGCAGGCTATGCTCCACTGTGTGCTAGGTAACAGGCATAATATTGTAAATAACGGACTTCAGTTTGTTATTTTCAAGTTGCTAAAAATTAAAAATTTCAAGGGATATTTCTCCCTGAACCTGAAGATTTTATAATAGTAGCCCACCTATCTTGCTCAGTTTATGAGAGACATCTGTCATGAAAATAAAAAATTAAAATAATTAAAACAATTAAAATAATTATATTTTTTCAGAGGATACATGTATCCCTACACTAATATATTATCAGACTAAAATATCTACTAGGCCAAGATGCCGAGACAAAAACCACAGACCACTAGGTACAACCTTTGAGATATGTTGCTTTCATTACCGGGTGGGTCAAGGAATTTAATATGAAACCTGATTTCTTCGTCGCACCGTCGGTGGCTAAGGTTTTCATTTTCAACCTCGGATAACAGTTTTTTGATGAATGAATCAGTTGTTCAATATCAATATCACCTTTTTCACAATTATATTTTTTTTTAATTACCACCTATTATGTACATTGCATAGTTTTAAAAGTATAATCGTATTATCAAATGTCTGTATTGATTATTAAATGATAGAATCTAAGATTAACCATGTGGTCAATTTCGAGTGATTGATTGATTGTTTATTTGAATAGTATATTAATTGATTGATTGATTGATTAATTGATTGATTGATTGATTACATAGAGCTTCGTGGTGTAGGAGACTCTGAGACTTTCCTGTTAGAAAAATTGACAGAATGAAACTTCAAAGTTGGCCCAACATTGAACCGACATTGGGTTAACATCTTCTTAATGCTGGCCTTATGTTGGGCGGGCGTCACAAAAAATTGACCAGCATTGAAACAGCATTGGGTCAGTGTATTGTGCAGACGAGATGAGGCATGTTTGATAGAGGGATGGCAAAATGGAGAAATAATGCAAATACATATTCTTTCAAGGTTTCCTTGGAGCTAGAGTCATCTGGTGACCAGTCTGTTAACTAGTATGTATACTTCATGCTGTGAGAATTGTCTTCAGACTAAAAAATGATAATTAGATTGTGATCCCAAGGTCAGGAGACAGGGTGAAACCTGGTAGGAGGAAGGATAAACTATGCTGTTGGGAGTCACCTGGTGGCAAAAGGGTTAAACAGGAACTACTGTTAAAGCATCACATGGTGGCAAAAGGTATAAACTGTGATGTTAAGGTGTAGACTTAGGCGGCACCTGGTGACTGAAGGGATCACTACTGTCTGAGTACCTGTAAAAAGGGTTCCTCCTCGCTTTCTCTGAGTACAATCTTACCCGAGTCTGTCTGACTCGTGAGCACGGGTAAATATGGTCTGCTCACACGCCGCGACTCAGATACTCGCCGCGAGCCGGGCTGCGAGTCTGACACCAACGGCTCAATCTGGGCAACCCAGCAACCCATGTTATCAGCAGTATATGGATGAAGATAAATGGATATAAATGTATGTAGATATAGACATACATGTATATATATATGTACATATATATATTTTTCATATATAAAAATATAAATATTTATATCTATAGATTTATATTTATAAATATTTCTGTATATATATAAATATCTAAAGATCTTCTTCACCTCCTATAATTTCTAGACTATATAATTATATTGGAAGACAAAATAAAATACCGGCTGAAAATATAGTTGAGTAATGTTCACTTTACCATGTTAACAGCTTTAGGTTATTAAAATTGTCTTCATTTAAAAAAATTGTAAAAAAAAAGTACTTAAATGTGCAATTAATTGTATTTAATCCTCTGAGCTTAATCAGTTAATAATACAAACAGTATAGCATTATTCATTTTTTTTATTACTATCAATTGATTTAACATAGATACGTAAGATTTACAATTATCTCTGTGTTTCATACATTATATGTCTCTATGCAATTGACATGGGTGATAACTTGCACCGGTACTACATTTTACACATATGTAAATATGTCTATGTTGAGAATATATTGTTTATGGTACAAAGGATAACTGGGATAATAGTAAGTGATATGTACAAACTTTTGAACAAATGTTTTGAAAACATCACTTTTTTCACATTCATTTTTAAATTTATTTTTCAATTATCACTAATTATGTACATTTCATAATTTACGAAGTATAATTTTTTCAAATTTTCTGTATTGAGTAATAAATTTTTGAATCTCTAAGATTATTCTTTTGATCAAATCATATATTGATTGTGTGATTGATTAATGGATTGTTCAATTGAATACTGTAGATCTGGTAATATTCATGAGGTTTTAATTTTCGCAAATTTCGCAAAGATGATGAATTCGCGAATTCAAGAAGCTTGCGAAAATTATTATGATAATAGCGCCACTAAAGAGAAATGGAAATTCGCGAATTCTAAACTTTGTGAAACGTCCCAAGATCAGAAATTCGCGAAAAAATTAAACACACGAATATTACCAGATCTACAGTAGTTGAATAAAATTGATTGACTGACTGATTGATTGATTAATTGATTGATTGATTGATTGATTCAATTATTTCATTAAGCTTCATGCTTTTGGAGTGTCTGAGGCTCTTCAAGCAAATATGTTACGTTGACCGAATGAAACTTCAAAGTTTGCCCAGCATTGAACCGACATCGGGTTAACATCTTTATAATGCTGGGTTATTTAGACAGTAATTGGTGGTGTAAACCAGCTGAATGAAGAGTCATCTGGTGGGAATATGGAGGACCATGTGTATTTTTTTGCGTGGGTGAGAGAGTAGAGTGAAATCTTTCAGGTATGACATTATTTTTAAAGCATCAGTGAGCAGTAGGTCATCTGGTGGTGAAAAAGATAACTAGAGTGTTATTATCACCCAGCAAACACGGCACATTGATCCAATGCTGGCTTAATGTTGAGACAGCGTGATAAACAATTGACCAACATTGAAACAACATTGGGTCAGTGTATCGTGCAAACGGGGTGAGGCATGTTTGATGGAGGAGTGGCAAAATGGATAAATGATGTATATTCTTCTCAGGTTTCCATGGAGCTGGAGTCACCTGGTGACAAATCTGTTAAATATAGCCGGATACACAATAACCGTGGTGAATGAATTTTGCTAAATTCTCAGTCAATTCTCAACCAATTTTCATGAAATTTTATACACACTATTTTCCATTCATGCCGTGACTACCCTGAAAGTTCGCGAAGTTTTGATAAGTATTTAAGAATTAGACCATTTGACATGTAGTAAATAAATGAAAATGTTGCCCTCTATAAACCTATTAGCTTCGTCTCAGAATTTTATCACATGTCAAATGGTCTAACTTCTAAAATACTATTTTCAGGGTAGTCACGACATGAATGGAAAATAATGTGTGTAAAATTTTATGAAAATTGGTTGAGATTTGACCGAGAAATCCGCAAAATTCAATAATCCTGGTTGATGAAATTAATGTGAATCTGACTATAGTGTGTATTCTTTATGCTGGGGAAATTGTTATCTGATATAAAAATGAGAAATAAATTGTGATCCAAAGGTCAGGAGACAGGGTGACACCTGGTGGGAGAAAGGATAAACTATGCTGTTGGGAGTCACCTGGTGGCAAAAGTGTTAAATAGCAACTACTGTTAAAGCTGAGGGAAGCATCACCTGGTGGCAAAAGGTATAAACTGTGATGTTAAGGTGTAGACTTAGGCGGCACCTGGTGACTGAAGGGATCACTACTGTCTGAGTACCTGTAAAAGGGGTTCCTCCTCGCTTTCCCTGAGTACAATCTTACCCGAGTCTGTCTGACTCGTGAGCACGGGTAAATATGGTCTGCTCACACGCCTCGACTCAGATACTCGCCGCGAGCCGGGCTGTGAGTCTGACACCATCGGCTCAATCTGGGCAACCCAGCAACCCGAGTTATCAGAAGTATATTATGTGGATATATGAATATATGTATGTAAATATATATATAATATAAATATAATATATAGATACATACATATATATATTATATACATAATACATAAAAATGGAAATATTTATAGAAATTTATATTTATAGTAAATATATCCATATATATAAATATCTATAGATATTCTTCGACGGAAGGCAAAATAAAATAAGAACTGAAAATATTAGTTGAGTAAAGTTCACTTTACCATCTTAACAGATTTAACGCAAAATTAACAAGCAGCATAATATTATTATTTTTTTTATAATAATTTACCATAAAACATAATGGGAGATTTGGAATTATTTATACATTATTTACTTATTTAATCTCTATGCAATATTAATCTCTATCCAATATTCGTGGGTGATTACTTGCATCAGTAATACTATTCCTGACAGCAGGCTTCCATCAGGCCTGTCGTATAGCTACTATGTATATTTTCAAAATAATCTGTCATTTTACACATATGTAAATTTATGCATATTATGTTGAAAATATATTATTCATGGTCGGCAATAGTTGTTTTTAACACTAACCGGTATCCTGCTGACCACGATAAATGTCCCTACATAAAGATTTGCAAATATTTCTGCTCAACTTGAACAATTAAAAGTAATTTTCAGCCACTTGAAGTTATGGGTCGTGGTAGCATGACACAATTTTAAGTGGCTAAAAATTAAAAATAATTAACTTAGCAGGATAAGGGTTATTTTGTTTTATTAGCTGATCAAATCACTATTATTGGAAATAAAATGATAATTTAAACATGAAATTTAGAAATGTTTGAGTAATTTACACTCATCAGAATTTGTGGGGAGCGGTAGTGAGACACAACTTCAAGTGGGCGAAAATTTAAATTATTTAACCCTTAAAGCGCTGAATTGTTCTTGTATAACCCGTGGAAATCAAAGGGTTTTTTCATTTTGAAATCATCATAAATGTCTTACTCAGCTCTTTCTGATTCATTTGAATACCTATGTCATAGGTCTACGGCCATTACAAATATTTGTATTCTTGCAGTGTGGGGACCGATTTTAGACGTCAGAATCTAACGTCTTTAGACGTCAGATTCTGACGACTAAAGTCGGTCCCCGCGCTGTGAGAGTTATTGTAGCGGTGTGAGGGTTTGTTTGGTCACAAATTAAACAAATATAGCAATTTTCACTTACTTGAAGTTGTGGGTAGCGGTAGCGAGACACAACTTCAAGTGGGTGAAAATTTAAATTAATTAAAGTAGCGGAGTAAGAGTTAATACATGTAGATCAAATGTTTGGTCACAAATTAAACAAATATAGCAATTTTCACTCACTTGAAGTTGTGGGTAGCGGTAGCGAGACACAACATCAAGTGGGTGAAAATTTAAATTAATTAAAGTAGCGGAGTAAGAGTTAATACATGTAGATCAAATGTTTGGTCACAAATTAAACAAATATAGCAATTTTCACTTACTTGAAGTTGTGGGTAGCGGTAGCGAGACACAACTTCAAGTGGGTGAAAATTTAAATTATTAAAGTAGCGGAGTAAGAGTTAATACATGTAGATCATTCACTGATGCCTAGAGGGTGAGATTGGTTTACACAGTCACTAAGCAGTTATTACACACTGACAGAAATAAGAAAATATAATTTGATAGTATTATTTTTGAAAATAAATTGGCAGCCACCTCGAACTGTGTCCATGCTTTTATGTCTAGTGTGCATACACAACAGCTGGTTACTAGCCAAGCAAACACAATACGTGAATCTGATTCTGGTTCAACCTTAAAGTGCTGAAATATTTTTGCATAAACCATGAAGACGAAAGGGTTTCTTCAATTTGAAATTATCATAAATGTTTTAGTTAATTAGCTCCTACTGGCTCATTTGAATGTCTATGTTATGGGTCTTTTTTTACTCTTACAGTGTGGGGTTCAACTTCTGACATCTAAAGTTGATCGTGCTGTAGGCCTAATGACCCACTCTCTACAAAGCTGACCCAGCATTAGCCCTTGATATTCTATTGGCACATACACGTATGTACAAACAAAATAAAATATATCGCGGGAATCAACCATTTTTAGCCTGTTTATTATTTCTTAAAACGAGACAATTCAGAGGAGGAAAAATCCTGAAATTTGCTAGATTGATTAAAAAATAATTTAAAAATGTCAAAATAATTTCCAGAATATTACCTGATTACCAATTTGTACCCACTTTTACAACATTAGTGGTAATGAAATCGCACCATACGATATTAGTTTTTTCAAACTCTATGAAAATGACTATCCACCGCAAATATCTATCCACCCCACTTGGGACCCCCTCAAGATTTGCCACTAGAAATATACCAGCTTCAACGTGTTGTGTTTGCTAGGATTACACTGTCTACATTGTATAAAATCCCGTGGCGCTGACATCACTCACCTGACTGTCTCCCTCAGGAGCTTCCACGTTGATCTGCACTGCGCTGCCACGTACCGCTTCCGCTTCGGAGTTGGAGACGGGGGACCCAGCCTCTGGAGGAGAGTCCTTACGGCCCATAACAAACCAGGTCTTCAGTTCTGTCAAAAAAACAAATGATGTTATAATTCGTCCCCTTGGATTTGAAAGGGTGTATCTGCCACTTCGTAAAGTGGCAGATACACCCCTTTCATATCTAAGGGGACAATATGATCAACTACATTACTCTTGAACTTTTATGTTATCCGAAATTTATTTTGATTTATTAAAAAAACATTATGTGGGAGTATCCAGTCTGAATTTGAATGCAAGATTCATCCAAACTAGATGTGAGTGTTTACCATGTAAACACCCAAGAAGGCTCCTCCTCCCACTTTTCAAATAAGAGTTATACATTAATTATAATTTTTGCAGATAATCAATTTGTACATGTAATTATCAAGTAATATTATGAGGCAGAGGCTAGCAGCTTTAGGCTAGGGTGATAAGGTTCTAATTTGACGAAAAAAGATTAAAGATGGCCGCCATGACCCGGATATTTTCCCAAACTTTTTGAAAAATTAATGCAGTCTAGGAAATACTACTACTATGCACTATGTTGAATATTGAGTATATCGGATGAGTGGCTTTGTAAAAAAGATTAAAGATGGCCGCCATGACCCAAATATTTTCCCGAACTTTCTGAAAAATTGATGCAGGCTAGGAATTATCACTACTATGCAGTATTTTGAATATTGAGTATATCGTATAAGCAGCTTTGAAGGTATCAGGGTGACAAGGTCCTAATTTGACGAAAAAAGATTAAAGATGGCCGCCATGACCAAAATATTTCCCCGAACTTTCTTAAAAATTGATGCAGCCTAGGAATTAATAGTTGCATCCAGTATGTTGAAAAAGATTAAAGATGACTGCCATGACCCGAATATGTTCCCAAACTCTCTGAAAAATTGATACAGCCTAGGAATTAATACTTGCATCCAGTAGGTTGAACACAAAGTGAATCGAAAAAGCGGTTTTGGAGATATCAGGGTGACAAGGTCCTAATTTGATGAAAAAAGATTAAAGATGGCCACCATTACCCGGATATTCTTCCGAAGTTTCTGAAAAATCGATGCAGGCTAGGAATTAATACTACTATGCAGTATTTTAAATATTGAGTATATCGGATAAGCAGCTTTGAAGTTATCAAGGTGACAAGGTTCTAATTTAACGAAAAAAGATTAAAGATGGCCGTCATGACCCGGATATTCTTCTGAACTTTCTGAAAAATTGATGCAGGCTAGAAATTAATACTATTATGCGGTATGTTGAATTTTGAGTGTATTGAAGGAGTGGCTTTGAAGTTATCAGGGTGATAAGGTCCAAATTTGATGAAAAAAGATTAAAGATGGCCGCCGTGACCCGGATATATTTTCACAAACTTTCTGAAAAATTGATGCAACCTAGGAATTAATATTTGCATCCAGTATGTTGAACACAAAAAGAATCGAAAAAGCGGTTTGGTAGATATCAGGGTGACAAGGTCCTAATTTGACGAAAAAAGGTTAAAGATGGCCGCAATGACCCGAATATTTTCCAGAACTTTCTGAAAAATTGATGCAGCCTAGGTATTAATACTTGTATCCAGTTTGTTGAACACCAAATGAATTGAAAAAGCGGTTTTGTAGATATCAGGGTGAAATGGATGAGAGGCGGTGTCCATGCGCCGCGCCGGCGGACGAAACCGTACAAAAACTAAAAGCCTCCCCCTGGTAGGGGGGAGCCTTAGTTACAACTAATATACCAACATTAAACCACCGTTTGGTATTTGAGCTACGGATCGGCAGTTTAAGCCAGTTACCAATCGTAGATGAAATGTGCACGTGAGTCTCATGCCTTACCGCCCTTGTCTTGTATGTGTCGTATAATATACTTCTGCTTCTCAGCGTCATAATCCTCAATAAGGACCTTATTCATCCGGATATCTGCAACAAAGTAGAAAAAAATGTTATCTAACAACCAAACTATGAAAGTATAAAAACAAGAAAAGCAAATGGTCTCACATTTACACAAATGTCAATACAGTGGAACCTGTTATGGAAGACCACCTCTAAAGCATAGAAAATGTGTTCATTCAAGACAAGTGGTCTCCCATAACAGTTTACATTGTACTACAGTGGAACCTGTTATGGCAGACTAATCTAAAAGCACAAAAAAACAATCCTTTAAGACTGGTTTTACTGTATCGAGACCACCCCTGAAGGCACGGAAAAACACTTGGTCCTTCAAGACAGGTGGTTTCCTGTTACGGGAGACCACTCCAAAAGCACAGAAAAACACAGGTGGTCTCTCATAACAGGTTTCATGATATTTTTCATTGTACAGTGGAACCTGACGGTAGACCACCCCAAAAGAGCCAGAAAAAACACTTGGTCCTTCAAGGTGGTCTCCCATGATAGCTTTCACTGTACATAGTAGAGTGGAACCTGTTTCGGGAGACCACCACAAAAGCACAGAACAACACTTGGTCCTACAAGACAGGTGGTCTCCCATAACAGGTTTCACTGTATTACAGTGAAACCTGTTATGGAAGAACACCCCTGAACCACAGAACAGAAAAAGTGGTCCTTCAAGACAGGTTGCCTCACATAACAGGTTTCACTGTATTACAGTGAAACCTGTTATGGGAGACCACCCCTAAACCACAGATCAGAACAAGAGCACACTCGACAATAGCCATTGTTGAACTTGAAGTTATTGCGCCCACAAGGTCAAATTATTGACGTAAAATGCAAAAATCACAATAAATCGGCCATTTTGATTTCTTTTTAGCCATCATTGAAGTTGTTCGAGAACTGGTCATATAGTAACATGCATAACAAATTTGGGAAGGATACATGAAAAAATTGTTATAGCGCTCACAAGGTCAAATTATTGATGTAAAATGTGAAAAATCGTAATAAATTGGCCATTTTGAATTTTTTTCAGCCATTATTGAACTTGTCCAAGACCTGGTCATTAGTAACATGCATAAGGATACATGAAAAACATTTCAAGGTACACAAGTAAATGTTAACGCCGATGCTGCCAAACTTCGATTGCAATAGCCCACCTTTTTTAATTAAAATTAAAAGGCAGGCTAAAAAAGTGGTCCTTCAAGACAAGTGGTCTCTCATAACAGGTTCCACTGTAGTACAGTGGAACCTGTCACGAGAGAGCACCCCTGAACCACAGAAAAAGTGATCCTTCAAAGTACTCTTCCATAGCAGGTTGGTTTCAATAAAAAACATTCTGGGGAGCCAAACGGTGATCCCAGACATAGCAAGTCAGTCTTAAACATGTTAAATAAGGGTGCTGAGGGTCTCCCATGTGGCAGGTTACATTGTATTAAAAATATTAAGGTAAGATACTAAGGACAAAAATAGCTGAAGGCCATAGAATAGCAGGGTTTCCACCAGGAATGTATGAGAGGGGGGGTCCAAAAAGAGGGGGGTCTAGGGGTCCTCCCTCCGGAGAAAAATATTCAGAGTTTTCAATTTAAATGCTTAAAATGGCCTACTTTAACTGAAATCACAGCAAAATATGGAATATATTTTTATTTTCTCTGCCAACACCCCCCCTGGCGGAAACCTTGTATAGCATATGGAAGTTTAATGTTTACCATGTTTAATATGATGCAGTAATATAAGTGTTGCTGTGTAATGATTCAGTGTAAATTAATTGTGGAAAAGGGAAAAATAACAGGTAAAAACAATTATTCTGCAAAGATTTTTCTCAAAGAGAACCTTCCAAATCTAAGTACAGAGAAAAAAAAAAAAATTTAACCAGATTGAAATAGTTCCCACCACATTCTCCAGGTTGCATTGCAAATAACGTGGTACCCAGGAGTACAACACAGACTAGAACTTTGTAAAGTTATCATATTATTTCCTCTTAGGGTATCGACTTTAGATGTCAGATGCTGACGTCTAAAGTCGATCCTCGCGCTGTAAGGGTTTTAAATGTATTTCCAGCAAACATAAGACGTTGGCCATGTTGGATCAGTGTTGGGCCACCGTCAGCGGAGATGGCCCGACATTAAACCGACAATATGTCCACGTCTGCTGTCTGTGGAGTTTGCCATGCACAATGTTCTGTATATTTACCTAATATCGGGTTAATTGTGGGCCAACGTCTGCGTCGCTGGCCCAACACCTGGGCTCAATGTTTAGTGTTTGCTAACCCATTAACAGCTATTAAAGCACGAGCGGTCGTTCTTAATTTATTTCATTAGCAGGTTAAAGCAGTTATTGGGAATAAAATGAGTGTTTAAATATGAAGATTTGTAAAGGTTTGGTCTCAAAATAAATATTATTTACCCACTTGGAAGTTATGGGTCGCGGCATTGAGACCCAACTTTAAGTGGGTGAAAAATTCAATTGTATAAATAACGCTTTGATGGTTAACCCTTTTAGCGAGGGGACGTCAGATTCTGACGTATAAAGACGATCCCCGCACTGAAAGAATTAAACTATTTCTAATGGCCGTAGACCTATAACATAGGTATTCAAATGAAGCGGAAAGAGATAACTAAGACATTTATGATGATTTCAAATTGATAAAACCCTTTGATCTCCATGGTTTATACACACATATTTCGGCGTTGTAAGAGTTAATGTGTCTATAGAGGTTGCCATAATATGTTGTAGACTTAGCAGGCTGACTAGACCTCGGCACGCATGCCTCTATCATCAGGAAGATACATCAATAACGCAGCCGCCCAGCTTCTGTGTTACCATGGTAACGCCGACAGACAGACATGTGGCGTAACAGGCTATAAATAGATCAGCTCTTGTACAACCAGTTACAGCAGCAATGAATGTATCAAAATTCAGGCGGTCATCCAACTAAACATCACAACATCCATCTTAATAGAATAACGAAGTTAAAATTAATCTTAACATTTTAAATGGAAATAAAGATAAATCACCTTAACATGCTCAACCACACGACCAAATCACTGTTATTGGGAATGGAATGTGTTTTTAAACATCAAGATTTGCAAATGTTGGGTCTCAAATTAAACAAATATGGATAATTTTTGCCATTTGAAGAATTGGGTTGTGGTACATCAGATAAATTTGTCAGTTCATGCAATATCAAGTTAACGTGACGGTGGAACACACGACATGATCTACATAAACTAGCCGGCCCGAGAAAATAACGGGGTGGTCCAACAATGTTGTATTGATGTCGGGCCAGCATCTGTTATGTTGGCCTGACATATGTCATTGTCGGTGTTTGATATTCAGGCAATGCTTCCTTAAAGGTTAACACATAACTCACTACAAGAATTCCAGGCTCACTCCCAGAGAGTGTGTACAACCAACAAACACGAGACATTGACCCATTGCTGGCTGAATGTTGGTATACTGTTTACGACGCTGGCCCAACATTGAGCCAGCAATGGCTGAATGTCTCGTGTTGGATGGGTAGATGATCTTAAGCCTTGAAGCGCTGAATATAAAAAAAACATTGAGACGCCTCAGACCAAAGGTTTTTTTTTCAATTTAAAAGCATCATAAATGTCTTAGTTAACTTCTTCCGATTCATTTGCATACCTATGCTATGGGTCTACGATTTTTATAAATATTTTTACTCTTACAGTGCGGGGATCGTTTTAAAATTAAACTTCTATACACATGATACAGACAGACACATTTTTTTATTAACATAAATACAAAGTCTTTACATACTTATTTGCGCTTATACATGTATAAGCGCTGCTAATAAAACGGATTAAAACGACATAGCGATGAAAAGATTAACACATAATTCACAATAAGCATTGCAGACTGTGATTGGTTGCCTAATAGTAGTATGATGGCAATCAGCAGGCTCGACAACAGACCGCCTGGACTGACTGAGAACCAGACAAGACGGAAAGTGGATCAGTCAGCAGAATAGCTAAAACAGCCAGCTGGTAAGCAAACCAAACAGTCAGCCATCTAACCAGCCATCTAACCAACCATCTAACCAACCATCTAACCAACCATCTAACCAACCAACCAACCAGCCAACCAACCAACCAACCAACCAACCAGCCAGCCAGGCGGACAGACAGCCGCTGACTATCCAACCAGCGATACCAGTTTTACATAAAATAAGAAATGCTGACTGGCAATTAGCAGAACAGCGTTTTTTCAATTTTATATGTTCAAGCTGGAAGCGACCAATACGGAGAGGAAAAAGTTTTGCACAAGAAAACAGTACATCAAGCGATTGCCGACTTTCCCATGAACGTGGAAGTATGTCAACCGAGAAGTAGGTCATTTGATATAAGTAGGTCATGGCCATACATCACCAGGAATGACATGGCCAGAGAATTATGCTACGACGCTGGGTCAACATTGAACCGACACTGGACCACCGTATCGTGTTTGCTGTACCTGCAAGAACATGCCTAATGTTAATTTGATTGTTGGCCAACGTTGTACGTCGTGGGACAACATCTCATCTGCATTAGCATCATTAGGACGGTGTCTGCTGGGAAGTGGCAGAAATGCCTAAGATATCTACCATCTGGTAGTGGACATAACACGAACTGCTGAACCAATGTTATTTTAATGTTGGCCTGACGTCTGCGACGTCGGCTCAACATTAAAACACCATAGGTTCAGCAGATCGTGTTTGCTGGGAGTGAATAATGCTGTTCAAATACTGGGCCACCGTCTACGGCATCGGGCCAGCATTAGACCAGCATTAGTTCACCCCCCTTGTTGCTTGGGATGTAGTGCATTCTACACCTGCTGCCACTGTCAACTACGAAGATCATGCAGATGGGAATTTATCATTTGCTCTGGAAATTTTGCAGCAGTTGAAATAGGTGATGGTCATGACCTGTGTGTTATGACCAGCCAGGCACTGCTTCCTGGACGGTTAACACATAATTCACTACAAGCACTCCAGACTCCAAGGTGATATATACCAGGGGCCAATCTAGAAACTGAATGAAGGGGGCGGCGCCCGAGGTCTGGGGCCCCCAACCGTTTTTGTATATTTAGGCCGATTCAGATTCTGACATCTAAAGTTGATTCCCGCATTGAAAGAGTAAAATATTTATAATTGCCGTAGACCCATAACATACGTATTCAATTGAATATGAGGTATGAATTGAAAAAAAACCCTTTGGTCTCTTGGCTTATACAAAAATATCCCACTAACATGTTTAACCTTTGTCCTGCTGAATTGCTTCAATTGTATTTTTCGTCATTTGAAGCTGGAATTGCTAACGCAATTTCCAGCTTCAAATGACGAAAAATATTACTATTTATGAAAAATAGACATGTCTAAAATTAAATTATTGGATCAACAAAGCGTCTATTGAAAACAATTAAAGCAAAATTAAGTGACATTTTTATTGATCTAAAACATCCTTAACCCCGTATATATCCGGGCATAGCAGGACAAGGGTTAAGAGTAGAGGAAAGGGTTAATACATGTAGGTCTGTTATAAAAGACGCAGATTATGTCCTCGGCGCCTCAAATGAAATGAAATGAATCGGGCTTTAGGCCACCATTGTGCACATATAGGCTAAACTGGGCCAGGAGAACCTCCTGAGGATGATGAGATGAATGAGATGACACTGTTCTCCTGACACAGGATTCGAAATTCGAGCCCTGGCGGTCTGAGGCCGAGCACGCTACTTCTCGGTCACGGAGGCTCCCCACAATACTGACTTTCACACGTGGATGGGGAAGAAACATTTTTGTTTCTTTCAAACCGCCGAGACCGGGAACCGAACTCTAGCGTGAAAGGCAGCGGTGCTAACCACTACCCTAGGGCTCCCGCCCCCCTGGCGCCTCAAGGGTTCAGAGACTCTAATCCAGCCTGCCATAGAGACCCCGCCCCCGAATTACCGGGCGGCATAACGCCCCGCTGTCCTGGCAACGGCTGCCTGGTTGATCCAGCACGGGCACTGTAAACATGACAAATCCATCTGCCGCAGACACCGGGGGTCCGATCGACAGAAACAGGGGTCGAATCTGCAGAACGGGTCAGGTCTACTACATCGCGTGCAAATGGAAACAACAGTAATTGCTTACTTTTCAATTACGCAGTTACTGCCGTTTGCATTTCTAAAGGTTGACAAACGCAAGCAACAGTACTGTTTATACTGTTGTTTGCATTTCTATTGTCGATCAAAGACAAACATTGGTAGTCCCGAGCAATTGCAAGGGCTAATAGCGTCAGAGATGGATAGAATAGCAAAAGCTGTGTTTTTGTATGCTGGTATCAACAATTTTATGTTAACCCTTTCAGGCCTGCATTTACCATTGCCATCTTCATCCACTACAAGCCGCGAATTGCTGCCGCAATTCTCCACTTGTAGTGGATGAAGATGACTTGAAGTGGGTGACAAATGAAGAAAAGATACTGTTATTTTTAAAACAATTCCAAGAAATTTGTGGCTTTAAAACCACTAGGAAATTAAGTAATTTTTCAGAGATGCAAAATGATGCTTTGATGCATCGTGAGGGTTTAAAGGGTTAAAAATGATAAATTCACCTATAAAGACTGGCGTTTAAATCCCCACCCACGCTAAGAATGAGATGTAAATCTGTCATTATAAAGTAAAAATAAAAATCACAATGACGCATTAATACCTTGCACAATCGATCATCTGCGCACAGGATTTTTGGGGCACAACGAATGGCAATGATGACAGACTCACACATTCTGTTAATTTTACGGACCAAAGAGTGGTAACTGCATACTTTACAAGTAAGACTGCTGTTTGTGTTTACACTGCAGCTTAAAAGTGCAAACAGCAGTAACAATGGTAACTGTTCACAGTGAACAGTTAGGCTACGGCTGTTTGCTTTCCAGTGTCGATGAAAGGCAAATAAAAGTAACTGCTTACTTGAAAAGTAAACCCCTCAACCACCCCCCCCCCCCCTCCAACAAGCAGTCGAAAAAAAAATCCATACATCTTATCTAGGTCTGAAGGGACAAACAGTGCCCAATATGCCTTTCCTTATAATTGCAGCAGAAAGCCTTTCGAATTCAAAAATTCCCCGGGTGGGCATGCCACCAGACCCCCCTTAGACTGGAACTTATCTCAATCACGTTTCAAAATCCCCCCTTCAATTGAAAAACTAGATCATTCCATCCCTGGTAATCCGATCCTGGATCCGTATCGTAATCTAAATCATCCCCAAAATCTAATGGATTGTTCCATGGTCTGACACACCACTGGTAAAAGAGTCATGCCAGTCCGTTCATCACATTTTTAAGTAATCCGAGGTACAGACAGACAAACAAACAAACAAACAAGCAAACAAACACGATTAAAAACATAGGCCTATACCTTCCTGATGGGGGTAAAATATGATTAGACGTTAGAGTAACTTACCTTCTACAGGTTCTCCAAGCTCAAAGATATAGTCGTCCTTGATGAAACCGTACGTAGAGTCACTGATGTGAACCAGTCCAGGTTTACCATCAGATTCCATGGTGTTAGCCAGGGTGACATCATGGGACCACACGTCAAACTTAAAGCGCCGCGTGCCTACCAGCCCGCACAGAACCGTGCCTGTGTGCACACCAACCCGCATGTTCACCTCCTCGTTAAACTCTTTGTCAAACTCCTGTATGGCCACACACATGGCTAGTCCCATCTCCACGCAGCAGGTGGCGTGATCAGGTTTAGGGGTGGGGCACCCTGAGACGCAGTAATAACAGTCGCCCAGTGTACTGATCTTCTCGCATCCGCTGTTCTGACAGATCACATCAAACCTTCCAAACAGGTCACTGAGCAGGCTCACCAGCAGCTCAGCCGTCTTGTTGGAACTCATCTTGGTGAAACCTACGATGTCCGCAAACAATATGCTGGTGTTGTCAGTCTGACTCATGTGGAAGTCTCTGAATTTGAGTTGTCCCGCCGTAGGGGCCGGTCCTCTGTGATCCTGTCTTCGCCTACTATCATCCTCATCTCGCTCCTTCTCTTCTCTCTTCTTCATTATCTCCTCAGCAACCTGTTATCAAGCAACTAATATTAACCCGCACAAGTGCTAATAATCTCTGTGGCCTTTTTAAAACATTTCCATTTGTCCAAAAAGAACATTTTGTAATGTCATCAAATTTGCAAGATTGGCATATATTTTGATTCAAATTGTACAGATTTAAAACACACCACTACATTATTTTTTTGGCCGACCACTACATCCTAAGCCCGGAATTGAGAGTTATTGTTGATAAGTACAAATCAATTATCATGGTAGGTATCGTATTATAATCAGCCAGGTGTGACCGAGCTGTTGATTATGAGGGATCGTCATTATGGTCGGATGTGTTTTAAGTCAGTTAAAACCTTTGGGGCTCTCCATTCTTAGCTGTGAAAAAGGCATCGGCCTACGTCCTCGACCTTTTTTACAGCTAAGAAAGGAGAACTTCTCGAGCTTTATCTTTATCGATCTGGGATATGCAAATTAGCCTATGCCGGCCATCTTGGATATGCAAATTAGCTGAATTTCGAACTCAAACAGGATAATTCATCAGAGCGTGTTTGAAAAAAATCGAAAAAAATCGCAATGATCAGATGGATATTGGCAACTGGAGAGCGTTTACATCGATCTTGGATATGCAAATTAGCCCGTGGCGGCCATCTTGGATATGCCGAGGGTGTTCAGAAGAAAATTCTTGAAGATCAGATGAATATGCAAATTAGCCCATGGCGGTCATTTTGGATATGCAAATTAGCTTATTTTCGAACTCAACCAGTAAAATCTGTCAGAGCAGATTCAGAAAAAATATCACGAGCGTTTCCATCGATCTTAGATACCGTATATGCAAATTAGCCCATGGCGGTCATCTTGGATATGAAAATTAGCTAATTATCAAACTCAAAGTGCATAATTTATCAGAGGGAGTTCAGAAAAAATTCCAGGACCAGTCTTGACATCGCAGAAACAATTAGTTTGTCGACCGTCCTGGCATAATCAGTGATAATAGTTGGGTCATATTATATCCCGTGACCATGGAGCTCAGTACTACGTTTTTTGGTGGTTTTGTCATATTTAGGTGTTAAATAAGAAAATTTGCCCCTATGTACCTCTGAAAAGTGTGGGCGGAAATTTTGGCAGCACTTTTTTAAAATGGCGACAAACACAAATAATAGAATTTATTAAAACAATTGAATTCTTACCTGCTCAGCCATAAGAGAGTAAATGCAGTACTGTCTAGTTATGTATTCCAACTCAAGGTCAAACCTTGACATGACACATTGCACCACCTTCTTCTGCACCACATTCAAGAAGGTGGTAAAATGTGCCATGTCAAAGACGTAGAACCAAAGCATTAGAAATACCTGCTTGGACTGTGCGACATACACATGAAAATATAAGAGCTATTTAACATGTTTAAGCATCAGAACAAATCCTTACCTGCTTAGGCATAAGAGAGTGAATACGGTTCGTTTTGATGGAATTTTCCAGTTCAAGGTCACGTCTTGACATGACTGACTGGCCGACCTTGAGGAAGGTGCTTCTCTTTCTGATCTCGGCCGTGATGAAGATGTGTATGCCGATAACGTGTATGGCCACGTGGAGTAGTGCACGTCCGAGGATGTACGACAGGCTGTTCATAGAGGTCATGGCACCGCTCATGATCTCATAGAGGACACTGTAGATGACCCCTAGGATCACACACACGTACAAGGGCATCGGGATCAGGGTGTAGATCATAATCAGGATTTCTATGGTGCCTACAAACGTCCCCACGGCCGAGATGCTAGAATCAACATGGGCAAAGTTCATGAGGCAGAACACACACAGGAGTATGGAGACGATAACTGATGTAGGCAGCATCACTTTCTGGTACAGAGGCAGGAGCGTAAACACCAGTACCAACACCATGACGACCAGCAGTACCACAGCCCCCGCCAGGAAAACCACCCAGCTTTCGTCCTGCATCACGCCGAAGTAGATGGCCCATGCGAGGCAGGATAGCATGACATAGACCAAGGCGTTCTGGAACAGACGCCTCTTCTGCTCAAATGACAGCCTCCTGTGCTGCTCCTCCAGAATGGCAGAGTCGAACTTCGGGTTCCACCAGCTGCGTGCAGCGCGGTCGAACATCAGGGGGTTCCCCTTGCTCACCACCGCCTGCTCTCCGTCCTCGCCCACCGTGCTGCCATTGTAGCGGTTCTTGGCCGGGGAGTGAATCTGCACTTGATCCGGGTCAGCCGGGTCACCAGGGTCACCGTCAGCCGATGACCCGGGCTTGTACTCCACTGTTGCCATGGTAACGGGTGGTTTTTAAGGAGGGTATCTAGGAAGTGGCTGTGACCTAGTGCAGCTGACTGAGTCTCCCAGTCATGACGAACTAACTAAAAGATGCCACGCCGACTGACCAATCACAGGGTGCTACGCCAACTGACCAATCACAGGGTGTCACGCCAACTGAAAACAGACAAATAAACAGGTAAGTTAGCATTAACGCTTCATCTGCTAGTGACTTAATTCGCCCCGTTGGATATGAAAGGGTGTATCAGCCACTTTACAAAGTGGCTGATACACCTTTTCATATCCAAGGGGGCGATACATACCCAATCGAGCACTGGTGTCTCCTAGTTTGCATCAACCTGAACCAGATTTAAAAGAGAAATGTGCTCTAAGTTAGTACAACTGATATAGGTAGGCTGAGACGTAAATTTCGCAAATAACAGAAATTTGTAATCAGTTGAAGTTGTAGATCGCGTTAGCTGACTGGAAATTGAATAGATCAAGGCTCATATTCTCCTACGCGTTACAAAATACGAAAGGCTTCAGATTGATCAAGATGGCCGACCAATCCGAAGGTTCCCATATATCGTACCGTGTACGAGAATACGGGCCCAGAGCTCTAAGACACATATTCTGTGAAACGCAGTGACGTTACTCGGAGAAAACAAGGTTATATAACCACCCTCCCCCATACTTCATTGTATTAGCCAGCTCGGTGAAAACAAAGGAGGTCGAGGTCATTGAGTTTCACAGAATTTCGCATAAACTAATAGCAGAGATTATTTATAATATTAATAATTTCTGCTAATACAATTTTACATTAGATTCCACTTTCCATGAAAAAGTATAATCTAGCGAACACAAGACAGCATTTATGTCATCAATAGTTAACAACGAATATAAGACGATATGTGTCATCAATAGTTAACAACGAAAACAAGAAGGGATTTATGTCACCAATAGTTAACAACGAATATAAGGCGGGATATGTGTCATCAATAGATAACAACGAATACAAGAAGGGATATATGTCACCTATAGTTAACAACGAATACAAGGCGGGAAATGTGTCATCAATAGATAACAACGAATACAAGAAGGGATTTATGTCACTAATAAGTTAACAACGAATATAAGGCGGGATATGTGTCATCAATAGTTAACAACGAATACAAGAAGGGATTTATGTCACCAATAGTTAAAACACGAATATAAGACGGGATATGTGTCTTAAATAGATAACAACGAATACAAGAAGGGATTTATGTCACCAATAAGTTAACAACGAATATAAGACGGTATGTGTCATCAATAGTTAACAACGAATACAAGAATGGATTTATGTCACCAATAGTTAACAACGAATATAAGACGGGATATGTGTCTTCAATACTTAACAACGAATATAAGATAGGATCTATGTCATCAATAGCTAACAACGAATACAAGAAGGGATTTAGGTCACCAATAGTTACAACGAATATAAGACGCGATATGTGTCATCAATAGTTAACAACGAATACAAGAAGGGATTTATGTCACCAATAGTTAACAACGAATATAAGGCGGGATATGTGTCATCAATAGATAACAACGAATATAAGAAGGGATCTATGTCACCAATTGTTAACAACGAATATAAGATAGGATCTATGTCATCAATAGCTAACAACGAATACAAGAAGGGATTTAGGTCACCAATAGTTACAACGAATATAAGACGCGATATGTGTCATCAATAGTTAACAACGAATACAAGAAGGGATTTATGTCACCAATAGTTAACAACGAATATAAGGCGGGATATGTGTCATCAATAGATAACAACGAATATAAGAAGGGATCTATGTCACCAATTGTTAACAACGAGTATAAAACAGGATATATGTCATCAATAGTTAACAACGAATACAAGAAGGGATTTATGTCACCAATAGTTACCAACGAATATAAGGCGGGATATGTGTCATCAATAGTTAACAACGAATACAAGATGGGATATATGTCATCAATAGTTACCAACGAATATACGGCGGGATATGTGTCATCAATAGATAACAACGAATACAAGAAGGGATCTATGTCATCAATAGTTAACAACGAATATACGGCGGGATATGTGTCATCAATAGATAACAACGAATACAAGACAGGATATGTGTCATCAATAGTTAACAACGAATACAAGAAGGGATTTATGTCACCAATAGTTACCAACGAATATAGGGCGGGATATGTGTCATCAATAGATAACAACGAATACAAGATGGGATATATGTCATCAATAGTTATCAACGAATATACGGCGGGATATGTGTCATCAATAGATAACAACGAATACAAGAAGGGATTTATGTCACCAATAAGTTAACAACGAATATAAGGTGGGATATGAGTCATCAATAGTTAACAACGAATACAAGAAGAGATTTATGTCACCAATAGTTACCAACGAATATAAGACAGAATATGTGTCATCAATAGTTAGCAACGTTTACAAGATGGGATATATGTCATCAATAGTTACCAACGTATACAAGATGGGATTTATGTCACCAATAGTTACCAACGAATATAAGGCGGGGTGTGTCATCAATAGTTAACAACGGGAATAAGACAGGGTATGTGTCATCAATAGATAACAACGAATACAAGAAGGGATTTATGTCACCAATAGTTAACAACGAATATACGGCGGGATATGTGTCATCAATAGATAACAACGAATACAAGATGGGATCTATGTCATCAATAGTTAATAACGAATACAAGAAGGGATTTATGTCACCAATAGTTACCAACGAATATACGGCGGGATATGTGTCATCAATAGTTAACAACGAATACAAGAAGGGATTTATGTCACCTATAGTTAACAACGAATATACGGCGGGATATGTGTCATCAATAGATAACAACGAATACAAGAAGGGATTTATGTCACCAATAGTTAACAACGAATATACGGCGGGATATGTGTCATCAATAGATAACAACGAATACAAGAAGGGATTTATGTCACCAATAGTTAACAACGAATATAAGGCGGGATATGTGTCATCAATAGATAACAACGAATACAAGACAGGATATGTGTTATCAATAGTTAATAACGTATACAAGACGGGATCTATGTCATCAATAGTTAAAAAACGAATATAAGACGGGATATGTGTCATTAATAGTTAACAACGAATATATCCCGCCGTATATTCGTTGGTAACTATTGGTGACATGAAACCCTTCTTGTATATGTTGTTAACTATTGATGACACATATCCCGCCTTATATTCGCAGGATATGTGTCATCAATACTAGTTAACAACGAATACAAGACGGGATCTATATCATCAATAGACTAGTTAACAACGAATACAAGACGAGATAGATCTATGGCATCAATAGTAACAACGAATATGAGACGGGATCTATGCCATCAATAGTTAACGAATATAAGGCGGGATGTGTCATCAATAGTTAACAACGAATACGAGATGGGATCTATGTCATCAATAGACAAGTTAACAACGAATACAAGACGAGATAGATCTATGTCATCAATAGTTAACAACAACAACAACAACAAATACAAGACGGAATCTGAGTCATCAATAGTTAACAACAAATACAAGACCGAATCTGAGTCATCAATATTTACCATTCAGCAAATCAAATACATTGTTTTTTCAGCAAATAAACAAATACATTAAAATATTTAGAATAGATACGTTTTTTTTTTGTCGCACAAATCAAAAAAATGAAACACTAGCTTTAAAGACATAGTACAAGCGACATGTTAAATAACTAAAATAACTAAATAAAACAAGCAGGTTGACTGGAAGGAAGTTAACATAAAAAGTACATAAGAATTTATTATAAAAAAATCTTATAGTGGATATGAGGAAATAAATTGCATAATTTAAATTACATAATATTTTTGACATTATAATTTTATATTATTCTTAGATTCACTATCACTGAACCTAGCTGAATGTAATACTGCGCCACATAACCTACTCCCTATCACGTCTACCAATGAGAAATGTGTCGGAGTAATCCCACAGTAATAACCATGATAATGTTACACAATAAACAAAACCCGGACTGCATTGTCATGCGACCTTTGTGCAATATTGACTGAAAGTTGGGCCAGCGTCGCAGACGTTGGCCCAACATTCAAACGACATTGGAATATTTTCTACAGGGATGCCCCGCACCACATTGTCATGCACAGAACATTGTCATGCACAGAACAGATGCCTGACTTGGCCGCTAGATGGCACGGCTTGGCATTGTGTGTGATGTCTTATGTGAGGTCAGAGGTCATACAAGCCTCACATGCTGTGTACCGAGTCATCATAACCGGCCATAATAAGTAATAAAAAGAATGACTATGTTTCATCAGTGTTTATTGATCGAGCTATTACGACTAGATGCCAATGACATACTATATATTCCAATAAACGCAAGACGTTGACGCAAAGTCGGTTTATGGTTTTCCAAACACATGCGAGACTGGGCAAACATAAAACAACATTGGGTCAAAGTGTCCTGAATAGAATAGATCTTTATTTGCACCTGTTTATAAAAACGAACAATTTGCAAAAAGATTTAAAGACAAAACAGTCAATATTACAATTTACCAAGTGAAATACATACAATGACAAAACAATATTAATAGTGAAAATATGTCTTTAAAATATAACATCACTGGAAGAAAATGTCTTTGACATGTTCAAAGAGGCCCTCTGTTGTATAGGTACGTATTCATAAACTTTGTTATTTGCTTTACAATGGCAAGATCATTTGCTTTCACATTCAAAAATAAATTGGTGAGTTATGGGCAAATTTTAAAACTGGGAAAGTAAGTAAGTAAAATATCTTTTTAACGTCATTTTTCGGCCAGTATGGCCATTTAAATGACAATTCAGACTAAAATAATATGATATCTTGAGCAGTAAAAGTCATAAGGTAAAAAGACAAAACTGATAACAGTATGTCCGCACTAAGGTATTGAGATAAAAACGATTCATGATAATATGATGCGTATTAAGTATACATTCTAAATACCTGAGACAGCGCCAGCGCCGATACACAATATAAATTAACACAAAAAGATGACTAGAATAATTAAAATTTAAAGTCACAAAACAGTGTCGTGTCGAGACAAATATATAATAATAGAAATAAATAATGCTTAATATAATTTTGTGTAAAAATATTTTGAGAATAGGTCCAATGCCGGCCCAGTGCCAATCATATCCGGAGTGGGAGAGTGAAATTGTGGTTCAACTTAATCTGAGCCTCTGAGGCCATTGAAGCTGCCATCGAATACATAATCCGGATGACGATCAACACCAAACCATTAAAACTATGAAATGTACGACATACACATCGAGGGACATCAATACACGATAAGAAGAAAATTTAAAAAAACAAATCATAGAGAAATTAAGGGTAGACCTACAGTGCCCCCACAGTTGGGGATCAGGTCTGTCATCGAGAACTAGCACGACAGAGCGATCACGATCCGTGAGAGCTAATTTTATGTCAATGGTCTCTCTTTGACATCCTGCACCATCACACAGGACGCCACAGAGAAACCATCAAAACAATGAATTAAAAAAATAATTATATGGCAATGGTTTCCTTCGGACATCCCGACCATCACCAGGATGCCAAAGAGAAACCACTGCACCACGAGAAGGTGACACCCCCCCCCCCCCCCCGAAAACTGGGAAAAGCTGTTATAAATGTTATGTTACAGTGTATGTCGTGTTAACTGGGATATTACCATATCCTTGCCCTTGGATATCAAAGTGTTTATCTGCCTCTTTACAAATTAAGCATTTAAGTGGAAATTTAAGTGACATTTAATACGATAAAAACAGTGCAGTCCATTGATGAAATGAATGATGTACAGATGATGACGTGAGGGTGTGGCGAGTGTTTTCTTTCACCGATGATCGGTGAGCTAAGTGACATATACCGGTAGAAAGCGATATGACACTGGGCTGTTATTCCAATTACAGTCGATAAGATAAGATAAGATTTATTTATAGTCGCAAGTGTTTACAATGAGAAAACATTAGCTTACAATAGCTATTTCGATCACAGCTCTGTTAGTCTGTCTGCTTTTTAGTGTGAGAAAATACAAACGTACTTTATTTTTCGGGTACTATGGAAAATACACCACTCGTCCAACGAATTAGGAGCTCGCCTAAATGCGAACACATTATTCGTTGGAGTCCTGGTTGTATTTTCCCATATCGCACTCAAATGTACACCGTGTGCGTATCATCACACATCAGTGTATATTTTATTGATTTGACGCACGTCTGGACCGACTCCTTGGAATTGTTGATTTTTTGTGAGGGAGCGGCGTGTGTATTGCTTTCGCTCTTGCCATCATGTTTTTAACATTGACCTATCTACAAGCCAAGTGCACCGATCATGTTTATAAGTATTAGATTAATGAGGTCATTCAACACAAGTATATGCATAATCGGACAACATATCGTTTCTAGGATACATCATTATACCATAATATGATCCACTTTAGCCGATGTCAGTCAATTATCAGAACAATTGTCAAGATATTTTGCAACAAAACTGAACATTCCACGTGTATGAGTGGTGAAAAAAATTATGACAATTGATTTTTAATACTTGTATTTTTATAGTATTCAAACGTACCACAAACCCACATTTGTTGTTTTATTAGAACATATATATTTCCCTTAATTAGCATGCAAAATTCAAAAAAAACATAAACTGCTAAATATCCATCCTTCCTTCCTTGCAAAGCCAAACGACAATTACCTGCATGTAGTAATAAGTACTAGGGTTGAAGAGGTCGTTCAACACAAGTATGTCAAGTATGTATACTCAGATTTGGTTTTGAGTATTGGCCACTAAATATTTAAATTTATCGGGAGTCATGTAATGGTGGCGTAAATGATCACATACAATACAATATGTGACAAACTATTACACCAAAATGAACTGACAAAAAATGAGAAAAGGATAAATAATGAAATAATGTAACTAAACCAGGGTAACTAAACAAAAGGAAACAGACCGCCATATGGTCTTACCACCCTAAATAAGGCGAAATCCGGCCAGGTGTCTACCAATAAAGGAATCCTAACACAAACTATATTTAATGCTTCTGTTCTCACCTCTGTTAAAGTAAAAGAAAATATAAGCAGGCTATAATTTTGTGAATATTTAATAAACACACTTTGTTTCCGTCATGATGCAGGATATCAGATATAACTGTTTCATGATAATCTCGCAGGGGTACAGTGGGTTAAAAGGATGTGTGTCTGGTCTGTAACAGAGGGTAAGAATAAGAGCTAATTTTGGGCTGTTCTCACGTTTATACACGTCATGGACTGTAGCCCAAATCTGTCTGGTTTTAAAACATATATCGGATCTGTTTTTAAAAAAGGACAGATCAGGTTTTGTCATGATATGCGACACTATATGTGGATATTGTCGAAAAGGGGTGAAATCGGGCCATGGAATTGAGGCAGTTTACATGTGTATCAATGGGAGCGGCATTTGGGGTGGTGAGACCATATGCGGTGTAAGTTGATCCCACTGGCCGATAAAAATGGTGCAAAAACATGTAAACCGGCTGATAAATCTAGCTAAAAAGCCATGCGTTTATACGTAAATCAGTGCACAGTTTCATTGTGGGTAATCTATTTGGTCAGTATGTGTGCCATTATCCCTGGCGACTGGTAAATTCGGTCACTGCTAGTGCCTACGTCACTCCCCAGCTAATACGTGAGGTTGAACCAATGTTAGACCACCGTCTGCGACGCTTGGCCCAACATTAAACCAGCATCAATGTTGGGAAATAATCAAAATATAGATTAAGTAAGTCACAATTTATCAAGACAAAGGTCATAGAAGTCACAATTTATCAAGACGAAGGTTAATTAAGTCACAATTCATCCCGACAGAGGTCAAAGAAGTCACAATTCATCACGGCAGAGGTTAAAGAAGTCACAATTCATCACGGCAGAGGTAAAAGAAGTCACAATTCATCACGCCAAAAGTTAAATAAGTCACAATTCATCACGTCAATCGTTAAAGAAGTCACAATTCATCACGAAAAATGTTAAATAAGTCACAATTCATCACGGCAATGGTTAAAGAAGTCACAATTCATCACGACAGGGATTAAATAAGTCACAATTCATCACGGCAGAGGTTAAAAAAACACGTTTCAAAAGTCATAGTCCATCACGACAATGGTTAAAAAAGTCACAATTCATCACATCAAAGGTTAAATAAGGCTAAATTTATTACGACAATCGTTAAATAAGTCACAATCCATTACGACAGAAGCTAAAGAAGTCACAATTCAAAAGTCACAATTCATCACGACAATTGTTAAAGACTTCGCAAAGAAATGTTTATGCCGACAAAGGTTAAAGAAGTCATATTCCATCACGGCATGGTTAAACAATTTAATAACAGCAAATCAACACCGGAGTCCAATATCAACGAGCAATCTTTGTAAGTATGCAGACATGGCGAATTGTGCTTTCACAATGTTTCTGCAAAACAGCAACGTTAGCCGCATGCTGGTTAAATCTCGGGCCAGCGTCGCAGACCGTGTTGGCAGTGAGTAGACTTGTCCAGGGAGCAAGCTGACTAATTGCTGGGCCAATCAATAAAGCACTGGCCTACAATTAAAACAACGTTTAGTCTCCCCTTTTATTGATCAGTAAACATGGCATGATTTTATAGGTCATGTAGCTATAAACAAGAGAAGGTGGCGCACGGGAGGGGGGGGGGGGTGTCTGGTAACGGGAGGAGAGGGGGTGGTGTCTGGTAATGCTCTGTTTACCGAACAGTGTATATCCTAAACAAACAACAAAAAGTGTCGTGGTTGTACTTTCTGTTTTCAACACAATTTTCTGCCCAGGCCGTTCATTTAGCCATTCATTAACATATGCATTCATTCCATTCATTCACATATTCATTCATTCACATATTCATTCATTCATTCATTCACATATTCATTCATTCATTCATTCATTCATTCATTCACACACCTAGTTACTCACTCACTCACTCACTCACTCACTCACTCACTCACTCACTCACTCACACACTCACTCACTCACTCACTCACTCACTCACTCACTCACTCACTCACTCACTCACTCACTCACTCACTCACTCACTCACTCACTCACTCACTCACTCACTCACTCACTCACTCACTCACTCACTCACTCACTCACTCACTCACTCACTCACTCAGTAAATCACTCACTCACTCACTCACTCACTCACTCACTCACTCACTCACTCACTCACTCACTCAGTAAATCACTCAGTAAATCACTCACTCACTCACTCACTCACTCACTCACTCACTCACTCACTCACTCACTCACTCACTCACTCACTCACTCACTCACTCACTCACTCACTCACTCACTCACTCACTCACTCACTCACTCACTCACTCACTCACTCACTCACTCACTCACTCACTCACTCACTCACTCACTCACTCACTCACTCACTCCCTATTTATTCCGCTATTAATTAATTAATTAATTTATTTATTTATTTATTAATTAATTAATTAATTAATTAATTAATTAATTCATTCATTCATTCATTTATTTATTCATTCACCCAATAATTTATTCACCCATTCATTCAACTATTCATTCATTAATTAATTCATTCACTCGTATGTTTATTCACTCATTCACCCATTTCTCACTTTCTTCGTCCACCCCTTCAATATTAACTCATTTATTTGTTCCTGCATTCACTCATTCATTCCTTCATTTCATTCATACATTGTGTCCACCTTTCTTTCATGGGAACACTT
This sequence comes from Flabesymbios commensalis, assembly GCA_964017125.1. Lineage (NCBI taxonomy): Eukaryota > Metazoa > Annelida > Polychaeta > Terebellida > Flabelligeridae > Flabesymbios > Flabesymbios commensalis. Next base: position 72,743,310 of record OZ024913.1, on the reverse strand, counting down.
TCAATATTCTTAATCTATAGGATCACAAGGTTCAGAAAAGTATGGGTGCTTCTCTGAGCCTGTCAAAGTTGAGGATACGCGGACGTTTTTGAAAAATTATTTTTTGTGTAATTATGATTTTTATGATATTCATATTTCTGACATTTCTTTATTACACATTTTGACCATGTTGTCTTGTCTTAGTCATATACATGTAATGACCCCTCACGAAATTTGTTTGTAAAATTATTAAATTTTAGATACTGTGTGTGTATTTGTTTATAGCAACTAAGTTACATGTACATGGTGCACAACGTTTTAAGTACTGCTCATACGTTTTGTAACAGTACCTTTCATCACCAACATCACACATTTGCTTGCATCCGTTTTCTGTAGAGGACGTGCTTTTTGTTTGTGCTTGACATTTTTTGAGAATCAAACTGCTCTTCTTGATTAGAAATAGATTTCAATTCAAGAATTACATTATCAGATGTTAATGTATAAGATCTGAAAAACAATCCTACACCATTGCCCATCTCTAGCATTTGACAGTTTGTACTGATCAATATATTGATTATGCTGTAAATGATACATACCATAGTCATAGAGAATTCTTATACTGGATGTTATCTATTATCAGCAGACCGCCGCTTTCTTGAAAATATCACATCACTAAATCTGTAGTTCATCTCGTTTTGAATAGTACTCATTTAGATTTAAACTATAATGGTTTGACATTTAGTACATATTATTAAACTAATTTGATGGAGATGACCTGGTGTGGAGAATTATATATTGTTAGTGCACGTTATATTTCGTTAGTAATGAACTGCATGCCCTTAGTTATCTGCCAACTTTGGGCTATCCTTTGCTTAAATTATACCGAGCATTAGAGGTCAATGCTCAAATACCAGCTGAATGACTTAATAAATTATTATCATCAAGTTTTGAATATTGATAATCAATATCATTTACCATGTGCTGCTAATTATTTCCACATCTTAAACTATGACATATATGATGGACATTTTTGTATTGGATGCCGCCGGTTTATACGTGATAATAAGAACCTCGCTAAACGGACCACCCAAAGGACTTAGCAAAAGTGGTCCCATTAGCGAGGTGGTCCCCTAAGTGAAATTGTACATTATACCTTATGATATATGAAATTTGTTATGCTCTAAGTACAGTATGTGTACTATTAACTACGTGAATACATACGAGATGAAACAAACACAAAACAAACACATACAATATTAAATATCTTTATTCAATTAGCACTAAAAATAATTAATAAAATAAAAACATTTATTTTACGTTTATTGAAGTTTGCCACACTTTGTATGCTGCCTCAAACAGCAACAAAACTCTCTTGAACAGTCATCAACTTTTCATCGGTATCATATTTTTTTCAAAGCAGAACTCCAGAATAGAATCTATCCATTCATGAGCATCTAAACATGTTTTAGGCGTAGAAGACAGATCTTGTTGGTCATCATATTCTTCATCTAATCTGCTAATTGTCGCTGACTGTGAGTGCGATTTGCATCTATGAGATTTATTCTTTCTTTAAGCGTAAACTCATTACGTCTAGCTTTTACCATATTGATGCACAACGTTGAATGACTTACTACATTCATATCCCCTTGTTATATCTTGGTGAGCTGTTGTTCTGTGTATTCTGTTAGCCATCGAACAGAAATTAAGCATTAAAAATACAATACCAGAGGCGATAATTAAATGAAGGCCGACAGTTCTGCTGGTAAAAAAAAATTGTTTAACGGTGATTCTTGGCTCTTCTCTGATGTCGCTAAACAAGCTAATTGAGACTGGGAGCAGTTCAACACTTTACCATGACGTGTGATGTTGACCCAACGTTGGGTTAATGTTGGCCAAACGTCTGATGCTCCGGACTAACATTAATCCAGCACTGGTTCAATGTCTCGTATTTGCTGGATTTCCCTTTAATTGATCAGAGCTGACCCTGCGAACGCTATTGCCTTGTTAATGTGGCGTATTACATGCTAAATCACACGCATAATTGCCGTCTCTAAGTTATGAGTACGAATCAGTTTATTTGTTAGGTCATGTACAGATCAGTAATACAATAATAATATAAATTGATCGTTGCAACCGAGAATTAATAACTAGTATAGATACAGAATTATAATTGCATGTGGGTCTAATATATAACGTTGATATGTTGAGCTCAGCGAGTAAAATTCCCGGCGGAAGAGACAAGTGTTGCTAATTTATCACGATAATCATGTTATAATTTTATTTATCAGCTAAGTGTGATTTAATTTAACAAGAAGAACGGTATACAATAAATTATTTTGCAAAGATACTTAATACAAAGAGTATCGTTATCAGCCTTACTTTATTAAAAGCTACAAAATAGATTAAAATTAACATGCGCTTGTGTTCAAGCAAGCGTGAAGGCGCGACGTCTACCATATGGGGCCCAAGGCAATTTTAATGCCTCATCAAGACTGCCAGATAAATATCACGAGTGTGCAGGGCGTTCAGCTCACAAGAACCATAGAGGTTACAATGTCTTATACAGATAATAGTTGTTTGTCGTTTGTGGGCATCCAAGCGTGTAGGCGCGACTGTCACCGTAGGTGTGAATGCTCTGTCAGTGATCCAACAGGCTGGAAAAATTGACCCTTGATGTCCCAGGTGGTCCGTTTAGCGAGGTTTTGTACCAAAAAAGTGGTCCGAGACCCGAATAGCGGGGGTGGTCCGCTAAGGGTTATTCCTTAAGCATTACGTCAATGGGAAAAACTTTGGGACTGGACAAAAGTGGTCCGAGACGCGAGGTGGTCCGCTTGTTGAGGTGGTCCGGAACCGTGGTTATTTGTAAAGCCTATTTGCATTTGTATTTGTAAAGCGAAGACTGTCATTTCACGAAGATAAGTGGATGCAGTGGGAGAAGATTTCACTGTAAACAGCACCCAGACTTGATATTAAATTTACTGAAAATTCTCTAGTGGTACAGACAGGTACAGTTGACATTTGTATAGTGTAGTACCATGAGTACTGAGTGGTTGAGGGTTCTGTGCACAGAACATCATGTATCCTATTAACCCTGGTCCTGCTACGCCCGTATATATACGGCTTCAAGCAGATTTTCAACCAAAAAATATGTCACGAAATGGATAACATAGTTTGTTGTGGATACTCAGTTAGTTAAATAACTCAATTTAGAAGATGTAATTTTTTTTAAAAATAAAAATATTTTTCTTTATTTTCGTTAGCAATTTCACCTTCAAATGAATGAAAAATAGAAAAGAAACAACTAAGGAGCTCAAGGGTTCACCCTTCGAAGCCTGAATTACCACTGTCATTTTCATCCACTACAAGCCGCGAATTGCTGTCGCAATTCTCGACTTGCAGTTGATGAAGATGACTAAAAGTTTGTGAAAAAATTAAGAAAATTGTCCATGTATTGGTGAAACAGTTTAATGTTCTAAAACCACTTATATGTAGGAAAATCAATTGTGTAAAATCAAGAATGTAAAATTATGCTTTAATGCATCGTGAGGGCTTAAAGGGTTCCAGTGCGTTATACATAATATCAGAAATGCATTTCTGATATTATACATATCAGTATAATAAGGTCTATATTATAAAACCATACCATGCTATGCTGACACCTGCACTCTCTATTGTGAATGTATCAATGACAGCGCAGATCAATGCTCTGTTTGCCTTCCTGCGATCAATGACTGTGGATATTCAGGATTAACCTTTCAACCCTTAACCCTTTAACCGCCGGTGCCGCATATATTCGAGTTTTCATTTTTTATTAGCACATCAAGTACCCCTTTTAAATATGTTCAAGATAAAATGTGACATCAACCAGCAAAATTTGAAAACAGTTGACCTTCATTTTTGTCAAATCTGAATAATTTTCACTCACTTGAAGTTGTGGATCGCGTCAGCGAGACACAACTTCAAGTGGGTGAAAATTCAGATTAAATAATTTGGCGGTTAAAGGGTTAAAGCGTTGAAATATTTCTAATAAACAAGAGATCAAAGTGTTTTTCAATTTGAAATCATAATAAATGACTTAGCTCTTTCTGCCTCATTGAATACATATGCTATGGGTCTACGGCCATTATAAATATTTCACTCTTTCAGTGCGGGGATCGACTTTAGACGTCAGAATCTGATGTATAAAGTCGATCCAGGCACTGAAGGGGCTAAGCGCTACGCTAACCCTAGTCTATTTAAATCCGATTGGTGATGAACATTGATCTAAAATTAAACAAAAATGAATAATCCCACACACCCCACTTAAAGTTTTGGTCGCGGTAGTAGTAGTAAATCTTTGCTTTACGTCACTTTTCGGCACAAAAGGTCTTTCAAGTGACATTGTAATACGATAAAAACGTTGTAGTCAATTGATGAGATGAATGATGTTCAGATGATGATGAGAGGGTGGGGGTGATAGGGCATGGTGGGTTATTGAGAGCGTTTTCCGTCGCTCGCCCGATAAGGGGTTCTGGGCATCTCTAGGGGATATAAACAAGTAGGTGAAAATGTGAATAAGATAATGTAACAGGTAAAGGGTAAGTATTCTACACGTTCAGCCAAAGTTGGCTTAAGGTTGGGCCAACGTCGAAGACGGTGGGCCAACATTAAATCTACTTTAGATCGTTGGTTTATCACACAATATTGAGCATCTGTTGGTTTAATGTTGGACCAACATCGCGGATTGTGGCCCAGCATAAAAACAACATGTTTAGGATCATTACATATTGAAGACGAGACATACAGCATGTCTTGGTTTAACCCTGTAAGTGCTGAAATATTTTTTTATAAACCATGGAGATATATTTTTTTTTAATTTGACATCATCATAAACATGATAAATGTCTAGTTATAGCTCTTTCTGCTTCATTTGATTACCTATGCTATGGGTCTGCGGCCAATATAATTATTGCACTCTTCCAGTGCGGATATCGACTTTAGACGTCAGAATCTGACGTCAGATTCTGATGTCTGAAGTCGATCCCGGCAATGAAAGGGTTAAGGTCAATGTCAAATACGATGGGCCAACATTAAATCACCATTAAGTCAATGTGGGTGCGGATTAGGATTATTACAGAGAACACGAATTCTGACCATGTGATTGAGGTTGCGCCAAGGTCACAGACGATTAAGGTTGGGCTAACGTCACAGACGGTAGGCCGCGGTTGTAGAGCGGCACAAGGTCATGTCAGTGGCCACTATAAATGGCGTTTTACTTGGTCATACAGGCCGCAGCCATTTAAGTGTACGGCGGTCACTGACCCATCACTAAACTAATAGGACTACCCCACATAATACATATTGGACATTCGGAGACTGATCCTTGAGAAACACAGAGTCCTTACATAGGCCTATTGTGAACGCTATTTCTCAACCTCTGTTAGCCCCATTCTTTGTCCCATCCGGTCGTTTCTTTCGTTCGTTCGTTCGCTCGTTCATTCATGCATTCTTTCACCCATTCATTCATTCATTCATTCATTCATTCATTCATTCATTCATTCATTCATTCATTCATTCATTCATTCATTCATTCATGTACTCATTCATTCATCACTAAAGCTGCGCAAACAAGAATGAGTAAATCGTTAAGTCCGCCCATGGTTTCCAGCGTTCCAATGTGCAAGACGTGTTATAAAAAGTATTCGCCTAAAGATTCACATCTTATTGATTCATTGGACGAGTGATGTATTTTCTCATCACACATTCAAATGTTTGCATATGAGAACATTCAATGCATACATGAGCGCAAGCAATGTAGGCAGGAGCGCCAAGCAATGCAGACAAGAGCGCAAGCAATGCATACGGGAGGAGCGCAAGCAATGTAGGCAGGAACGTAAGCAATGCCGGCAGGAGCGCCAAGTAAGGCATACAGGAGCGCAAGCAATGCACAGGAACGCCAAGCAATACCGGAAGGGGCGCAATTAATGCAGGCAGGAACGCCAAGCAATGCATACAGGAGCGCCAAGCAATGCAGACAGGAGCGCCAAGCAATGCAGACAGGAGCGCCAAGCAATACAGGCAGGAGCGCCAAGCAATGCAGACAGGAGAGCCAAGAAATACAAGCAGGAGCGACAAGCAATACAGACAGGAGCGCCAAGCAATGCAGACAGGAACGTCAAGCAATGCAGACAGGAGCGCCAAGCAATGCAGACAGGAGCGCAACCAAGGAGCGTCAAGCAATTCAGACAGGAGCGCCAAGCAATGCAGACAGGAGCGAAAGCAATGCAGACAGGAGCGACAAGCAATACAGACAGGAGCGCCAAGAAATGCAGACAGGAGTGCCAAACAATGCAGACAGGAACGCCAAGCATTACAAGCAGGAGCGCCAAGCAATGCAGACAGGAGCGCAAGCAATGCAGAGAGGAGCGCCAAGCAATGCAGACATGAGCGCCAAGCCATCGAGACAGGAACGCCAAGCAATGCAGACAGGAGCGCCTAGCCATACAAACAGGAGCGCCAAGCAATGCATACAGGAGCGCCAAGCAATACAGGCGGGAGCGCCAAGCAATGCAGACAGGAGAGCCAAGAAATACAAGCAGGAGCGCCAAGCAATACAGACAGGAGCGCCAAGCAATGCAGACAGGAGCGCCAAGCAATGCAGACAGGAGCGCCAAGCAATGCAGGCATGAGCGCCAAGCCATCGAGACAGGAGCGCCAAGCAATGCAGACAGGAGCGCCAAGCAATGCAGACAGGAGCGCCAAGCAATGCAGGTCTACAGGAGCGCCAATCAAAGCAGTAAGGAGCGCAAGCAATATGCAGGCATGAGCGCCAAGCAGTGCAGGCATGAGCGCCAAGCAATGCAGACAGGAGCGCCAAGCAATACCGGCAGGTGCGCCAAGCAATGCACACAGGAGAGCCAAGCAATGCAGGAAGGAGCGCAATGCAATACAGACAGAAGCGCCTAGCCATACAGTCAGGATAGCCAAGCAATACAGGCAGGAGCGCAGGCAGGAGCGCCAAGCATTGCAGACAGGAGTGCCAATACAAGCATTGCAGACTGGAGAGCCAAGTGATGCAGGCATGAGCGCCAAGCAGTGCAGACAGAAGCGCCAAGCAATGTAGACATGAGCGCCGGCATCTATAGTACTTCCTATTTGACATGCCGCTGCTATGTATTAGCAGTCATAATAATAAATCAACTCTAGCTGCTGCTGCCGCTGCTGCTAAAGCAGATGCGTGCTATTTTTAGAACCATGAGAATATCCAGCCCAGCAAACATCAGACGCTGCCCCAGTTCTAGGCTAATGCTGGGCCAGCATATAAGACGCTGGGTCAACACCAAATCAACATTGCAGCAATGACTCGTCTTTGTAGAAGGAGATGTGATGTTGACTTATTGCGGAATGGTGGTGCCGTGTGAAACATGTGAAAAACACTACTGAGCGAATATTGCTTCATGTCGCTTTCTGTACAATCATGGCAGTAGCGCAAAAGAAGAAAGCCCGAAGTCAGGCCAATGCCCTACCCTTATATAATGACTTCAAGGGTTGTTTTTGTGCATAGCATTGCACCCGGGCATTGCACACATATTCCTGTCACCAGTTTGGATCACTGCATAGGCACAACCTCAATGACAAAAATTCGAACTGGAATGGATTCGAACCCAGTACCTCTTTGAGTTTCGCGCCACGCCCAACCGAATGAGGCATCTACTACCATAGACAACATCGTCCATCATCAACAGCTCAAAATATAGCACGATACGGTAAACCAATGTTGAAGCAACGTTGGGCCATCGTCTGCGGCATTGGCCCACACATTAGTGCAGCAATGGCCATTATCTCCAATTAAAGAAATTATGTTGACAATTTACATAGAAAGTAGCTAATTAAAAACAAGTATATCTTCTTCATATCAGCATATAATACCCAGGAGACAGGAGGCGTTGATGCAATGCTGGATTAATGTTGGTCCAACGTCTACGATGCTGGCCCAACATTGAATCACCATTGTTTGATTGTCTCGCGTGTTTGCAGCATAAGCAGACGGTGTCAAGTCGTTTTTTCCAATGAAATGATAAATATAAATATTTTTAATCATGGAAATTCCGTTAGCAATTTCAATTTCAAATATGTCAAATGACGTGAAATTAATATTATAGACAATTCAGCAGCGCAATGATTAAGCACAGGCCTGTATCACAATGATATATTAGGAAGTGACACAAAAAAATAAAAGAAGAAAAGGTCACTAATCACCAGGGTGGCAGACGGTGGACCATCATTAAAACATCATTATCCAGCGTCTCTCGTGTTTGTTGGGTGCCGAGTCATTGTTTTGGGACAAACAATCACACGGAATTAACGAGAACGTCAATCACACAACGCGGGAATCGACTCCAGACGTCAGAATCTGATGTCGATCCCCACACTGAAATAATTAAAAAAATAGGTATTCAAATGAAGCGAAAAGAGCTAATTAAGACATTTATGATGATTTCAAATTGAAAAAACCCTTAACTTTTTCACCACTGAAGCCCGTTTTTATGTGCTGAATGCTATGGCATTCAGCACATAAAAACGGGCTTCAGTGGTGAAAGGGTTAAGTTTGATCTCCATGTTTTGTAGATGAAAATGTAAGCGTTGTAATGGTTAGGGGCGATATCCAATAATTGCAGAATAACCAGCGTACTCAATGTAAATACATGTTGACACCTTAAGCTCCAATAGACTTGTGATAATTTAACCTATGCACCAAATGGCATTTTTTAAATAAAATTCGTGGAATGAAAAATGGTACAGCCAATCACAATAAGGATGTGCTAAGCTTTAATTTGACATATTGTACATGTACTTGGCTATTTCTAAAAAAAAACAGTTAATTTGTATTCACCTTGTAGCAATTCACATCTCAAGGTGAATGAAAATGAGAGTAAATAACGCCACGGGTACTACTAGTACGTGACAAAGTACACCCCCCCCACCTCCAATGAAACTCCCATAATTATAAAACCCCAGGGCGTACAGTAGTTAGTACTGACACCCTGAGCTGTACAGTAGTTATTACTGAAACCTTGGGGCGTACAGTAGTTATTACTAAAACCGTGGGTGGGACGTACAGTAGTTATTACTAAAACCGTGGGTGGGGCATACAGTAGTTATTACTAAAACCGTGGGTGGGGCGTAAAGTAGTTATTACTAAAACCCTGAGGAGTGCAGTTAGTTATTACTAAAACCCTGGGGCGTAAAGTAGTTATTAATAAAAACCCTGGGGCGTAAAGTAGTTATTACTAAACCCTGGGGCGTACAGTAGTTATTACTAAAACCTTGGGGCGTACAGTAGTTATCACTGAAACCCTGGGGCGTAAAGAAGTTATTACTAAACCCTGGGGCGTACAGTAGTTATTACTAAAACCTTGGGGCGTACAGTAGTTATTACTAAAACCCTGGGGCGTAAAGTAGTTATTACTAAACCCTGGGGCGTACAGTAGTTATTACTAAAACCTTGGGGCGTACAGTAGTTATTACTGAAACCCTGGGGCGTAAAGAAGTTATTACTAAAACCTTGGGGCGTACATTGGTTATTACTGAAACCCTGGGGCGTAAAGAAGTTATTACTAAAACCTTGGGGCGTACAGTGGTTATTACTGAAACCCTGGGGCGTACAGTAGTTATTACTGAAACCTTAGGGTGTACAGTAGTTATCGCTGAAACCTTAGCATGCTTAGGGCGTACAGTAGTTATTACAAAAACCCTGGGGTGTACAATAGTTATTACTGAAACCTTAGGGCGTACATTAGTTATCACTGAAACCTTAGCATGCTTAGGGCGTACAGTAGTTATTACCAAAACCCTGGGGTGTACAATAGTTATTACTGAAACCTTAGGGCGTACATTAGTTATCACTGAAACCTTAGCATGCTTAGGGCGTACAGTAGTTATTACTAAAGCACTGGGGCGTAAAGTAGTTTTTACTAAAACCCTGAGGAGTGCAGTTAGTTAATACTAAAACCTCGAGGAGTGCAGTTAGTTAATACTAAAACCCTGAAGGAGTGCAGTTAGTTAATACTAAAACCTTGAGGAGTGCAGTTAGTTAATACTAAAACGCTGAGAAGTGCAGTTAGTTAATACTAAAACCTTGAGGAGTGCAGTTAGTTAATACTAAAACCCTGAAGAAGTGCAGTTAGTTAATACTAAAACCAAGGATACTACAATAGTATCCTTGCTAAAACCTTAGGGCGTACAGTAGTTATTACTTGTGTGTATTGTTTCTAAAAGGACTGGATAAATCACTTTCCAGAAAACAACACACGTTGATCCTATGCTAGATTAATGTTGGGCCAGCGTCACAGACGTTGGGCCAGCACTAATCCAGCATTGGGTCAACGTGTCGTGTTTGCTGGGTTCATAGTAGCGCTATGTCGCATGTGATAAGCTGCAGAATCTTTAGCACCCGGTCAACCAGTCATTATATTTGGCCATGAAACTAATAGCTCCAGCAACACCATGAACTATACCTCCATCTTATAGGTTATCCATTATCAATCCAGCGGGGTCTGTAGCAGCGAGAGTGAGATCTTGATCATTATTGTAACATAATCTGTATAAATGTTACTGTAACACAGTACTCGCTAAATTGATGATAGTCCAAGCAAACACGAGACATTCATCCAATACTCTTTCAATGCTGGTCTACCGTCTACAGGTCTACGACGTTGGCCAAAAACTAAAACATTATTGGCTCACTCATGAATGTATCAATATTTTACAAACACGAATACTTCATTCAGCCTTGTTACACCATTAATTTCATCAAGACTTCATTCTCATTGTTATGTTTACAAATTACACTATAATTTTCTTGCAGATGAAATGTAATAATTTTGTTAAATAATATATATATTATGAATAACACTATATTATTAAAATTAATTAATAAAAATCCATAATCATAATTCATACAAATTATTATTAACATAATAATCACAATAATATATCTTTATAATATTCAAACATTACGAACCGTTGTAAAATTGCAATTTTTAGCTTAGCTGACGATTTATGTTTACAATGAATAAAACATATAGCACTCTATAACCTTGTACTCTGGCCTTAATCGTACAGGCAAAAAATCGTTCTTGTGACCATCACACTTGATATGGTATGTCACGACGAGAGTGCAGCATTGATGATATTAACAGTTAATCATGTTAATGCATGATGTAAGAAGCAACCGAACCGGGTCGAAATAAAAATTTGTCCACGACAAAAACTGAAAATGGCTCGGACACAGCCCAACAAACACCAACGCTGGTTAAATGTTGGTCCATCGTCTGCGACGCTGGCACAACACTAAACCAGCATAGGGTCAACGTCTTACTAGCTGACCAGCTGCCTATTGAAAAAACACGCGAAGTACCAAGTTCAAGTTCAAGTGTTTATTCTTTAAGCCTCACATGGAGGAATACAAGAAAATAACAGTGAATATAATAAGCAAAACATACAACATAACACATAATAATGTATACATTATTATACAATCAATTACAGTATGATGTTTGCTCGCCCTCATCTGACTGTCTAGTGGTGTACAATAAAAAGGTCACGTTAGGAAAATATAAACAATTTTTGTTGAAAATTCGAATCGAGCTGGTATGAACAGTATAAGCGGCGGCCATTTTGTTTGAATTTCTGGAGTCTATAAACAACATACAGCTCCCCGTCTGAAGACGAAGTGCCAGACAGGTGCCCCGTCTACGTCTTACTAGCTGACAGTGAGTAAATGTAAGCGGAATTAAGAAACCTCATTATCGCAGAGTAAACAAAGTCACTACACCATGTACACTAGAAATAGCTGTTCCTCAGAAAACCCGATACATTGACCTAGTGTTGCTGTAACGTTGGCCCATCATCTGCGAAGCTGGGCCAACATGACGTCAACATTGAGTCAAAGCATCGTGTTTTCTGGGTCGAGGCTAATACGGGGTCAAAGATTATCACTAACACAACCCACGATAAACGGGGCCAAATTATTATTCAGCAACAATGAGGATGCCAATCAGTGCCCATTAAAAATAATAAATGAATGGGGCTTTAGATCACATATGTGAAGACATAGGCTAAAGTGGACGAGGATCGTGAGATGAATCAGATGACACTGCCTTACAGAGACAGGATTGAAAATTCGAGTCCTGGCGGTCTGAGGTCGAGCCTCAGTCACAGAGGCTCCCCATAATACTGAATCTTAACGAGTGGGCAGAAAAGAAACATTTGAGTACCTGAGTACCAAAGTGTGGGGACAAACCAACGAGCTCCGACTTTCTCGGCAGCAGCTTTAGCCACTACACGTGGGCTCCTGCATCGACCCAGCAAATACGAGACATTCCCCAATGTCTGGTAAATGTTGGCCCACAGTCGATTTGTAGTTGATAAATATCAATTAAAGTGGGTGTGAAAGTAATGAAAATTGTCATGTATTGGTAAAACAGTTTCATGGAAATTAGCCTTCTAAAAACCTCTTAGTTGTATAGAAATTAAATCTGTTTTTAGGGATGTAAAATTATGATTTTATGCATCGCGGGGATTGACTTTAGTCAATCACCGCACTGCAAGAGTAAAATATAATGGCAGCAGACCCGTAACATAGATATTCAAATGAAGCGGGAACAGCTAACAAAGACGTTTACGATGATTTCAAAATAATAACAAGAGGCCAGCCGGCCACCATAATCACCCGCCCCGCCCGCGTGATGGTAATTTCACAGGGTGCATACTTCCCTGAAGTCTCACATTCTGTTCTACAATAATGATCCACCTATCTAGATTACTGTGTATATTACAGATATTGAAGTCAATGTTGGTCGCAAGTCAGCATTTTTTTAGTTTGAGCAAGTTGCCATTAAGAGGGTATGTATATATATATATCCCTCACTGAAACCATACATTTCGTTTTATAGTATTTATTGGACTGGTACAGATCGTATGGAATTTTTGTTCCAAAGGTTGATGCTGTGAATAGATTTAATGCCTTATCAATGTTGAATTTTGTTGGTAGATTTTAATTTCAAGTGTTTTTCTCTAGCAAAAAAAAACATTTTTTACCCTAAAAAGTGACCCATTTTTCCCGCGCGGCTGCTTTAAAACTATATTCCTGGGGTTTCGAAAGGGTAATTGTACACAGTTGAGACGATGACTCACTTTGCTTCTCCTGTGCACGTTTCAAAAACTTTGATAACAATTATTATTTGTCGGCCATCTTGAATTTATGCAAATTTGGACAGAATGAATATTATTTTTTGGATCAGAAAAATTAAAGAAGTGTACAAATAACTTTTATCATCATCGTTTTCCACATTATGCCAATTTTGAAGGTTAGAGCATCTAACTATCTGGCACAGTTTGTCCGGTATCAGGCATATTAAAGTTAATTATGGCCGATAGTCGGCCATTTTGAATTTGATCAAGTTGAAAATTTTCAGAGCATATCCCTATCTGAAACCGCACATTTTGTTTTGTAGTAATGGTCTAGCTATATGGCACGGTTTGTCAGATATCAGGCATATTAAAGTTAATTACGGCCGATAGTCGGCCATTTTTAATTTGATCAAGTTGAAAGTTTTCAGAGCATATCCCTACCTGAAACCGCACATTTTGTTTTGTAGTAATGGTCTAGCTATATGGCACGGTTTGTCAGATATCAGGCATATTATGGTCGGCCAATTAAGCAGGTAAAATTTCAAAAACCCCAAAAGGCACATCTACACCCCCTAAGGGATGTGTGTGTCAAAAATTAAAGAAATCCATGCACGGGTTACCGAGTTCTGCTCCGGAAACGAAATGCGGACATCTGGACGCGGGACGGACGGACGGACGGACATCCGAGGCGACGCCAATACCCCCCGCCCCCACTTCGTCGGGCGGGGGATAAAAACCCTTATTTATATAAATATTTCAGCGCTTTAAGCTTGTTAAGTGTTAACATGGTTGAAGGATTCGTTCAAAAAAGGTTGCTGAATTAAACATGTTGCACTGTACTATACATGTAGAAGATAATCATGATAATCTAGCAGCTCGCCATATTACCTGACTGTATCAGGAACTAATTGCAGCTGCTGCATGATTTATGGCGGTGTTATAATTCAATACAACAAAATATATTAACCTGTACATCGCTGAGTAATAGAATTTAATTTTTCACCCAATGATAAAAAATACTATATATACACCGCATGTACAGTTTTTCCTGTCGCTCGAGCGTACACAAACATAAATAACCCTAGTGCACTAGTCTATGTCAACCCCTTAGTCCCTCATGGTGCCTCAAATGCATTCCGGAACATTGACTTTATTTCCTAAATCCAAGGGTTTTAAAACAAACATTTCCATTATAAAGTTTTTAAACTGTCAATATATGGCAATTTTCGTTAATTATCACCCACTTTAATTATTCTGTATCCACTACAAGTCAGGAATCACGGCAGCAATAATTATATTTCACGGCTTGTAGCGGATTCGGATTGCAATGGTAAATTCAGGCTTGAAAAGGTTAAGACGGAATGTGAGCTCAAGGCTGGGTTAATTTGAGGATAACATTGCAGACGTTGGCCCAGCACTCAAACAACATTGGGTCAACATCTCTGGTTAACTATGGCTCATATTCAGCAAAGTATTGAACCAATGTTACTCCAATGTTGACCCATCGTCTACGACGTTGGCCCAGCATTGAACCCACATTGGAACAACACGAATTGATCCAATGTTGATGTAATGTTGAACCACTGTCTACGACGCTGGACCAGCGTTGGGGTCAACATCTCGTGCTCGCTGAGTGGGTAGCATGACCAGTTATTCCTTGGCTCGGGGTTTCACTAAAAAAATGAGTTATTACAGCAACACATCAAGCGGAGCTCCACGCTCTTCTGACTCTCATCATCAACGTTTTCAGTGAGCTCAACCCTTAAAGCGCTAATTTAAATTATTTAAATCTTCACCCACATGAAGTTGTGTCTCGCTACCGCGATTCACAACTTCAAATGGCTGAAAATTATTCATATTTGTTCAATTGAGACCAAACATTAGCAAATCTTGATGTTTAAACACTCATTTCGCTACCAATAATTAACAGTAATTTGATCGGCTAATAAAACAAATTGAAAACGACTATAGTCGTGATCAGCGCTAGAAGGGTTAATGTTTTCAGTATTAGAGCTCAACCCTTTAACCGCCGGTGTCGCATATATTCGGGTTTTCATTTTTTATTAGCACATTAAGTACCACCTTTTAAACATGCTCAAGATAAAATTTAACATCAATCAGCAATATTTGAAAACAGTTGACTTCTATTTTGTCAAATCTGAATAATTTTCACTCACTTGAAGTTGTGGTTCGCGTCATCGAGACACAATTTCAAGTGGGTGAAAATTCAGATTGAATAATTTGGCGGTTAAAGGGTTAAAGCAGGGCCTAACCCTTACAGTGCGGGCGTCGACTTCAGTCGACAGAAATAATATCGGGAAAGTTAAATCTGTTTTCAGAGATGTAAAATGATGATTTTATGCAATGTGAGAGCTCAACTCTTACAGCGCGGGGATTGACTTTAGTCGTCAGACTAAAGTCGATCCCCGCGCTGTAAGAGTAAAAATATTTCTAATGGCCATAGACCAATAACATAGGTATTCAAATGAACCACAAAGAGCTAACGAAGACATATATGATGATTTCAAATTGAAAACTTGTTTTTTCTGCAAATTAATTCAGTTAAAACAGCTGGATCGTTTTGCTTCACTAAACCATTATATTTACATTGCGGCGGACCCCCACTCCTGTGGACGTTCACAGATGCAGATGGGCCCACTATGTGTACTCAGCGAACCATGACAACCCCCCTACTTTAATTAACCCTCTCAAACCTGAATTCACCATTGTCATCTTCATCCACTACAAGCCGCGAATTGCTGTCGCAATTCTCAACTTGTAGTGGATGGAGATGCATTGAAGTGGGTGTCAAACGAAAAAAAACTAAGAAGAGCTCTAAGAAAATTGTCATTCTGATACCCCTATGTGTAGGAAATTGAGTCATTCTTCAGATATATATGTAAAATAATGCTTTGATGCATCGTGAGGGTCTAAAGGGTTAAATAAAGACCTTATTGAGATGGGTTCCAACATTTTCTGATAACTACAAACTATTTTGTTTGTTCACAATCTATGCGTGATATTGGGACATTAATTCACTCAGCTTACTCTGAATCATGATTGCAAAATGGGTTTTAAATGAATGGTAAATGCGAGTGTGATTATGATGTATAGGCCGTGCGCTGATATCATTTTACTGAGTGGTCCCTGCACACAATAAAAAGGATTGGTCCAACGACTGAGCCCTGTGTGATACCAAAATAGTTGACATAGGTATGACTATCTGATATCCTAACCCTTTAACCCTTGAACCGCCAAATTATTCAATTTGAATTTTCACTCACTCAAAGTTGTGTCTCGCTGACGCGATCCCCAACTTCAAGTGAGTGAAAATTATTCAGATATGACAAAATTAAGGTCAACTCTATTCAAATATTGCTGGTTGATGTCACATTTTATATTTAACATATTTAAAATGTGGTACATAATGTGCTAATAAAAAATGAAAACCTGAATATATGCGGCACCGGCAGTTAAAGGGTTAAGTTTTAACCCCTGAGGACCACTATAATCGTGTCGGCTCCTCTTATTACCAGATCGAATCACTGTTATTGGAAAATAAATGAGTGTTTAACCCTCACTATTTGCAAAATGTTAAGTCTCAAATTATTACAAAATGAGTAATTTTCAGCCACTTGAAGTTGTGGGTCGCGGTAGCGAGACACACCCTCAAGTGAGTACAAATTTAAATTTTGTAACATAGAATTAAAAGGGTTAACTGTATGTTTTCTTGCGTAAAGGATTCATAGCCGTTAATCAACAACTTTATATATTTTCAGGCAGTACATAATCATATAGGGGGCCATGCAGAGGATAATCTGTGCCAGAAAAAATGTGTGCCAAGAGTCTTGGTACACTCACGGCCCAAGACACTATTTGCCATGCCAAAAAATGCTGCACCAACATATTATTGTGTAGCGTTTGCCCCAAATTTTGTAGCAAGCTGCAACGCTACACCAGACAAATCATTCCCTGCTATGGTACAATAAAGACTAGTCGAACTACAACGTACCCCTTTGGAGTGCCAAAAAAAAATAATATACAGACTCCAGTAATAGTTTGCATGGTTAGTTTTGTAAACATGGTAAACTCACATGTAAATCGACATATCATTTCGATGTATATGTGATTTTACAGAACTAGCGGTTTATATGTGATTTTACAGAAATAACCACCCTGCGACCCCTGTTATATATTTGCTATGACAAATAAGTCAGTAATCATGGTAATGAGTTCTAATTATGTCAATAAAACATCTATTTATCTATCCATTAATGAGAAAAGAGAGATAACCAGAATTGAATGATTCCAATAAGAGGGCATCTACTACGTAATAATATGATAAAACATCTTCAATCAGGCCGGTATACATCATCATGATATACATGTAATTACCTGTTTAAGAGTACTTGAAATACACGATCTCAGGATTAAACGGTCTCTGAATGACGTCCAAGCGCAACCACTCGGAATACGTCATTTTGATGACATCAATCAGTCAGTAAGGCGAAATAGCAAAGATGATATAACACCTTTAACGTTAATTCAGTGCTAGTCCTAGTCAGTGGCCACGTATATCCATTGGCAACAGCAAATTTGGGCAATGGCTAATAAAATTTAGCTTTGGCTACTAATTTGGTTACAGGCTACTTTCCCAATGTCTGCAATGCCTCAACTGGTAACTGATAGAAATGTCCTGTTTGCAAATACCATAAATTTCAGAAAGTATACCCTGAAATAACAAAATTGTACTTGACTACCAGTTTTGAAATTTGGAAACTATATTCAACATTTGACTACTTGATTGGCTACTGGTCAGTCTGAGCTCGGATGAACACTGAGTCATTATATTATAACCAAATGCAACATATATATTATATATTGATCATGTTGATTGTTAGGGAATATATACTTACGTCAATATACATTACATAGATATGTCAGGCTATATACCCTGGGAGATAAGTGACTGAAAGCGATTAAGACGCGAATAGGATAGTATTACATCTCGTTTGTTTACTAGAAGGTGATAAGCGGATAATGACTATCTAGCCTTTGGCTAAGATAGATTGGTACGACATTAGCGACATCTGGTCTTTGGAATGTGAATAGGATTAGAAACAGTTCCTGAAATCGTTGTGTAACCTGAAAGTGGTCAGCTTCCAAAACAATCTCAGTTAATGTCACGTTGTATAAATGAATGAATGAATAAATGAAGAAATAAACAAAAAACTAAATAAAAATAAATGAATGAATGAATGAACTCACGAACGAACGACTGAATGAACGAATCAATCAATCAATGAATGAATCAATGAATCAATAAATCAATGAATCAATGAATAAATCAATCATGTCAATCATGTCGTTGAAGCAAGTAGGTTGGTTGAAGTAAATGTCGGATCACAGTGGCATAGCCAGGAATAACCAGGGGGGAGGTGTGGGTCAATCAGAAATTTGAAAAGTTTCATAATACTATAATTATTATGAGTGAATTTTTATTGTTGTAGCTATACCCCAAAATGAATGTTTTTTTTCTGTAAGCCGCGCGTTGTTTTCTGAGAATAGATTTAGCCCTGTGTTTCAGCACAGTGGACTACCCTTTCAACGATATTTTCTGGGGGGGGGGGGGACTGTGGATTCCCAGCCACTTACTAAAATACGGTAATACCCCTAACTGTGCCAGTGAATTAATGTAGGGCTGATATTGGTTCTTGCCGGGTGTTCAGTGATATAAACGTCTCACTAGTTTTTAATTGATGACTTGCGCTGCCATGCATTGTAATATCTGAGTTAATTACACACCAGAACCATTGAAATCAGAGCAACAACGTAATAGCCTAATCTGAGATAGCAATAGGGACGTGTTGCTACAAAGCCAAACAGCAGTAACTGCTTACTTGAAAAGCAAGCAGTTACTGCTGTTTAGCTATGTATTGCAGTTCTCAGTGATAAAGCCCTTGGTCTTTACTGTATATTAAATTGAACCTTGACATTCAGCAACCACCAATACATCAATTTAGGACTAAGACATTCTATTGTACGCTATAACCTTCACCTCTACAGACTAGCGTTCTGGTGTTTGAAGCATTGAACCTTGTTTTGCCAAATTCATAACCGAATGAAATGCAATCGGGGCTGATAAATTAGGTTATTGTTGAATGAAAAAAGCCCATAAACGCATTACCCAAGCGGGCGGGGGCCCTAGGGTAGTGGTTAGCACCACTGCCTTTCACGCCAGAGTTCGGGGTTCGGTTCCCGGTCTCGGCGGTTTGAAAGAAACAAAAAATGTTTCTTCCCCATCCACGTGTGAAAGTCAGTATTGTTGGGAGCCTCCGTGACCGAGAGGTAGTGTGCTCGGCCTCAGACCGCTAGGCTCGAATTTCGGATCCTGTGTCTGGAGGACAGTGTCATCTCAATCATCTCACCATCCTCAGGAGGATCTCTTGGCCCAGTTTAGCCTATATGTGCACAAAGGTGGCCTAAAGCCCGATTCATTGTATTTGCATTACCCAAGCGACAGACAGACCATCGTTGTGTACATAATCGTACGCTGGATATCCAGATGCAGTCAAGCGTAACTCTACACGCATCAGGGGCTGTATCCGTTAAGAATTTTTATAATTGTAACTTACGAAGTTTTCTCACGAAATTTATTCTGGCCAAAATTTCGTATCTTTGTATTCTAGAAAAAGTTCTAGAATTCGTAGCTAATAAATTTCGTACATCAACTTCGTAGAATTGTTGATTTTTCACTTCCCCAGTTCACAGCTTTAAAATGCCCTTATTTTATCACCAATGGCCAAATATACTCATATTTTGTTTTATTTTGATCCTCTTGATGTCATCTTTGTAGAGTATATCCCTTCCGACATATTTATTTCTAATCATGATTTTTCAACGTCATTGAATTAACGGCGTTGTTTGTTTGCTTGTTTGGTTGGTTGAGCTAGCTCATATGCAGCCTGCCCGGGCATTCTGACAATAGGCCTATATCGATATTATAGTATGTGACTAATAATCATAATGTCACGGCATGCCTAAAACAAAAAGGAACGCAAATGACCTTATATTTTATTTATGGATCAGCTAATTTACATTCTTGACACAACAATTCTCAGCTTGGTCTATAGTTTATGACTGCTACCTCGTAACTTACGACATCACTTTCTACTTCGTAACTTTATGGCAATATTTACGAAATTCAGTAGAAGATACGAAATTATTTATTCGTAAAAAATTTCGAGAATAGGACTTACGAATTTTTGGAAAAAGATACGAAGTTTAGTAAAAATTCTACGAAATTTCGTACATTTAGCAACTTACGAAGTTCGTAACTCTTTGACAATACGGCCCCTGTTTATCTGGTCTAAACTATTGTTCACCTGTGATTGATTATTCTGCGTTGCCCACCCTTAATATAAACGAGTCTCAGTAAACAGGTAAAGTGAACAACTTCACATATGTTTTCGGTCTTTGAAGTTTGTAATTGCGTTAGCAATTCAGCTTCAAATGATGAAATATATTATGTATAAAAGGCAATATACAAACAATAATTTAGCAGAATAAGGATGAAGTATCTTGTTGTATGACGCTATATCCCACCATTAAACCCTTAAAGTGCTGAATTATTTTTGTAAAAACCATAGAGACCAAAGGGTTTTTTCAATTTGAAATGATCATAAATGTCTTAGTTAGCTCTTTCCGATTCATTTGAATACCTGAGGCTGTGTTATTGGTCTATGGCCATTATAAATATTTTTACTCTTACAGTGCGGGGATCGACTTTAGTCGTCAGAATCTGACGTCTACAGACGTCAGATTCTCACGACTAAAGTCGATCCCCGCACTGTGAGGGTTAACTCTTAAAGCGCTGAAATATTTTTATATAAACCAAGAGAACAATTTTTTTTTTCAATTCTAAATCATCATAATTATCTTCCTGCTGTATTTGAATACCTAGATGTTAATAGGCATAAGGGCATTATAAATACTTTGCTCTTTCAGTACGGGGATCGACTTCAGGGAATAATTTGTCTGGTGTAGCAGTGCAGTTTTCTACGCAATTATGGGCAAATGCTACACAATAATATGTTGGTGTAGCAGTTCTTCGTATGGAGAATAGTAGCTTGACACATGCCAGTATGCTAAACTGCTACACAATTTTTCTGAAGCAAATTATTCCCTGGACTTTGAACGTCCTTTAATATTTTGTAGGAGAGGCTCCGATATTCGTTTTTTCCATTTGAAAGGTGTCCATTTCCCATAAAAATATAAACATGTTTAGTTATTTGAAGCCGAAAATAGCGCTAGCGATTCCAGCTTCAAATGAATAAAAAACAGACACAAAGAATTTGCCAGGACCTGGGTTAAAAATGATCGATCACCCCTTATATGGTATGAATAATTATGTCCTTATATGGGGTGATTGGCTATCATGTGACTCTCTCACAGGGTAACACGATAGCCAATCGCCCCATATAAAGAAACACTTGTGCCTCATCTTGTGGCAACTTTGATTTATTTGTCACACAATTATTCATACTATATAAGGGGTGATAGATCACCTTTAATGTCTCGTGTTTGCGTCACTTACTACCCTGGCCATGTGGTATATACAGCCTGTCTCAGGCTGGTATTGTTTCCCGTCCTAATGACGTATTGTCCTATCGTACTCTGATAGTGAAGTCTGGATGACTATAATGACGTATCACACGTACAAACTAGATTACAAGCTTATCGCCACCCCTTAATCCCCGAGGCTGCGGATATACAGTAGCAATTAGCATACTTTACATGGTCCCTGCATAAATGAGAAAATCCAGGACTTCCGCTTGACCATTTGTATATAATTTCATCAGATAATTAATATTACATATATCTCAAAATATTTCAGGGACAATTTTGGTCGAAAATTATTGATTGATGATTTGCTCCTTCAATGTCTGACTCCAACTTTATCCTTCTCATTCATGTATAAATATTTCGCTAATCAATTTCAAATTTGATTAGCATGATGGCCACGCTTGCAAAATACTCCGTGATGGGGAAGGGGTCTTATATAACATTATTATCACAGAGTAGCCATTCAAAAAGGTTTCCGGTGACTTGACTGCGTTTCACAGAATTAGGAGTAAAAAAACCCTTCAACATGTTAAAGGTCTAAGGGTGTTCTGATCTTTCAGTAAACATTTAAATCACGTCTAAAGCTGTTTTTTTTATTTTCCTGTTCGTCCTTCAACAAAAAAAAGCAAATTTGTATGATAAATTTGTATGCAGAAATGAGCGTGATGAATTTGCAAGATTGGGATATCTTTTCATACCCTGATGACATCGCAAGGCTCTGACACAGTGACCTCCATTTTTAAATGTAATAGTTCTAATATGATCAAATGTTTACGCATGCTGAAAATGGCCTAGTTTTCGTAGGCACTTTAAATATCTGACTCAATTTCATGGCATCCGAGTTTTTTGGTAGGCAGCGCGAGTGTCGTTTTTACACAGCTGGCTGTGGAAACAAAATGGCGGTCAGTGTGACTGGGCCTCGCGCAGTAAATGAGTTAGGCGGCCCAGTCATACCGGGTAATCTTTTCATTCAAACTGTAGATATTTTCAAGTGATTTTTTAGTCACTTAAGGTTGCGGGTCGCGGCAGCGAGACAAACTTCAAGGGTGACAATTTCAATTATATATTCTAGCGCTTCAAGAGTTAACTCTTACAGCGCGGGGATCGAATTTAGACGCGTCAGATTCTGACGTGTAAAGTCGATCCCCGCACTGAAAGAATTGAAATAAATTTAGTGGCTGACCCATAACATAGGTATTCAAATGAAGAAAGAGCTAACTAAGATATTTATGGTGATTTCAAATTGAAATATGTGGTTTCCATGGTTCATACAGAAATATCTCAGCACTTCAAGGGTTAAGGGTCTGGGGGTGAATGACAGAGCTGAGTGGACAATAATGTGATCAGCGGGTGATTCCACGCTAATACAGACAAAGCTAGCTCTGAGAAATTCACAAATTTATAGCAAACGTCGTGCGACTAATAAAACTACGAGACCCATCGCATTATCATGCTTATTTATAGCTAAACATGTACAAAATGATGTACATCATGAATATACCTGCACGTACATTCACAGGGATCACTTTGAGGTGCTGCCTCGTGTTATTGACGCATTAACATTGCACGTACATTCAGCCTGGGACCACAGGACCATGGTGATTGTATCAAGCTTTCTTGATGCGAAAAATGTTCAAAGACCTGGAATATGATACTGTATGTACACTTAGTACTATACCTAACATAATAAACAATCTGTATTTTTTGTGAGGGGGGGGGTGTTTTGTTGGATTTATCGTGTTTTTACCCTGAAATCACATACAATAATCATGATGTTAATCATGTTAATTGGTTTGATTAAAATGCCTCGTTTGAGAACAAATGAATGAAGAGCTCTAAGCTAGAGCTCTTCATAACGCGCCTATATCCTCGTTGTCCCGAGCTCAAAGGCGCTGCAAATCCGAATCAGGTTCATTATTATCGTTCAGATGTATCGTTCCATTTTGTCGATCGAACAGGTCGGGGCACGGAAAATTTAGGACAATGTTTTTCGTCAAGACAACATGGAAATGGCAGCTCCATCAAATCCACTGAAGTGTTGTGAAGCTATTTCACAAGCAAATAATTGGCAGATGATCATCTTCAATTATCAACATTTCGGTTTATTTATACAGATATAGATTCTAAATAGATACACATTTATTAACGACGGAAAATGTATGTAAACTGAAAGAACTATAATAAATTATAGTAGCACGATACACTGATACAGGATAGATATATTCAAAAATATTTAACCCTTACAGCGCGGGGATCGACTATAGTTGTCAGCCAAACCCAAGTGTAATATAACTCTTCATTCTGTCGCGATATTGCCACAGAGTGCAAAAAAGAACGTTTGAATGACAGTTCATACAGTACACATGATACATGGCATATTTTGAATAAAATTCACAGGTTAAAAAATTATCTGAACAGCTTGGAACACTGCATACGCACAGCCTCGATGACAAAAATCCGACTCGGCCGAAACTCAAACCCAGTACCATTGCACCAGACATGTTGCTAGACTTTTTTCACTATGTACGTCTCTAGTTGTACAAATAATATTCACGAATGTACATGTAGATTGGTATTTTGCAGGTGAACTAAAACATTGCAATCTATATGCACACGCAGTGTGAATAACGGAGGGGGGGGGGGTTATCCTAGAAATCCAGGACTAAAAGCTATATTGAAACTTTTCCAGGATTGTAATTTTTAGATCTAAAAATCCAGGTTTCCCAGGACGCGTAGAGCCCTGGGTAATCGCGAGGCCTGACATCAAATACACCAGATAAACGATCATTATCTACTAAAGTTGTATAACTGAAATTCGTAAATATGGCGACTTTCTTTGGATCAAGAGTTTGTATGATTATATATCCCCGGTTAAATTGCGCTGTCTTCATATTAACTCTTATGCTACTGCACTGTTTGTTTCTATTTTTCATTCATTTAAAGCTGGAATTGCTTCAAATAACGAACAATTTGACAGTATATACAAGCAAAGATATGTTTGTGTAAATATTTATTTTTTATTATGTTACAGGGAGAATAAGTCGATTGAGTTTCATTCTTGTTTTATATTTTATAATGAATGTATCTTTTTGAATGGAATCAATAAAATTATTTATTGTTTCATGTTTAATATGTCTATTTATGAAAAATCATCATCTGAAAAAGTTTAATTCTTTGACTAACATGATTAACTGAGCATCTATTACAAACTATTTTGTGGATGTCAGACTCGTGGCATTTAATTTGGTCTAAAACTTGCTTGAAGCCGTATATACGTTTCCAGCAGATCAAGGGTTAACCTTTAACCCGTAAAGCGCTGATTTTTTTTATAAAAACCTTGAAGGCAAAAGTTTTTTTTTCAATTTAAAATCATCATAAATGTCTTAGTTGGCTCTTTCCGGTTCATTCGAATATCTATGTTATGGGTCATTGAAAATATTTTTACTTCTACAATGCCGGGATCAACTTCAGTTGACGTCTACAGACATCAGATTCTGACGACTAAAGTCGATCCCCGCGCTGTAAGGGTTAAGCTCACTCGTCACATTTTTGTATCACATCTTATATTTTGAATAAAACTAAATTCACTGAAGAATAGGATAATCCATCACAATGAGGAGGTATTGAGCTTTCACTTGATACGTTTGAGACGATTACATTTAAGTGTATTTTTGATCAGGAAATTTGCATTCAATTCCCACCTAAGGGGTGATAGAAAATAAATAAAAATAACCGGGTGCTTCGTGTCAGAGGGGGGGGGGGGTGGTGGTGGTGGTGGTACTGACCTCCTTTTCCAAAACTAAATTGCCTCAACTTCGTTCAAAATTGCCAAAATATCTGTATTTGAAATTGACTAGAGAAGTGCTTAAAATACACCTGTGACGTCAGTAAAACAGTAGATTCGGATCTACGAATCTACTGTTATTTTGTACTTGTCATGTCGGGTACAATATACATGATATTATTATACGGGGTTAACCATGAAACTGCATGTTTAATATTTTATGATTTAGCCATACTGACATTGACAATGAAATTGAGGTTTTCTATATCAAATCTTGGAACATCTGCACATAGTCTGTGTATTTTAACCCTTTAAGTCCTTACGATGCGTTGAAGCATCATTTTACATCCCTCAAAACAGACCTCATTTCTTACCATGCTTACAACTTGGGGTTTTAGAAAGAAAATTTCCATCAAACTGGTTTACAATACATGGGAATTTTCTTTAATTTTTCACCCACTTCAAGTCATCTTCATTCACTACAAGTCGAAAATTGCGACAGCAGTAGTGGATGAAGATGACAACGGTAAATTCAGGCTTGAAAGGGTTAGGTCGAAGAAAGAACTCAATTACAATAGATTCGTAGATCCGAATATACTCGGCGCTTCGCGCCTCGTACATTCGGATCTACGAATCTATCGCATTTCGTTCCTTCTCCTTGACCTAAACTTGAGAGTAAATTTGAGTGTCAAGCCCATATACATGATATATTAGCTGAGAAGTCAACGAAATCTTTATTTTTTTTTTTCAATTCCTCCCCCCTCCTCTTTTAAAATCTTGGATCCGCCCCTGGATTATCCTCTCTCCGCTGGTTGTAGATAGATCGCACGGCAGCGTCAACGTCGACCTCTGACCTCCTAACAGTAACATATACATTTATAGTTCAGCTATCATAAATATGCTGATCAGCTCGTGTGAACACAATATCACAGCAAACACGAGACACTGAACCAATGTTGGGTTAATGTTGGACCATCGTCTTCGACTCTGGCCCAACATTAAAACAACATAGGTTCAGCGTCCCGTGTTTGCTGGCATACATGATATACAGATATACAGTAGAGCTCACTACGTCAATAATGTACCAGCCTCACGAACGTTGAGCCAGCATTAGGCCGGTGCGGGGTGTAACATGGCAGACAGAACATTCAACTAATGTATGTTCACGGCTGGCCCCACGTCTGCGACGCAGGCCCAACAATGTACCAGCATTGGACGAACGTCTAGTGTTTGCTGTGACACGTATCTACTCTGCAAACACGCGGCATTGACCCAATGTTGGACTAATGTTGGGCCAGCCTCGTAGATGATGGTCCAATATTAGACCAGCATTGGATCAATGCATCATGTTTGTTGGGGTATGACCTTGAATCTATCAAGAGTACCACACATAAAACTCACTACTCGACCTCTGAATACGTAGAGCATGTAGAATAATAATAATATTAAGTACGAGATTCATTGGTAGTGATACACAACAACACCCAGTATAATATAATCTGATAATAGGAGCACAAAAGTCGTTTTTAAAAGTCGTTTGATTAGCCGAATAAATCAAAGTTATTGAGAAGGAAATGCGTGTTTAAGCATCAGGATTTGCTAATTTTTGGTCTCAAAATAAATAAATACACATGAGTAATTGTCACCCACTTGAAAATGTGGGTCGCGGCAGCCATGGTAGCGAGACAACCTCAAGTGGTTTAAAATCAAAATTATTTAACTTAGCCATGTAAGGGTTAACCTTTATTTGATGGAGCCATCGGTTAATTATGTTTATAGTATAGTTTTTCATTCATTTGACGAAAAATACATTTCCCTATCCCTTTCACCCCTAAGCACTACTATAGTCGTTTTTAATCTGTTTTATTAGAAGGTTAAATCACAGTTATTGTGAATGAAATGTGTGTTCAAACATCAAAGTTTGAAAACATCTTGTCCCAAATTGAAAAAAAATATGAGGAATTTTTAACCAAGCTAGGAGTCGCGGTTGCGAGCCACAATTTCAAATGGGTTCAAATTTCAATAAGATAAGAGGGTTAAACTGCTAATTAAATATTGTTTAGCTAAATAACTAGTAGGCCTACTCGGAATTGACAGTTTGCTCAACTAGCTTAGAAGCAGGTCAGATATTGACATCACTACAGCATACACTACATGTTGTGTGGGTAGTAGTTTAATAGCAGATGGACACTATGTGTCAGAAGTTGTTAACGAAGATGTACCAACTATTTCCTTCCAGGCATTCGATGTTCATCATCATTGTGTACTACACTTAATCTTTAGTACAGGTTTTTCTACAAATCAATAAAAGGCCAGCCGCCAACCTATTCATCATGTTCATGGGAGGGTCAGCTGTCAATCCGTTATAACGCTACTGCCAGTATAGCTGAAGCAGAACTTGAAACTGAAGACTTGGCCTTGATTAATCAGGTCGCCAATAGGTTTATTAGAATCAGTAACATTTCAGTTACAATGTAGGATTACATGATCGCATGATCAGCTCATTTGTCCCACATACATTAAAAAGTTATGGGCATTTTTGGGCATTTTTCGGACCTAGAGATCGCTCTCAGTCACCGCCATGTTGAAAAAAGATGATTTTCTCGGGAGAATCAAATAGAGCGATCCACGGTCCCCACCTTTATGGTGTGGGCTCGTCCACGGCTACAGTTGCCACTACTGGTCGTTCGAAATGTTTAGTCCCTCTCAGGCGATTTCGTATTTAATATTGGGATCTGCGATGTGTTGTGTCCTTGTACAAGGCACTTGACTCTAACATGCATCACTTGACTCAGATGTGAATGAGTACCAGGTAGGACCATATACTACACTTGGACAGACTTGAGAGATGGCAATGTGTACGGTAAGTTCAATGCGCCGAAATGGCTGCAGGACTGTATGCTGTCCGTAGAGTTGTAATAGCACACAAACGAACCGAGCAAGTGAACGGGTTGTAAAATGTAAAGTCGGTTAATAAGTCTTCATACTTGATATCAGAATATAAACCGGTGGTGGTGCGCAGACGATCGATTGCCCAACGAATGAATGCGTCATTGTTTGATCAATGACAATGATTTTTATTTTATGATGACAGATTTACGTATCATTGGAATTATGTATGCCTAAACCTTATCGTTGGGATTTAAACGCCAGTTATTATCATATATACAGGTTAGTTTATCATTTGAATAAGGTTAGGGGGCCAACCTAATACATATGAGTTATATATATGAGTTATATAGGCCGAGGCTGTCTAGATTATAGTCGTACTTAGGAAAGAAAGGGTTAAACAGAAAAGTATCCACAGGTTGAACATAACGAGCTCATGGAGCTGGTTAACCCTTTAAGTCCTCACGATGCAAAGCAACATCTTACATCCCTGAAACAGACTTAAGTTTCCTACAACAAAGGGTATTAGAACGAAAATTTCCATGAAACTGGTTTTAATCCAATTATACATGACAATTTTCTTTAATTTGCCACCCACTTCGAGTCATCTTCATCCACTACAAGTCGAGAATTGCGACAGCAATCCGCGGCTTTGTAGTGGATGAAGATGACAATGGTAAACTCAGGCTTAAAGGGTTAAAAGCGACAACCGTCAGCTTATGCAGCGGCATCGGCTTGTCAGGTTGGCATTCGTATGCCCAGCTGAAAAATTTACCCAGTGGCTAGTCTTGCCTAGATCTCCCTGGCTGACACTGACAGCAGTGTGCACGAGTGGAGCCGGCTGCAGTGCTACACTCACACATGTATGCATCGCGCTCATCACATTCTCACAGTTGTCACTCACCTTAAAATGACGATCAATCAATGAGGTGTCACCTTTTGTAGCTGTGTATTTTCTACGTTTTCCTTTCGGAATTACAGGTTGAATGTGATGTGAAGACACACTGTTTCGCGAACGGCAGTGACAGTCTGCCTTCTTCTCTCCAACAGCCTGGCGCTGTTACAATCCGCGACAGCTCCCCGCCGAGAAATGGCCTTACACAGGAATATCATTTATTTTTAACGAACATGGCAACGTTAAATATAGAAAACTTCATCGCTTTATTTTTATTTTATTAAATTTTGTATGTACCAATAAGCATGAAATATATAATATACTTAGAATATGCACTAAGCGATTGAAGTTACTATAATAAATGTCTGTGTGGGGAGGGTGAACGATGGGTTCATGCACCGTCAGTGATTAGTCAACTTGTGACTAGATGGCACTCATATCATGTGGAATTTTTGTAAATTTAAAGGGGATAACTTTATGAGACAAATTTAAAACTGGAATAATCGCCCCCTCTTCCTGTTATTGGAATATATCTCACTAATATCGATTGCAATGCAAATAACAACCAAATTGTTTGTTATGTGTTTATGATATTTTTTTTAGGTAACGACCTAATATTGCTTGAAAAGACTATAAATAATAAAGTCTAAACAATAATCATGCTCATAGATTTGATCATAATAATAGAAAAAATAATTTATGATTGTAATGTAATCATTAACAGTTAGGAAAGATAAATAATAGACTATAAGAAAAACATGACATTGTCGACAGTATTATACGGAGAGGGGAGGTCAAGGTCGAATTTAAAGTCATAGCATTTGCATCAGTATGCTTTTATTTGATATACCGTGATAATAAATATTTTTTCTCCTGGATTGCCCCCTTTCATTAGCCCAGAAGTCAAGAATATTATAAAGGGCTATGTATGGATGTAGGCTATCTATGCATGTATGTAGGCCGATGTGTATAATGTTGTGCCAGCGTCATTCATTCACTCGTTCGTTCGTTCTTTCGTTCGTTCGTTCGTTCGTTCGTTCGTTCGTTCGTTCGTTCGTTCGTTCGTTCGTTCGTTCGTTCGTTCATTCGTTCGTTCGTTCGTTTGTTTTTTCATTCATTCATTCATTCATTCATTCATTTATTCATTCGTTCGTTTAAGTTTTTTTTCATTCATTCATTTGCTGGGTTAGAAAATATATTGGTACGGCTGATATAGATTTACAGCATGCACATGATCTTGAATTTGAATTAGGCAGAGCACTAAGTCAAAAACAATATATAGGCCCACCATCAATAGAAGAATATTCTGTATTGACAGAGTAGAGAATAATACACATTCATTGTCAGACTGGCATAACCCTTCTGAATCCTATCTACTGACGCACCATTTCTGGAACACAATAAGCAATCGATCAGTGACACTTACAATGGTAGAATCTTTCACCTTTCTGTGGCTCCTAGTTATTGACCATGCACTTATATTGTACTCTCTATTATGTATTTTTGTATAACATCGATTCGGGTGATCTCATTTTAGAAGCTATGTAGGCCAACAGCTGTTTCATCAACACACGACATGTAACCCTTTAAACGCTTTATCGTAGGCTACTTAAAAAGCGTACCCCGGTATTGGATATTTTAATTAGAAAAATCATTTAATAAAAAAAAACTAGAAAAAATCCTACAATTATGATATTTTGTTCACCTTGATATAGAAATGTCGGCAAAAAAACGTATTTCAAGGTGAAAAAAAATGCGAAAAATAACACCATTGTCGTATTTCAGCAGCACATTATCCTCATGTATAGGCCCCTATTTAGAATTAAAGTCATTGGGTAAAAATGACAAAATCCATCACAATTAATAGTTGCACGATGGCCATTGTTTGTAAAGCTGGCCCATATTGAAACAACACTGGATCAAAGTATCGTGTAACAAAATCTCTTGTCTATATAAAGATTATCATCCGTTACTAGTATTTCAATTATGACAAATCAATTGGCGCAACGTCTCACACGTTGATTTAATATTGAGTATCGGATCGATCAATATCTGATTTCTGTGACTACTCATATCAATGGTGGCCGTCACAATAATGTTCAGGGTCACCGTCACGGTCGGTCAGATACTGTGACTGGAGTAGAAAGCATTATGACGGATTTAAGGATTGTTTGATCCGCTTTTCTCTCCGTCATTGATCCAGGGACGGCACGCAATCACACGTCGAGGGATGGGGGAGGGAGTGTGTGGGATTGGGCTGATATCTATATCCCAGCAAACTGTAGACGTTCACCTAGCTTTCCAGACATCTTGTGTTTATGTTAGATATATCATGACACGCGTTGTTTTTCGTGAAAAACGCGCGTTACGCGCTAGGGGGTCAAAATGAAACTTCAAATAAGGGTTATTTTTAAAGAGAGGAATGGTTTGAAATACAGAATTAGGGGGTCAATTTTTCAACGTTCACTGAATGGCAAGTAAAAAGGATTCATTTTCAAGTGAGCTTGTGGTGTTTAGGGGTCATTTTTTTTATTTCATTTGCAGTGTTTAGGGGTGGTTTGCAAATCTCATCTTCACGGATAGGACGCCAGCTTTATAGGGAGCTCTCCCCACTGGGATTTAAGTGTACATTATCATGTATAGCTGTGAGTGATTTTACAGAACTAACCCTTATAAGCCTATGAACTAATATATAAGCTAATCAACCGACAGACATACATATGTTTAATCTGTTATCTTCTATTTTTATATGAATGGCTGTACGCTGCACTGCTGTCGGATAGACCGCTGGACCATACACAATACAGACAACGTACATAACTAGGCGACATTTCACCAATGCCACAAATTTTTATCTGAAAACCCACTTTCAATCCTTTTCATCACCATCTTAACTGAACTGGCTGTCCAGCAGAGCGTCTCATATACCATCTACATTCGTATTCTTCACTGCTCACCCACATAACCTAAAATTGAAGTGTTGTTATTTGAGTTGAAATGTCAGTAGAGTTCTCATACGGATATTGCTTTAAAGGGGAGGACCATTTAATACCAGGGGAGGGGGGGGGGTATGGTTTTTCTTCCTAACCAAATTATTTTTCCCTTTCAACAAGAAAACATAACATTTTTTTCTCCCTGATCAAAAACAGACAATTTTTTTCCTGATATGTCACAGACAAACTTTTTTTCCAGGCCGTGTTTAAAGATCCATTTAACCGCGAAACGGGCATGCCTGGGACGGTCACGTGTAGGCCTACAGTGGCTTATAGAATACAGGCTGATGGCAATAATATCAGCAACTAAACTGATACTACTCAAAAGAGACATTGACCCAATGGTGTTTTAATGTTAGACCAACGTCTGCGACGCTGGCCCAAGATTGAACCAACATTGTCAGAGTGTGCAATGTTTGAGGAAAAGCTGTCCTGTCAATACACATTCTCAGGGTCAGCTGTTTCACAACCCCCTCAGTAATAAAGTCAGTTAGCTTGCAAACCCACCGCCCAAGGGCTAAGAGCTTTGGTGGAATTATTAACTCATACACGTCGCTCAAGCATATATGGACTTGCTGTGATTTGGGAGCTTGCTCTTAATGTGGCGGTTGGTATGAAACACATATTTTAGTAGTATTATGATATAGGGCCTAGGCCTACCCACGGACAATATTGCATTCTGGGGGACTTATGTCGTGCAAGTTTTAACAGTTGACTAGACCTTTAATCCCATAAATTAAAAGACAGGTGTTATTTCTCATGCTCATTCCAGTGTGCCGGTAGGCCTATAGGCTAATACCTATACGCATTAGACGTTTGACCGAGCGGAGCAAGGGAATTTTTGCTATTCTTTGGCAGTTTCCGGGAGATTTGGAAAGATCTGCTGGCTGTCAACAATCTATTTCTTTCTTACACATAAATAAACAAATTATTTTTTTTCCACACTCTATTAAGCAAACTATTTTTTTTTGCCAATTTTGTTGAACAAAATATTTTTTTACGAATAAACCATACCCCCCCCCCCCCCCTGGTAATAACCCTAACCTATATGTGTATGGATTGTTATTTTGCTATTAAATGCGACGTATACGGGAGTATAGCTAATCTGGATGTTAGAATGTCCAAAATAAACTGAAATATTTTAAAAACAATTCTTACTATGTGGTTCTCTTAAAGATTGATATACAATTGCATAACCTTTGAACCTTTGAAGCTGTTTAATATACTAGTATACATATGATAGTATTTCTTGGTGAATTATCTATTGGACTATGCATTACAAACTGATGTGTTTTCAAAATTGGGACCGGTCTATTTATGCTAAAAACTATGTCAAATGATTTTTTTGTCATACATTCAGCGGCAGAATTTAGTTTTAAAGAAAATAACATATTGTTATGTATAACAATCTATTCTTTTTCCTGCTAGTATGATATATTCTGGTATAGTTGATATATTTCTCCGTTCAACCACTCTAAATTTTAACATTGTTGATAGATTCGAGGATTCTTTTAAAAATAAAAAAGTAACCTGTATTATATTTTAAATGTTGATCTATTGAGATATACAGAAATAAAACAACTTCCACTTGTTTTATTGGGCTATTGTCTCTCGTTCACCTTCTGCAGAAATGGGTAACTCGACGAGTCTGGCCCTATACCAACTTGAATCCTATAGCTACTCTGACACTAGACCAACTTGCAAATTGAAGGGGCTGGTGTTTAATATTACTAATATTAAGGTCAATACAAATAAAAAACATATCTCGCGCAATGTTTTTTTATCTATAGAAATGAACTTTTTTTGAAATTTGCAACACCGTGTTTTTTTGGTAATATGTGACCTTATGTTAATGTACGCGCTCAGATACAAAAAAGGCATAGTGGCCCAATATATTATTATTCAGTAGGCTTAAAGGCCCATACCCATACCCATACCAAAAACCTAATATATTGTTTTGAATAGGCCTATGTGTTGCATACTATGTGATATTGTTAATGTTATTCATTGTTGAATTCTAGTACCACGGATCGGTCGAATAGCCTCAGGCTAATGTTTTATGGTTTAACTGTACCATGCCGATTGAAAATAAAAATTATCTTATCTTATCTTATCTTATACCCAGGTTAAGCAGTTTCGAGGTTTAATATTGTGTTATATAGGCTTATATCATCGTAAATCTATATAATCACTCTCCACCCTCTATTTGAAAGAGTAAGTACCTGATAAGTGTGTATTTCGGAATGTTCATACAATTGATAACGACCATCTCTTTATTATAATGGCTTTGACCAGGCCGTCTAGATGAAGGGTCTGAGGGTCTAGGTGAAGGGTCTGATATTGATTTGTTTTATTTTCTTTGAAAGGATCAACACTGAGGAAAATCCCTAATTCCCTTTTGTCAGTACACCAGCCACGAACATCCCATGAATATTCCCTGTGTATTTTGGCAATGTTTATGATGTCCCGCAAAGATGTAAAACATGTCAATTGGCCGAGTTCAGGTGTGCTTACCCTTCGTGTTTGTAAATGTGAGACCTGTAGGGAAAGCGCCGCTAAGCTGTGATTTTCTGATGACATTGTAATTAAACTAGGAACGTCTTTGACGATGTGATACATCTGAGACCTTACACACTTATCCTAATACGAATTAAAAACATTTTGTTATATATTAGGGTAGATTTAGAAGGAAATATTCAAATCGTTGACTCAATAACACTTTCCTGTCAAACAATTAAAACATAGCGACTGCATTAAAAAATGGGTGGATCTAAAAGACAAAAAAGTAATGAACGACATTTTGTCATAATTCATCTTTTTCGAAACCTGATTACGTTGCCAACGGATGTTTCTAAAAAATGTAATCTATCGGTATGTTGCTTTCACTCATTCAAACACTCAAAAAGAGTTAAGTATCCGACGTGCTGGACCCTATGCCAACTCGGACACTACTTTACCATCACCAACTCGGACATCGTTTGCAGCAGGGTCCGAGTTGGTTAGGGTCCGAGTTGACCTGGAAACCAGAAATGTTGTCGTATCCACACTTGTTTTAGCACAGAAACACATGAATCATTTTCATTAATGTGTACATATGCAATTCGGTAGATCATGCATGAAAAAACCCCAGACGACGAGTGGGGAAGCTCGCCTCTATCAGACGTATGAAGATGGTGAATAGTTTTAGAGGCAGAAAGTGATGCTAGGCGCAAAGGTTTTATTCCATCCACACAATCATTGATTCATGGCACATACTGTGCAATAGCTTGACTCGTTGAACACTTTGAGTACCGTACAGTAATTTTACAAAGTACAACAATTCAGTTTACCATAGCTTACTACACTCCTCACTGACCAATGTGAAAACTAAATCCCGCAGCTGAATCAATCACGCTCAGAAGCCAGGAAGACTGAATACAGATTGAACAAGGGTAGACAGCCTGCAAAAAATGCCACTAATAGCTTGAACCCGGCGCAGTTCACAGAACAGCAAGCCAGCATCGGGGCAACACTTCATCAGCTGTCCATCGAAGCAGAACTGGACCATTCGTCGAACAGTGAGCCTTGACGGGGGCACATTCAAATCCTAACTTATCGTCGACCACCAATAATTTAACACTGGTAGACAACATCCAGATGTCCAACTTCATACACACCATGAACGCTTCAGAGAATTAATGCAAGCAGCTGCGGAAAATTATTTTTCACATTGGCTACCGTCCAAACCTTGACGTCAATTTGACATTCAGACATTGATGTCACAAAAATATGGAAAAAAAGGGTATTTTGAACAATCTTTTTAAACCATTTTTACAAATTTGTTTCATTGCCACCTGTGGGGTTCCAACCTGGTCTGGTCTAGCAAGTAAACAATGGTATGACGCCTCTACCGATTGAGCAAGCGGGGATACTGAAAAAACTGAGGGCAAAAGTACAAGATCACCCCTGCTATTTTACTTGCATGTACTTCATACATCTGATATCGACTGTTTGGCATTGCAGCCCAATTTTAATGACAAACTGAAGGACACATACAACATTTTGGCTACAATGGAAATATTTAGGCCTATATGCCTAGTCAGATTCACATTAAATTCATCAACCATGGCGAATGAATTTCGCAGATTCCTCAGTCAATTCTGGTGCCAGCTGGGATGCACTTGTAGCAAGTTTCTACATACCGCAAGAAATATGCCCTGGGTAATAAATCCACCGTGAAAATTACCATGTCAGTTATAATGCATGCATACTACATGCATATTTTTGGTTCCTGGTCTGAAGAAAGATAATTGTCATACAGTTTGTAAATTTACTGGCAGAACGTGTATTTTGTCAAGAAAAATGTTGAGATCTAAAAGGCTGTCTAATATATAATTTGTCCATAATTTAATTGCACTGGATATTAGCAAATCTTCTTCTTATACAACAACAATGGCGGCTGGCTACTTCGTTCCAAATGACCAAATAGTATCAAGGTACAATTCAGGAGTCGCATCTACACAGTTAATCTACATCTACACACCCTTTCATCTCTGACTACTCTTATGAGAATTTTTAAGAATTTGGATTATAGAGACAAAGCAATATAGAGCTATGTTGAATATAAATGGTCCATTACGGACAATAGGCCCTAGTAGCTACATTTCGTTCTGAAGCTCTTGAGAAAATAAAAATCGAAGAAACAAAAATGACTAAACTGGTTTATGGGCTTAAAATCAAAGTTTTTAGGGTTTCATTTATAAGTCCCGTTTGTGTGAAATTTGTAAATGACTTCACTTATAGGCGCATATGGGCCTATAAGTGAAGTTGGGCGCACCCTCACTTATAGGCGCATGTGCCTATATGCGGGGGAATACGGTAGGCCTAACCCAAAGAAAATGGTGGTTACAAATGAAATACAATATAGTGCATTAATATGGGTTAAAAACCTCTCCGTCTACAGCATAGACTTAAAAAAATGTTAGCCTAGATGCATGTCTACAGCTTATTGAGGCAGCAGCATAATGTGGGGAGATTGGGGGCAGAAACAACCTCTAATGGGAGGTTGCTCCATCAGAAGAAAGGAAAGGAAGCTTGTCATCTCCCTTTTTAAGTTTAGTGAATGTCTTCCAGTGTGTTTGTCTTGATAATGATTGTATTGACCATGATAAGTTCAAGTTCAAGTTAACAAGACACCCGAAATGCCGGGGTTCACCAACATGACCCCTTCTCGTCTCTCTGCAGGCGTGAGGAGCCTCTGCACGTCCACTTCACCGGCACTTCACTACCAATGCCAAAGGCTTAGGCTGTAAAATGTGCAAGAACAATAAACATTTCTATGAGCTTCCATACATATGTGAATTGACTATGGGGTGAAAAATCTCTCACACCTTACCATTCGCTAGGCGTCGCTATTAGTTTTGACAGCTGAATAATTTATGTGGGAGTGTCAGTTGTCACTGATATTATAATCCTTACAAATCATTTTTGTAGTCTATATAAACAGGTGACTTAATGATCTTCAACCCACAAGTTAACTTTTTGTTAAAATGAGCTCTTGTGAACGCATTTGTGCTGACAAATATAGATGACACACTTTAGAATTCATAATAACTTTCTTTTTACGATGACTTTTCCTGGCGATAATAAAGGTTTCTGTCATTCAATAAGCGTGACAAATATCAGACAGCCAAAATCTCAATACACAAAACACTTGAATATAGTGTACCCGCCGTCAGATTAACTTGTATCGCAAGTTTTTCGCCGATTTCTCGGTCAATTCTCGACCGATTTTCATGACATTTTGCAAGGACTATTTTCGAGTAAACCGCCGAATAACCAGTATAACGTGAAATTCTCATCAACAAATATTCAAGTATAGGATAGCGCAAAAATTAGACCATCCGGCATGTAATTCAATTCAGGGCTAAAAACAAACTTCAATTAAACCAGTTTAATGGGTTAATAGAGAGACGTCATAATTACAAATTTACTACTTGTCAAATAGTCCTAACTTTCAAACTATATAATATTTTTTTATGAAAATTTAACGGTATTTGCCATGATATGCCAGGTGACGCAAAAATTATCCTTTGCTAAAATTCATCGAAATCAGTTAATAATTGACTGAGACATCGCCGAAAAACATTCGATACAAGTTATTGTGACGGAGAGTAATAGTTAATTTAATTTTGCGAATTTTATTACATTTTAAAATAGTCTAACTTCTGAAATAACTTTTCAGAGTAGTCACAACATGACTGGACAATAGTGTGCACATGCAAAATTTAATGAAAATTGTTTCAGAATTGACTAAGCAGCGAGTAATCCATTCACCCTGGTTAATGAATTTAATGTGAATGTGACTATAGACAATGTTAAAGAAACCACATACCTTGGAATATCAATAACATCAGATCTAGCTAACATAAAAATCAGGTAACATGCAAGGCAAACAAGAGGTAGGGCTTCCAGACATTCACAGCGATTAAAGACAAACTTTACTTTTATGTCTTTGATGGCCTGAATTAAGTCAGACTGTGATTTGAATTTCTGTATATATGTACTGTTATTTTTCTCTCC
Source organism: Flabesymbios commensalis (assembly GCA_964017125.1). Classification (NCBI taxonomy): domain Eukaryota; kingdom Metazoa; phylum Annelida; class Polychaeta; order Terebellida; family Flabelligeridae; genus Flabesymbios; species Flabesymbios commensalis. The sequence goes on along the minus strand of OZ024913.1, from coordinate 72,704,411 downwards.
AGATATGCCAGATATACATATAGATGCACATACAATACAACAGTTTTACAATTGTCGCCAACTACTAAATGGTAAAATAGTGCAGGAAGATCTGTGGGTCCGCGATGGTAGAATCCTAAATCCTGAAAAGCTGTTTTATTCAGAGCAGAAGCCGCCTGACATCCGTGTGGACTGCGATAATGCTATAATTGTCCCTGGATTTATCGATGTGCAAATTAATGGCAAGTGAGCTTATTTTAAAATCCATTTCGCATCTTGAACTTAATCAATGTTAAACATGTTGAATGCACTACGACCCACAATTTCAAGTGAAGGGAAATCACCCACTTTTCTCTATTTTGACACCATACATCCACAATTCTACTGAATGAACATCAAATAAGCTCACAAAAAATTGTACTCGATGTGATCAATTACAGGTAGTATTGAAAACGGCTATAAGGCTTAAAGGGTTAAAATACATTAAAGATGGTTGAAATTATGAAAAAAGTCCATGATATATATGTCCCTGTGACTAGCAGGTAAAGTGTTACATCAAAGTGAGATATCAGGATGCATTTGTTAAACAGGAGCTTTTGGTGTTGATTTCTCTCTGGACAGTGAAGATGAAGTAACGGGAATCAGACGTGTGGCTCAGGGATTGCTGGCTCACGGAGTGACATCATTCTGTCCAACAATCATCACCAACGCTCCACACAGCTATAAAAAGGTAAGTATCCCAACGTTCACCCAATGCTGGTTTTATGTTGGGCCAATGTCACAGACAGTGGACATACATTAAAATGGCATAGGAATGATGTCTCATGGCTGCTGGGATGTAGTTATGGGAATCAGTTGGAATTTTATACCCAAAGCAAACACGAGACGTTGACTAAATTCCATTTTAACCCTTGTCCTGCTGAATACATATAATTGTATTATATTTTTTCAATTTCCAGCTTCAAATGACGAAACTTATTTACCGGGTATATTTATTATAAAAAGTGACATCCTCTATATTGAATTATTGGATCAACTAAAAATATTTTATAAAATTCAGTGATATTTCTATTGATCTAATACATGCTTGAACCCTATATATACGGTTCTAGCATCACAAGATGTAGGCCCACCGTCTGTGACACTAGTCCAACTTTAAACCAACATCAGGCTAACATCTGCATGATCTATATTACATTGTATTGATCTAGGTATGCAATGTTACCTTGCAAAATTTGTGATAAAATTTGATAAATGAAATGAGAATATAATCCTTCACCTGATAGTATAATACTGGGTAATTTTTATTCACTGTGTGGTGGGGATTGCGGCATCAATTCACACCTAACATTTATATTGTGATTAGTCTATCATTATTACAATTTATGGAATTTGTTTTTGCTGCAGCTTCTGCCTCAGTACAAAAGAGAAGTTGGAGGGAAGGATGGGGCCGGGATACTGGGTGAGTCATGTCCACACTAAGACATCATGAGAGAATTAACCCTTGTAATGCTGGGATATTTTTGTATAGGCCATGGAGACTAAAGGGTTTTTTTCAATTTAAAGATATCATAAATATCTTAGTCCCGTTTCATTTGACTACCTATGTTATTATAAATTTTTCAATTCTTTCATTGCGGGGACCATCTTTAGATGTCAGAATCTGACATCTGAAGACGGTCCCCAAGCTGAAAGGGTTAAAATCGACCATTTGGGTTGGGAACTTGTGCAGATACTATCTATTAGATATCCATTTTAAGATTTTTAAGATATGACTCAAGGGATTAATGCATATTGAATACTAGGTGAGTCATGTCCATACTACATGTCCATACTACACTAGGACATCAGCTGTCCTTACAATATAAAATAAATCAACCCTTTAAGTGCCAAGTATGACTTAAATCATATTCCACCTTTATACCATCATCGCAAAAAAACGTTTTTGACTCATAATTTGCACTCACTAGAAGCTTCAAGTGGGTGAATATTTGAACTAACAAAGTGTTAATGAGTTTTTGTGTGCTGTAGGCCCACTATTATTATTATTATTAAGTACACTAACCCTCTATGTGCTATAGACAAATATATCAGTATCAATCATGACATCAACCCGTTGGGTGTTGTAGTCTAGGCGCAGACATCATTATTAAATAGAAATATCTGCAGATGAGGCGATTGCCTCGTCTGCCTCATACTCGCTATGCACCCGATCTTACAATTTTTAGGTGTGTTCCACTGGTCCTAGGAGAATGTCCTGATGGTGCTTGAAAGGCTTTGACAGGGAACATTTTGTTATAAAATTATTGATCATAAATTTTCTCCTTCAAGCTTCATCATTAGCACTGATGCATAGGTATTTTGCTAAACAATTTTAAATTTGATTAGCAAATGGGTAGAATTAAGTAGTTTGCGCTGTGTGATACTGAATTTTCCATGCTTGAATTTTGTCATTGGCCAAGTGTTTTGTCTTGTGTAGGTGTTCATTTAGAGGGCCCATTCATCAGCTTAGAGAAATGTGGAGCTCATCCTACGCAGCACATCACAACGTTCAGCAATGGTTACCAGGATCTAGAGGATATGTACGGCCACCTTGACAGCGTCAGTATAGTGACTTTGGCACCTGAACAGTCAAGGTCAGAGGAGGTCATCAAAGAACTGAACCGGAAGGGCATCAAAGTATCGCTAGGTCTGTTCTGTATTGTTTTTAAACCCTTGTTCTGTATTGTCTGTTTTTATTTTTTTTTATTTTAGTGCCGCCAGCCTTAGGCTAGAATTGCTAACATAAATTAATTTATATTTATTGAAAACAGATGCCTCCCAGAATATTAGAGTAACTGATCATCTACTGTGCTGCATGATGTGTATCAATTACAGTGACAGCTAAATAACTGTTCTCAGTCTATTTACATGATTTAGTTATGGTCTTAACCCTTAAAGTACTGAAATATTATAATGTAAACCATGGAGATCTAAGGGTTTTCTCAATTTGAAATCATCATAAAGGTCTCAGTTAGCTCTTTCAGCTTCATTTGGATATCTATATTATGGGTCTACAGCCAGTATAAATATTTCAATTCTTACAGAATCTGACATCTGTAGACATGTCTGTAGATGTCAGATTTCGACATCTAATGTCTATCCTTGTGCTGTAAGGGATATTAAAGCTAATCATAATATTTCAGCTGTCATTTAGGGTTATTAGTTATCTTTTCAATGTTTGTCGTTACAGGTCACTCTATGTCTGATTTAGCTCAGGGTGAGAAAGCAGTTAAAGCTGGCGCTTGTTTCATCACTCATCTATTCAATGCCATGCTGCCGGTAATTTGGAAATTTTCTAATAAAAAAGAAAATAATTTTTAATATAAGAAAAAAAAACTAAAATTTTTTTTGTGTAATATTATTTCTGTGCTAGAATAACAATTTCCACTTATGGTATATACTTCTGAGTTAAATATTTAATCCTCACAATGCTGAGAATTTTTTTATATATACTGTAGAACCAAAGGGATATTTATTTTGAAAATATCCTCAGTGTCTTTGTTACCTTTTTTCGCTTTATTTAAATACCTATCTTTTAAGTCTACTACAGTTTTAACTGTTTCATTTCTTCACCACAGGGATCGACACGTGGTCGGGCTATGCTTCACTAATGTGCTGTAATTTATTTGTTAGTTCCATCACAGGGACCCACATCTGGTCGGGCTGCTTGCCAGCGATCAGAACACTCCAGAAAATACCATATTTTACGGCATGATTTCTGACGGCATCCACACTCATCCAGCCGCACTCAGAATAGCACACCGCACTCACTCTAAAGGTAGGTCTATTTAATCCACACTGAGGATAGCACATCACACTCACTCTAAGGGTAGGTCTATGTACCCCACACTCATCCAGCGGCACTCAGGATAGCACTCCGTACTCTCTCTAAAGGTAGGTCTATGTACTCCGCACTCATCCAGTGGCACTCAGGATAGCACATCACACTCACGTGACTCTAAACAGCTCCACACTCAGAATAGCACATCGCACTCACTCTAAAGGTCGGTCTATGTACTCACACTCAGGATAGCGCATCACACTCACCCTAAGGGTAGGTCTATGTACTCTGCACTCAGAATAGCACAGCGCACTCACAGTAAAAGTCGGTCTATGTACTCCACACTCAGGATAGCGCATCACACTCACTGTAAGGGTGGTATATGTACTCCACACTCATTCAATCACATTACACTCACACTAAAGGTCGGTCTATGTACTCACACTCAGGATAGCGCATCGCACTCACTCTAAGGGTAGGTCTATGTACTCTGCACTCATGCACTCAGAATAGCACAGCGCACTCACTCTAAAGGTCGGTCTATGTACTCCACACTCAGGATAGCGCATCACACTCACTCTAAAGGTCGGTCTATGTACTCACACTCAAGATAGTGCATCACACTCACTCTAAGGGTGGTATATATACTCCACACTCATTCAATCACATCACACTCACTCTAAAGGTAGGTCTATGTACTCCACACTCAAAATAGCACATCACACTCACTCTAAGGGTAGGTCTGTACTCACTCTAAGGGTGAGTCCCAAAATATTCTTCGATTTTACATTTCAATACTAGTCAGAAGTAAGTATCAGTGTAGTACATGTACATATTACCATTATTGTACTCTGTGATATTTCAGTGATATTTTAAACATTTATTTTCCACTAATGTATGATTTATGTATCAAGGCTCGAAATTGGACGTAATTTCTACTTGTCCAGTCAGACAACTTGCTAAAAAAATCGATTAGTCCTTCCCAAAAATATCACTTGTCCTTCCTTATAATTGTCAAGCAGGGACACTCGTCCGGTAGGACAAGCTCAGTGAAACTGAACTCGTCCTTCCCAGATTATTGGTCACCTTGGACGATCGGACGGGGCCAATTTTGAGCCCTGTGTATATTATACACAATATATTATTGTGGTTTGTCCGTGTTACAATCAATTACTCAGTTTTTCAAAATAGTTAAATTAACATTTTTTTGTAATTTAAAGCTGGCATAGCTGACTCAAATGCCATATTTAGGCAAAAACACATTTGTATTTTTTTTTATCATATAAGTGAAATTTGTATAAAGCATAGTTTACTTCAAATTAAAGAAAATTTTAGTTTTAAACTTTTCCAGTTTAAAATTGTTGAAAAGATTGATCAGTGGTTGCTAAACCGTCTTTTTATTACTGTCCAGGTATAGTGCTGGTGACTGACGCAATTCCAGCGATGGGCCTCGGGGAAGGTGTGCACCACATAGGCGTGCAGACGATCGAGGTTCGTGACAACAGAGCAGTGTTACTGGGCACAGACACACTGTGTGGCAGGTGAGGCTAACTCAGCAATCGGTAATATTTTTCAAATAATTGTACTCCATTTTAACATAATATTTTTACTCATCTGAAGTTGTGGATCATGTGAGTGATACACTGATGCAAGTGAGTGAAATCTCAAATTAATAACTTTTGTGGGTAAAGTTTTAACCCTTTCAGCACAGGGACCGTCAGAATCTGACGTCTATTGAAATCCGATTCTGACGTCTAAAGTCGATCCCCGCACTGATAGAATTAAAAATGGCAGTAGACTCAAAACATAGGTATTAAAATGAAGCGGAAAGAGCAAACTAGAAGTTAACATAATTTGTGATGATTTCAAATTGAAAAAAAAAACCTATTGGTCTCCATGGTCCATACACAAATATTTTAGAGTTGTAAGTGTTAAATATCCCATATTTGCGGAAGTATTATCAACCTTTGGTTTGACTAGAGGGTTATAAAGGGTCATTCAAAGTCATAACTGAATTAGTAATTAATCTTTTGGTTTCTTTTTGAATACTTATGTAATAGGTTCACAACCATCATAAATATCAGTGGCGTAACTGATTTATAAAGCATTTTATAAATCAACATCTGCTTGTTTTGGATTCCACAAGCCGGAATGTGTGGTCAAATGGCTTGATAACCAACACAAATTACCATCATTTTTTGGGACAATATGATCTCTCTGATTTTGCCGGTACTTGTATCATAGCATTGTTTTCTTTTCAGTATCGCCACCATGAATGACTGTATCAAATATTTCTATCATGCAACGGGTAAGTTGATAATAACCCACACATTCATTGATTTATTCATTCAGCAACCTTTTCTAGTGTGAATTTACACTTAAAATCTTCATCTAGTACACAGAGCGTGGATGAAGAATTTCGTGACAAATTAAATAAATTTTAACATGTTTTATTGAAACAATTTTATGAAAATTGTATTTCTAAAATCACGAGGCGCTGGGAAGTTAAAACTTGAAGCGCTGAATTAAAATTGTATTCACCCACTTGAAGTTGTAGCTTGTTTCCGCGACCCACTTCAAACCCATGAAAATGATGTTTGAATAATTTGTGACAGAACATTTTCAAATTTTGATGGTAAACACTCATTTCAGTCCCAATATTACAGTGATTTAACCAGCTAATAAAACAGAATAAAAACGACTATTGTCGTGTCTTTCGATTGAAAGTTAATCAAATACCTGAGTATCTCAAATAAAAGCTAATAACTTCCCTGGATTAAAGTATCTTTTAGTTGATGAATATATTTTAAAATATGCGACATTGGATCTTAACTGGTTCATGTCTACTATTAGGCACTCCGTAAGAGAGAAAGTAGACTTCGCATTCTCTCTTACAGAGTGTACAGTAGAGGAAGCCCTCGAGCTTAAACGGTTAATGTCCATTTTCTCTCTTACATCAAGGAATATAGTCCTTATTTCTTGCTTACATAGTGTACAGTACAGGTCCTAGAGCCCAACTGGTAAACGTTTACGTTGTGTGTTGCAGAGTGCACAATAGAAGAGGCCCTAGAATCAGCCACTTTACATCCGGCTCAGATGCTTGGTATCACTGACCAGAAGGGAACCCTTAACCCTGACTCTGACGCTGACTTTGTGCTATTGAATGATGAGCTGACGGTGCGTGCTACATATATAGCGGGAGAGGAGGTGTGGGCCGAGGAAGGGTTCACACTGGAAAGACATCCCCATAAACCATGACGAAACATCCCCATAAACAATATAGATATATCAATGAAAAAAAACAACAATGAAGATATATCCCCAGAGACCACGAAGCAACATCCCCGCAAATTATGATGAAACATCCCCATAAACCACAGAGAAATATCTCAATAAACCATGAAGAAACATCACCGAAAGACATGAAGATATATCCTCATAAACCATGACGAACATCCACATAAATCATCAAGAAACATCCCCATAAACCATGAGGAGGCATTCCCAAAAACAATTGAGAAACATCTCCCATAAACCATGAAGACACATCCCCCATAAACTATGAAGATACATCGCCATAAACCATGAAGAGACATCCCCAAAAAACGCAAAGAGACATCCCCCATAAACCATGGAGAAACCATCCTCAGAAACCATGGAGATACATCCCTATAAACCATGAAAATGCTACTTATATACCATATGGAAAACACCCGCTTAAAACAAAAAGTAACATCCCCATAAAACACGAAGAAACATCTCCATAAACCACGAAGAAACATCCCTATAAACCATGAAGAAACATCCCCATATACCATGAGGAAACACCTCCATAAACAATAAAGAAACGTCCCCATAAACCATCAAGGAAGCGACCGAAATGTAGTGATTTACAACATGCCAGGTTAAAAAAGCATAAAATTCACTTCCTTAAAAAACCCCAAAAGCGCCTGTCAAAACATCATCGGTTTAAGATTTTTGATTGGCACTTTAAGAACGTAAGATATATCAATGATCGCAATATTTGTTAATAAGGCCTACTGGGTGATTTGGGTGGTTAAAGGGTTCTATAATTTCTATCTGTGATAAACTCGTTCAAGAAAATGTGCTGGTTTGCCCTGCCGCAAAGTGCAAACCCGTTATTGAATGTCTCTAATCATTGTTAACCTCCGCTAGAAGGGTTCATCCGTTATGTTTCAGGTTGAGTTTGTTTGTTTGATTTTTGCATGAACATTTTACCAGAAGTGTGTCTCATGCCAAGGAATATTTAATTTTGGGGATGGTCCGGATTACGATCTGGATCACGAATTAAAAAAAGATTTGTGCCTCGGGCCAAGGAACAATCCGATAAATTTTGGGGACCATCCGGATTACGATCCGGATCCAATACACAATGACTGCGGGCGTCGGAGGTTTGTAGTCTGTGACTGCTGTTGATTTGTACATAATATTTGTTCATAATGGATGAAATAATTGTTAAGGGGTATGTGTGATCAACATATAAAGTAAACGTTAACGGGTATCATGTGTGAGATGATAATTATCTCATATTATAGACTTTATAGTATTGTATGTCGCGGAGAGTTCTCAAAAAAATGAATTTTAGTCGGCAAGTTTCTCTTAATTAGAAAAAAACTTGATTGTTGATAAGACTATAGGTGTGCGACCTGTAGTGATTTATACTTTGACTACTCATTTTATAGGTCCACAATCACTATAAATATTTTAACAATTTTATTTCAGTGACGGCTCTTGATGTCAATTTTTAATGTCTAAAGCTTGACCCCGCACTGAAATGATTAAATATGATTTACACTATTTATTACTTGTTCTTGATTATTAATGTATATATATAAATTATATATAGGGGCATATTACATTTATGTATCGATTAATTGAATGAATTTATTTTTAATAAATACAGTAATGAAAAATGCAAATAAAATATGTCTTTGTAATAACTGTTTTAAGTGGCTAATTTGGAGTGCTTGTCTTAATCCGTTTTAAAGGGACTGGCCCAGACTAAAATCATCAGAAAATCGGTGATTTTATTTTGGCTTCTTAATATGACCATATGATGTAAACATGTCCATAGACTAGAGCTGCAAAAGTTTTTAAATTTTTGTGCTGCGCATTCACTAGTTAGGCTGGATTTAGAGACGAAATTCGGGATTTCTAATTATTCACAACCATGTCAAAAATTAGAAATACGGGAATTTCGTCTTTATATCTAGTCTAACTGGTGAATGCGCAGCAGAAAAATTAAAAAACTTTTGCGGTTCTAGTCTATGAACATGTTTACATCATATGGTCATATTAAGAAGCCAAATAAAATCACCGGTTAACCAGCATTGGGAGAATGTTGTGTGTTTGGATGTGGTTTGCTGTTTAGATATGTATTTGAAACATTACTTGACAGGGCAGGGAGTATCCGGGCCATGCCACCCGAGACATTTTGAAAAAAACATCAGTTTGTGCGAATTTGTGGTATCTTTGCTGGGAAGTGAAGCTTTGTTAGCCCGGTTATTGGTTCATTGATTTTATAGGAAATATAAGTAGAGGCAGTGGCGGATACAGGGGAGGAGGGGGGCGCAGCAGGCGCCCCCCCCCCCTATTTTCGCAAAAAATACTGTAAGAAGTCCCCCAAATTGGGTAAAATTTACCGAAAAAATCTTGGGGGCGAGCCCCCAAAACTCCGGGCGCCCCCTTTCTACAGATCCTGGATCAGCCACTGAAAGGTACCACGAAATCGCACCATTTGATGTTTATTTCGTTCGTGGCGTTCGAGGAAGCTACGCTGTCAAATTACTTCTCAACTGAGAACCCCCCTTATTTTATTCCTGGATACACCATTGCTTCGGAACTCACTCAGGCTGATATTCCATATTTATAATTGACAACCGTTCCCTTATAAGTATCCTAATAATTATTTAAAATTAGCTGAAAATGAGGGTTGTTTTTGGCGTATTACAACCCTGCAGAAGCAAGACATCGACCCAATGTTGGCCCATCGTTTACGACACTGGACCGACATTAAGCTAGTATTGGGTCAAAGTCTCATGCTTGCCGAGAAGACGCAATTGCTGGTCAGAGATAAGTACACACACATGATGTATGATAAGCTGATCAGCAAACACTCCTCATTGTGTGGAATCCTGGTACAAAGACCACCAGTTACAACGTGATGTGTACATGTCTTGTGTCTTGCTCTTGTGTCTTGCTATAGCGACACCAGATCACTGACAAGCTCTGTATACTTAACACACTGCGCTGTCTGGATAATAAGAGGCTACGGAATGTCATAGAAAATTGAGAATTACACTTAAATGTATTCATAAACTAATACATCATTACCATGGAAACAGCGTCAGGTATGCCAGATAGACAACAGAGGTTATTACAATTAATAGAGTGTCTTATTTGTATAGATGAACTTCAGGATCCTAGACTTCTGTCATGTCGACACATCTATTGTTACAAGTGTCTCAAAGATTATCATGAGAAGGGAAACCATGGGAACGCTTTGCCTTGTCCACAGTGTAGAGAGGTGACTACTTTATATCAAGGTGGTGTTGATATTATACCAAAGTGTTTCTTTATGAATGAGTTGAAAGAAGTGGTTATGGCAGAAGGTGGAGTATTAAGGGAGAATGAACCACCTAAATATAGAAATGGTGTCTGTTCTACAGAGGATTGTGGTCAACCTGGTCTGAAATACTGTAAGCAATGTGAATTTCTCTGTCAGCAATGTTATGATGATCATAGAAAGGCTAGAGCCACCAAATCTCACCTCGTTATGACAGCGAGTGAAGGTGAGGCATTCACCAAGTCTAAGGTACCATCTTACCCACCATGTCACCGTCATAAACATCAAGTCATGGACCTGTACTGCTGTACATGTAATATACCAATATGTACTACTTCCCATGGTAACCACAACGGCCACACGTGTTGTGAGCTAGATAAGCAGGCAGAATTATGTAAGACCCAACTAGAACAGATTTGTGAGGATACGGATAGACTGATTAAAGTAGTAGCATGCTATGGATAAGACCACGAGTCAAATGAAGCAGGCTGAAGTAGATATTGATAACGCTTGTAATGATGTGGAATCCACATTTAAGAGAATTCATGATAAACTGAACGAAGGAGAACAGAAAATGTTGTCGAATCTCCAAGCGACCCGTCAACATGTCAAGAAGAAAGGTGATGTCACTCTAAACAGCCAGTCCATGGCTCTAGTCATGCTCGACAGCCTTAAATCGTGTGAAATTAGGCTGGCTGACAAAGATAGTCTTTATGATTATGTGACTGTTACTGAATCTATACTAAGAGATGTAAATAATCAGTATACTAAAGAATTACCAGGCATAATGTGGTCAAGTCAAATAGTAAAAACAAACAAATCCCTTGAGTTACGTCATCAAGCTCGAGTAGATTTTGCGGAATCTGTGGTGACAGAAAATGTGGAGACAGAGGTGAGTGGGATCCGCCTACACGCCCAGAATGAAGGTGATGTGCATGGTATGGTGGTACACAATCAACGTGTTTATGTTGTACATGATAAAGGTTCAATAGTGTATTGTTATACACCTGATGGTTCACTCAGTCACAAATATGAACATAAATGTGAAGAGGCGGCTGATGCTTGGGGAATGTGTTTGGTGAAGGATTGAGACACTGTGATGTTGGTCGTTAGTGACGCTATAAATGAATCCTTATTCTAGATCAAGATCAATGACAATGGTGCCATGGATCACCACCACACACAACAGCTGAATTATAGACCTCGTGGATTATATAATGATGAAGGATATCTGATGGTGTGTGGTGCTCATAACCACAAGATTCACCGCTACAGATATGACGGTCAGATGCTAGCAGTCATCAATCTGACTTGTAACGTTAAGCCGGGGTGGGTAACACGTGACCGTGACCAGTATGTCGTCAGTGACGGGTGGTATGACAGGTGCGGATCCAGAGGGGGGGGGGGCGCACGCCCACCCCTTTTTGTGCCAAATTCTTTAAAAAGTCCCCTAAATTGGCCTAAATTTGTCAAAAAAGCTTGTGCAGATGAGCCCCCGAAGCCCCTGCGCTCCCTTCTTTTTAAAATCCCGGATCCGCCCCTGGTATGACCAAGTTGTGGTGATTGATAATGAAGGACAGGTGAAGACACGCTACAAGGGTGACATACACGGTGTTAAGCTGGACTGGCCACGTGACGTCATCACTTATCCTCATATGGGTGTCCTGATTGCTAACTGCTATGACAATCAGGTGCTGTCTGTTTTTATGTTCTGCGTTAGAAACACATCGTTATCACTAGCACTGTCACACATGTTGGCAGTTGAACAGGTCGGGAGCAAATGATTTGAAACAGAGGTGACCAGGTGACGTAAGACCACGATTGTTTCACAGCAAATACGAAAATCTGTCGACCCAGTGTTGTTTTAATGTTGAATCACTGTCTGCGACGCAGGCCCAGCATTAAGCCAACACTAGGTTGCAGGCTGGGTGTCTTGTCTATAATTTCCACATGTTGTACACTGAACGGTATCATGGGGGTAGAGTGACCCAAAGTCGTTATAATGTTGGTTCGCCGTATGTGACGCGGGCCATCATCATAACAGAATTGGTTCAACGTCTCGTGTTTTCTGGCGAATAATTGAAAATAATGTTCACTTTCTACTTCAGTGAATTTGTCGATACAGTATACTTCTGTCCATTGAGCTACGAATTCACAGTTTTCTGTATAGTAGTTTAAGTCAGAGAAAGTGCAAAAATCTGAACATACTGTAAGGAGAATGTTCAGGGCTCGGAACTGAACATTCTCCTTCTAGAATGTTCAGATTTTTGCACTTTTTCCCTGACATAGCCATAGACTACAGTCATTTAGTTGTTGTTGGAGTAGAGCACAGTATGGCAATTTCCACGTGCGATTGAAATCGAGATGAGGACACCTAGTGGTCGAGGATTCAACTAGCGGTCGACTCATGGCATTGAAGTTTTATTTTGAATGCCATGCGTGTATCCAGCCATAGCTGGTCCCTTCAGTAAATCCAACAACATCTGATCCCCTTAGTGGATCCAGCCACAGTTAAGTTGTTTTCCTTAGTGGATCAATCAACAGCTTTCCCTTTTAGTGGATCCAGTCAAGGCTGATCCTCTTAGGGGATCCAGTCACAGATGTTCCCCTTAGTAGATCCAGCCACAGCTGGTCCCCTTAGTGGATCCAGCAAAAGTTGTTTCCCTTAGTAGATCAAGCTACAACTGGTCCCTTGAGTGGATCCAGCCGCAGCTGGTCCCCTTAGTGGATCCAGCCACAGCTGGTCCCCTTAGTGGATCCAGCCACAGCTGGCCCCCTTAGTGGATCCAGCCACAGCTGGTCCCCTTAGTATATCCAGTCACAGATTCCCCCCTTAGTAGATCAAGCCACAACTGGTCCCCTTAGTGGATCCAACCGCAGGAGGTCCCCTTAGTGGATCAAGGAACAGTTGTTTTCCTTAGTAGATCCAGCCACAGCTCATCATCTTAGTGGATCCAGCCACAGCTGGTCCCCTTAGTGGATCCAGCTACAGCTGGTCATCTTAGTGGATCCAACCACAACTGATCCCTTCAGTGGATCCAGCTACAGCTCATCATTTTAGTGGATCCAGCCACAGCTGGTCATCTTAGTGGATCCAGTCACAACTGATCCCTTTAGTGGATCCAGCCACAACTGATCCCTTTAGTGGATCCAACCACAACTGATCCCTTTAGTGGATCCAACCACAACTGATCCCTTTAGTGGATCCAGCCACAACTGATCCCTTTAGTGGATTCAACCACAACTGATCACTTTAGTGGATCCAGCCACAGCTGGTCCCCTTAGTGGATCCAGCCACAGCTGGTCCCCTTAGTGGATCCCCTTAGTGGATCCAGCTACAGCTGATCATCTTAGTGGATCCAGCCACAACTGGTTATCTTAGTGGATCCAGTCACAGCTGGTCCCTTTAGTGGATCCAGTCACAGATTTTCCCCTTAGTGGATCCAGCCACAGCTGGTCCCCTTAGTGGATCCAACCACAACTGATCCCTTTAGTGGATCCAACCACAACTGATCCCTTTAGTGGATCCAGCCACAACTGATCCCTTTAGTGGATCCAACCACAACTGGTCCCCTTAGTGGATCCAACCACAACTGATCCCTTTAGTTGATCCAGCCACAGCTGGTCCCCTTGGTGGATCCAGCCACAGCTGGTCCCCTTAGTGGATCCCCTTAGTGGATCCAGCTACAGCTGATCATCTTAGTGGATCCAGCCACAACTGGTCATCTTAGTGGATCCAGTCACAGCTGGTCCCTTTAGTGGATCCAGTCACAGATATTCCCCTTAGTGGATCCAGCCACAGCTGGTCCCCTTAGTGGATCCAGCCACAGCTGGTCCCCTTAGTGGATCCATCCACAGCTGGTCCCCTTAGTGGATCCAGCCACAGCTGGTCCCCTTAGTGGAACCATACAGCCAAAAAACGAAACGACGCATACCCAATACTGGTACGATGCCTGCTGAACCGGCTTCGGCTCGCAGACCGTATCCCAGCAATAAACCAGCATTAGTTGATTAGTGACGGCTCATAATTATGTACACACTGTTTTTTGGTACGACCTATGACCACATGTAGTGTCCTAACTAGATCCAGCCACAGCTGGTCCCATCACCCATCAGTCAGTCAGTCAGCATATATAGTTGATTATGTGCAAATAGAGGTCGCTCGGGTTTACCCATTCTGAGGTCAGAATGTGATACGACCTATGACAAGGTGTAAAAGCAGACATTTCTAGGAAGGCCCACCTTAATAAATGACAAAAGTGGAGCCTGGTAATTTTCACGGAGTTCTGTCGATTTTTGCATCTATCTTGTATCCTGTTTGGTGCAAAATAATCTAAATGTCGATTAAATCATAATCATTTAGTCTAGTAGTGTGGTGGACCTTAAAACGATTTGATCATTTTAGCCAAGTAAGCAAGTCGAGTAAGCAGATTATACAGTACAGCCCCCACCCCCTACACTAAAAGAAGTACCGATTTTGACAGAACAAAAGAGTCACATTCTGAATTTTGAGACAAATTTTACAATTTTACGTTCAAAATAACTTCAATGCACTAAACTACATGACCGCAGGGTGCTTGTATTGTGTCTGTATTCAGTCAGGAAAGAGTGCAAGATGGAGTCAATCTACTATATTCAAGAAATTCGAGAAACGTAGGCATATCATTTTTACAACATTCAATTTCAGGAACACTCAGCAAACCCGAAACGTTAAACCAATATTGTTTTAAGGCTACTCTGCCTTAACGTGAGTAAAATACTTACTTTAGTTTGTGTTCGGAGGAAATATTTCACTCTCTTAAAAATACTGGTAGGTCATCTGTGCTTGATAACTTCATTTAAAAGGGGTGGCTAATTAATGTTGGCCCAGTGTCACAGATTGTGGGACAGCAGTAAGCCAACTCTGGTTCAATACCTCGTGTTACTGAGGAGGCCTATCAGGATACGCCAGGTGTTTGTGAGGGCTAAGAGGTAAGTACACACACCTGACTAATATGATATATGACATGGCTGAGTTTAATGTAATTACACTCATTGTGCAGCATCACGCTTCAATGCCTACTGCATCGTGTCAGGCCATACCCAGCAAACATGAGACGTTGGATAAACGTTGGTCTGCTGTTGGGCCAACGTCGTAGACGGTGGGCCAACATTAGACCAACGTTGGGCCAACGTCTCATGTTTGCTGGGAGGGACAACAGATCAATGATGAGATGAACTGATTATCACACTCCAGTAAACACGAAATCAAAGGTTGGTTCACTGCTGGGCCAACGGCGCAGACGGCTGACCAACAGCTATCAGTTGTCTGGAGTTCAGAGTGACATTATGTAGAGTCATGGTTTAATACCCATCTCTTACAGAACTGGTGATGTGTATAGGTCTGTGTGTCTTGCTATAACGACACCAGTTCACTGACAAGCTGTGTATACTTAACACACTGCGTTGTCTGGATAATAAGAGGATGCGAAACGTCATAGAAACCAAAGACTTACACTTTGTGAATGTATGCAGAGCTAATACCTTATAACTATGGCAACATCTTCAGGTATACCAGATAGACAACAGAGTTTATTACAGTTAAAAAAGTGTCCTATTTGTCTGGATCAACTACAGGATCCTAGGTTTCTATCATGTCGACACATCTATTGTTACAAGTGTCTCAAAGATTATCATGTGAAGGGAAACCATAAAAACGCTCTGCCCTGTCCACAGTGTAGAGGTGACTAATCTATATCAAAGTGGTGTGGATAATCTACCTAGGACAAATAAATCCGTTGAGTTGGGCTATAAAGAACGAGTAGATAGGACGGAATATGTGCTGACAGAAAATGTGGAGATTAATAAGGAGGCGACGTGTTCTGATTCTCCAGAAACAGATAAACAGGTGGAGGTGAAGGAGGTGAGTAGGATCTGCTTACACGATCAGGATAAAGGTGCTGTATATGGTATGGTGGTGTACAATCAGCGTGTTTATGTTGTACATAGTACAGGTTTAATGGTGTACTGTTATACACCTGATGGCTCACTCAGTCACAAGTATGAACATAAAGGTAGAGAAAAGGCTACAATTTGGGGAATGTGTTTGATGAAGGATGGAGACACTGCGATGTTGGTCGTCAGTGACGACATTAATGAATCTCTTATCTGGATCAATATCATTAATGACTGCACCATGAATCACTATCACACACAACAGCTTGATTATAGCCCTCTTGGATTAAATAGCTGCAAAGAGGATCTGATGGTTTGTGGTAGTGATAATCAGAAGATTCAACGCTACAGACTTGACGGTCAGACACTGGCTGTCATCAACTTGTCTGATAACGTTAAGCCATTTTGGGTAACACGTCATAGTGACGGTGACAACTATGTCGTCAGTGACTGGAATAATAACCAGGTTGTGATGATTGATAATTAAGGACAAGTGAAGACACGCTACAAGGGTGATTTACATGGTGTATGGCTGGGTGTGCCATGTGACGTCATCACTGACCCTCACAGAGGTGTCCTGATTGCTGATAACCGCTACCACCAGGTGCTGCTGCTGAAGAGGACAGGAGATGTGGTGAAGATACTGGATCAACACGTGAGATCACCACGCACCCTGTATCTGGACACTGATCATCACAGATTGTATGTCTCTGGTAAAGACCAGCATGAAGTACATCATGTGTTTATAATTATTTTTACATTCCCCACAGGCGGAAAATAATGAAAATCAGCAAACTGGATATGAAAGTCGGAATATGGAAGATGGAATAAAATTATTGTGAAAAGTGATTAGAAAAAAGCTGGCAAGAAGGAGCAGACATGTAAATACAATGTTACAATCAGAAAACTAGACAAAAATGTTGACATTCCATTAGTATGCGCATACATTGTGAATTATGGTATATTATCCCAGATATGAGCATAAAACACCATACTCCTTCAGCTGATGGGTTGGATTTGACCATGAAAGGTACCTACCATATTATGTTTGATTATTGTTATATACCCCTTGGCACATATTTTAAGCTTAGTGCCCAAGCCGGGTTCATGTCAAATTTCAAAAAATTCCCTTATTTATGTTTTTGGTGCATAGGTGAAAGCACATATTATTCTAGGTTTAAGTGGGCCAGAATGTCTTAAATCCTTTATATAAGATACTAAAATGACCGTGGCAACGTTCTGATTATTTTGGTGTGTCATAAGTTTGCACTGAGGGAGTGTAGTTATAAAACTAAACCTATTCTTTAAGCTTTCTTTAGAACAGATTTTAATCTTTTAACTTATCGTTTTTACACATTCATCATGTGAGTGAGCCCACACCCAAAAAACAGTAAAACTACTCGATAACGGTATTTTACTTTTTTGCTATGATATAACATACTTTTATGCATATCATGTATATGTTGCAATTCAATATGTCTTTGAGTGTATGCTATAACTGCGGTTGTGTTGATGCTTGGGTTAGATAATGATAAGCAACAAATATTCACATTTCAATAAATAATCACGTTCAAGACGGATTATTCACTCTATAAACAACGCCCCTAAGTACTGTGATCAGTATAGGCATAACATCTGCTACCATCTGTACGCCGATGACAAACAAATGTATCTTTCTCTTTCCAAGACAGACCCTAAGATGTCACTGTCGCTGGTTCAGCAGTGCTTGCAAGACGTCTCCGACTAGATGATAGCTAGAAAACTCAAATTAAATCCCGACAAGACAGAATTTATACTAATCAGCACTAAATCACAACGAGACAAATTTAAGAAATATTTCCCTTAAAAATTACTTGATCAGGATGTAACACCAACTGATTCGGCACGAATTCTATTGAAATCAAGCAGTAGAATTTGACAAGGATATTAATTGTAAGAGACATATATCAAAAGTCTGTCGATCATGCTTCTATCATATACGTGATTTGCGTCGCTCGCGCAGATGTTTAACATTGGCAGTGACTAAGACAATAGCAACTTCACTTGTGTCGAGCAAGCTAGACTACTGTAATTATATCCTCTAGAAATCGCGAAATAAACAAGCTGCAGAGCGTTTAAAACTGCTTGGCCAGGGTTGTGACCCGTTCTCCACGATTCTGCAGTGTTAAACCTTTGTTAAAATCACTATGCTGGCTCCCTGTTCAATTCAGAATAAAAGACAAAATATGCACCCTCACATATAAAGTAATACATAAATGTCAGCCAGTATATCTACATAATCTGCTTAAACCTTTAAAAAAAACCGTAATCTCGCTCCTCAGATCATGATTATCTTGTTGTTCCCAGAGTGAGTTCTAAGATGGGTGAGAGGGCTTTTTGGTTGCAGCCCCCCCAGCTCTGGAATTGTATCCATCTTGAGATTAAAAAATCCTTACACCTGTAGTAAACAGACCTGGGTTCAATTCCATTTTTCAATTCCGATTACTGTAGAAATTCCTTTATTTAATTCCAATTACTGTACCAATTCCTTTTTTTAATTCCGAGGCTAATTTTAATTCCTATATTTTCATTTTTTATAATTTCTCATTCCTCTCTAAGTCCGGACCTTTTTTGATAAGCTATCAAATTACCTGATTTTAGGCACAACGTATTTCATTGTGAGAATAATAAACAACACATTTTATATGAGAGAGCATTTTATTATTAGTGATATATTATTATGAACTTCATAACACAAGAAAAAATAAAAAAACATAGGGCTAATATCATGGAGAATGCATCTAAATAAGTGGGATGTAATTTAGAAGCAAACATGTTCTTTTCATATCAGCTGCTCATGCATCCCTCGCTATTTACCACCATGTTCTGAAATAAAAAAATATCAGCAAGTAAAAACAATTCAATGTGATTGCATTGACAATATGTTTTTGATGTTGATTCAGTAGCCCTGTAATCCGGATTGAACCTTAATGCTCTGAAATATTTTCATACAAACCATATAGACTATTATTATATAGTTTTTTGCAATTTAAAATCATTATACATGTCTTAGTCAGGTCTTCCCGCTTCATTAGAATACCTAATCTTATTTATTTATTTATTTATGTATTAGGCTTTATGACCACAATATGTATAATAATTGTACAAATATGCAATGGTGAATAAAGTATCTACATCAAAATGTCAAATACAGGTGAAAAGCACCCGAACTAAGTTTGACATGAAGAATATAAATTATAGGCTATATATGCAAATTAATATCACTTAAAGCGACACAATCAGGCCAAACTCTATATTCTATTTTGGCTCCTTGATATATCCAAAATATGTTGACATGTCCATGGTCTAGAATTAAAAAAAAATTGCGTTTACCAGTTAAACTAGGAATAAGGGTAAGATTTGATTTCGGACATGCCTGTCCAAAATAAGAAATACGGGAATAACTGATAATGGGGCTTTTAGCATACTTGCTACATTCCTACAGCAACCCAAAATTTAAAAGACTTTTTGGCCTATAGATGATTTTTGGCCTGGTTGTGTCGACGTATAAAAGAATATATACATAATATATGTTTCCCGCGCCAATACCAGAAATACAAATAACTCCATATTAATATATATAGTAGCAAAAAAACACTCTAGAAAGCGTAGAAACTTATACAATAACTACAAGTCGAATACTTTTGAAAAAATTGTATGGGTATTTATTATTGGATAAAATACCCAAAAGTAAAATATCTTTCAAACTACATTACAGCCATAGATCGATGTGCCTTGCACATTTTTATTATTATTTGTGAACATGCAAAATATCTCACCAGTGCACGTGGAGCTTGTGTAATCACATCTCTTCAGGTTATCATCCCATATTAAGCCACCAGCACATGGTCTGTTCGGGATGAGGTGGCCATAGAAACAGGTATGGTAAGCCGAGCATGTGTCACATGACTGATAATCACCGTCATCAAGCTGGCTACAGCTGTCAACGCAGACTGGTCCTGTGTCAGTGGGAGCTGTAAGCCACATCAGTAACTCTTCATTAACCTTTTCACTACCATACATGACGGAAATTTCCGTCGTCATTCGTCAATGAACGTAACCATAAAATGACACAAATTTTCGTCAAATATATACTACATTTATGTATTTTTCGTCATTTGAAGCTGGAAATTGCGTTAGCAATTCCAGCTTTAAATGACGAAAAATAGAACTCCTACACCAGTATATCTGGATCCTGGCATGCACCCCGGCCTGGAAGTCAAAGGGTTAACTATGGTAATGAATGGGGCTTTTACACCGGACAAGTTTAGACCAAGTCTAGTCTACTACTCCCAACCAATCGAAGAGTGGTTCAGCCTGTGACATGACGAGATTGGCCAATCACCACCCTCACCTGATATTATCTATTTAGATATGCTAATGCTATAAGTGATCATAACTGTCATAGCTAGGTGGGATAGAATTGACGGAATATAGAAAATCAATAGACTACTAGGGGAGAGGGGTCTATACATAATGATCAAGCTGCAGGTTGATCGGTGCAAAAAAAATAATATGGCTTATCATCCAGGTCACAACTTTTAATTAGTTTGGAAGTTTTAAAATGGTGCGAGAACAGTGTACCGAGAGCAAGGTGTGCATAGTACTCTGAGACGGTACACTGACCCAGCGCTCGTTCGATGTTGGACCAATATCTCCGGTGTTTTTCCAACATTGATACTGTGATGGGTCTATGTTATTCGATGATGGCTGGTAATAGGGTGTACATACAAATAGCATCTGAAAAGTCAGAGTGGGTGTGGAATTAGGTGAAAAAAAGGCATTATTAGCGACACACATTTGGATGAATAATATGTAGCAAAGAAAGCTGAATAGTGACAAAAGAGGATACGTGTCTAAATATGTATCTAGTGATGTCGCAACAAGTGGAATAGCACACAGAACGGCGAAAGCTACGTGCATTAACCTTTTAAGTCCTGACGATGCATTAAAGCATCACTTTACATCCCTGTAGACAGACTTAATTTTCCAACAACTAAGGGTTTTATAATAAAAATGTCCATGAAATTTGTTTACCAAATCATAGCAATTTTCGTTAATTTTTAAACCACATCAAATCATCTTCATCCATTACAAGTCGAGAATTGCGACAGCAATTCGCGGCTTGTAGTGGATAAAGATGACAATGGTAAAATCAGGCTTGAAAGGGTTATTATATGGATGTTAATTAATAGTAAGTCTAGAATCTTATGCAATACCTCATTTGAGAATAAAATGATTTTTCTGACTTCAATCAAATTGTTTTTATGTTTCAAGGTTTTGTTAAGGGTCACAACCAATGAAGCCGGCTATGTAATCTTTATTTTCGAATTGTTGAAATAATAGTCTTAGAATATAATTGCATGTATCATTCTCGACTAGATCTACCTTGAATAACCCCATTTCATAGGGATGGTTATACTTACATTTAGAGGTCAACAATGAAATCGAGGATAGCTGCCAAAGACTTATTTATTTATTATTATTTATTATTATTAATTAAATATATCTTCAACTGTGGCCATAGTTTATTTTTTATATTTCGAAAATGTGGCCCTCATTTTTTTCAAGTTTTAAGGTCTCCCAGAGGTCATCTAAGATGAGCATGATGAAAACGATACATAATTATCCACCCTAGATACGAATCTGTACATATAGTGAATTAGTGGACTACCAAACGATATAATACCTGCTTTTATACTTTAAACTACAATAGAATAACTAATTTTTTATTTGAGGGATAAGGATTTATTTAATATATAATTAGTAAGCGTAAACATGATTAAAACAAAGTACGAACCGGTAAGTGAATAAGTTTAGATAATTTGAAAATTAAATATTATAATATTAGACAGTGTGCTACGATCTGCACAAGGTAAAGCATGCACCAAAAGTGGAACCGAACCAAATTAGTCGGTAGTGTGTCATTCAGACGTCATTGCCCATCATGCAACTGCTAAAACAACATTCCAAATACTGAATTTTCTGGAGAAAAAAGGTCACCACAATCACTACAACATATAACATTATCCTCTTCTCACCATCCGTTCTTGACAAGCTTCGTCAACCCGACGTTGCAGAGCGCAAGATAAGGCATCTTCTATACAACAAGGCCTTACTGAATCAGTCATATAAACCACTTATTAGTGTAGGGAGAATGATTTAGGAATTTAGATATTGAATATTTATTAGTTTTCAAATAAAATGTCAATCTAATGTTGGATCAACATTATTTCAACCCTAACGTGTGTACCATCTCGTGTCTGTTGGGATGTGGTGGAGTTGACAGTGAGCTGTCTGTCACATTTCTGGTGAAATTATTGGCTAACAGACACGTGTTGATTTAAT
The DNA here is from genome assembly GCA_964017125.1 of Flabesymbios commensalis. Taxonomy (NCBI): domain Eukaryota; kingdom Metazoa; phylum Annelida; class Polychaeta; order Terebellida; family Flabelligeridae; genus Flabesymbios; species Flabesymbios commensalis. The sequence continues at coordinate 72,681,702 of OZ024913.1, read as the reverse complement.
GTAGGGCCAGTGTCACAGACAGAACACTAGCACTTATAAATGTGCCATGCTCTGCTGTATTGCCAGGGGTCAATATCAGGTCAGACAGAAAAAATCTTTTTAGAAATTCCCCACTCTGATAGGTGTTTATTTGGCTGTTTCAGCAAGGCTTGGTATGCGGCCTTGAGAAGCCAAACCTTGCTGTAGGGAAGATGATATTGTGAAATACTACAGCAGCTCAAAGGTTGAATACATGAACAAGCATCTCCGTCAGTGCTTACCTGGCTTTAACGTAGTATCTGATTCCTGATTGGTTGTCTTTTCTTGCGCAGACTGTGTCGTCATTTCCTCTTGTAATGTGGACTGCACTTCCACCAGCTTTTCTGTCGTAACTTTCCCTGTAAGAACATCTAAAATTAGATTATTAGATGCATGATATGTTATAGGTCGTACCCGGAAAATAAATCGTCAATAAATCATTACAATAAAAAGACCATTCACACTCTGGTATTCAAACTCATATTGTCATTGTAAACACAATCAAACAGACTAGGTCAAACACATCAAGGGGACCAAGGGATTCGAAGGGTTCAAGGGCCTTTGGGTAGAGGTCAAGGGGGCGTGTCCCAAGGGAGGCGGGAGGGGGCTCTACCAATCACATTCAAGGGGAGAGGTGGAGGAAAATTATGTTAATATGCAGGCAAAGTCCATACTATACTACTTCTGTCTAACTACTATAAAAAATGACATTGGGTGAGTTTTTCCACATCAGGCGGATATGATGTATTGAGACCTCCTGGGAGATAAATCAGTCATAAAATGAACTTCTGTATAAAATTCCAGGGTAGAGGATTTTTGCCAATATTCCACCTAGTCTGATTTTGACGCAACCACATGGGTGAGCGAGCATATAGAGTGTGTTATTACAGACTATATTCTACCTGACTTTATAGTATTTAGGTGTGTCTGTTTCGCAGCATATTTGTATGGTATCACTCAACTAGACCTAATTCTCATATTACGTTTTGTAGAGTGAGCACATGCTTCGAATTTCTATATGCATCCACATAAATGTATGTAGATGTATATATATATATACATTTAAAAACACCTTTTGTCGGGTATTTTAGCTACCCCAATAATAATTGTTGGGTATTTTACATACACCAATATTTCCCGTCTTTTAGTTAAGATTGAAAAAAACTAAAAGTCGGTAAACTACCATTAGGGGGTAGCCACCCAATGATAAAGTAGTTTTAAATATATATATATGGTCGATTCCCACGAAAGTGATGCATTTGGACCTTATTTTGAAAAAGTTCATTTTCTCAATATTCAAAATAAACAGCGCCTTTATATTACGCATTCTGAAGCGCGGCACCTGCACCTAATCAATAGCCAACACTTTTTTTTGCTTTTGTAAATTTGAATTTTTTTAATTCATATTTTTTGAAAATTTAAAACTCGTGTAACCCTACGAATACAGCTTGTGTTATGATATCTGAGTAAATCAATAATGCACAATATAAATATTTTACACATTATATCTATGACCTGAGCTGTGCTTGCTGTTTATTTGCTGAACCGAATTCATTGTGGAGCATGTCCACAAAATAATGTTGGTAATAGCAAAATAGGTGCAATAATTTAAAGTGCGTTTTTGTAACCATACAAATGCGCTTCCATGTTCTATAAAACAAATACTACTACAGACTAACACAAGCTGTTTTCTCTGAATACACTTGTGGTACCAATGTATAATATGGGCAAGGTAACGTTTTGGAAAATTATACCATTTTATTAATTTCTTACATTGAACACTACGGGGTTTTTTAATATGTGTAACCCTACGAATTTTAAATAAAGAAACGGCAGCTGTGGAATTTTATGAAAGGACATGGGGTTTACCACCTTGTCTAACAGAATAACCAAGGTACAGTGTACGTGACAGTCAGATTTTAGTGGTTAACATAGATATCTTGAAACGTTAGCAATGTTTGAATTTTTAATATATCCTACAAATTATCACAGTGCTATATCTCACTGTGTAGGTGTGGATAATACAGGAGCTAATTGAATATCTATGATGCATTATCATGTCATGACATGGCAATATGTGGACAATATCATTTAAAATATTCTTATGTAATAGAAGAGCCACCAGAGACTGATGATATTGTCATTCGTAGGGTTACACAAATGTTAGGTATTCGTAGGGTTACTATATACAAGAGGAAAACGTTAAATGATTAAAAAATATATATTGTTTTCATTGCAAAACAGGCCAAGACAAAAGCTAACATCATACTGAGCACTTATAAGGTGTAAAACTCAACAAGCTAATAAATATTTCTATCCACAAAATAAAATAAACGTTTTTAAAACGTTTGAAAATTATTTTAACTTACCAATGCAAAGGCTAGTTTACTGTTAATATACTTTGTTATACATCGTATCAAAAATATATCTAACGTGTATTCTTATGTGTATTACAAATATTGGAAATATTAATTTAAACATATCTAGCATCTAAAAGAGTTCACCACTGTGTGTATTCATAGGGCTACCAATTTCACAAATAGCTTCTATGTTGTATAACACAATACGTGTTTATTTTGCATTGCGAGACTTTATCTAAAATCACGATATTTTTCAAAAACAATATATACAAGCAAGCCTAAACAAGTGGTATTTTAAAACGTGTGTGATACAATAGCGACATAATCACTGTCTGACTTCACCAGTTGGAAATACATAAAAAAATTTCGACAAACTAGATATTTTGTTCAATGGACTATGTGAAGTTAATTATAGCGTGGTAAATCTATTGGATATCGGGCAGTATAATACAGAAGAACACACATGTGTTTAAATAATATAATGAGCCGTCAAAATTGCAGTATTGTGATGATTTTTCATAGCCCACCTAGATAGAGTAACCCTACAAATGACAGCGTAACCCTACAAACAAAGCTGTTATAAGCATTTTGAATCGACGTAGAGCAACCAGTTTCACCCTTTTTTGTGCATTGTAGCTCTATCTGTCAAATACCTTTCACAAGTGAATGATATATGTATATATGTATGTATATTTTTTAGGTTGACTATTAATTCAGTGACAAACAATAAATAAATTATTCTCGTGATTCTCGCGCACCTTGTTGCTAAAAACTCTTTATTCCATCCTTCTCTGATTGTTTATGAATGTGGCTGCCAAAGTAATGTTAGTTATCGATACAAATCGTTTATAACACAACAATTATGTTAATTAATAGCCTTATTTTTCAATAAAATATCAATTTGTAACCCTACGAATACACCTTTAAAACCTATGAGAAAAACGTTTAGATGAACAAATGATATGAAATCATGATTTTAAACAAGATGTTCCATTTACATTTTAATATCCAACTGCTATTTCCGCTCTAAGCCTTGAATTGAAAGAAATGTTATGTTTGACATGTCTTTCTCTATATATTTTCTGAATATTGATTATTTGTAGCAGAGTAGAAGTTGGCTACAAATCATTATGTGCAGTAGCAAATTTTCGCTACTGTTATTAAACTGTTCTAAACATTACCACCTAATTGTTACCCCTTGAACTGCTGTACTCTTTGCGACCAAAGTTTTAGTTACATTATGGCATTTACATATTACATAATATGCATTCGTAGGGTTACTCTGGTGTTCAATAATGCGCATGAACCCCATTCATGTTGCAACTATCATATAATAAGAGCTCGCATATATTTTTTGTGAAAGTTCCATATGTCTGCGATATAAACTGAAGAATTCAGGACTGTGCAACAAAGTCGTTTTTTTTGCCGATATGCATCACTTTCGTGGGAATCGACCATATATATATAAAATATAGCATACTATGTGCTTAAAACATTATGTTTAAAACATAATGTTTGTCGATCCGAAATATATTTATATTGCCATATTTACGGCAGTATGTGTGTATATATATTTATATATATTACATCACGCATTGTAAACGTGTCCATATCAGATGCCATACTGACCACTTGGCGGCTGCCTGCTAGGATGGTTCACATGGATTGAGCCGAGTTTTCTCTTTCTCGAGCCTGGAGGTCTGTAGAGTTTACTGTGATCCTGACCTGTAAATCTGTTAACTCTTTCCACATAGCCTCTTTCCCATTCTGTCCAGTAAATATACTCCTCATATATTGTCAACCCTAATGGGCGAATCACTTCGGTAAAAACTAAATGGCGGTTTCCTCCTTCAAGGTCTACACTCCTGGGAAATAACGTAGAAGTATATTATGATAATTCAGTCACCACAAAAGCCTCTTTTGAAGTTGAATTGTTGATTGGTTTATAAAAACATGTATAACAACATCCAATAGATAACCTAGATGAATATTACATATTATACTATTATTACCATAATTTATATATGTCACAAGATATACCGGTGTATTTAATGCTTTTTTCTTCTTTACAGTAAGTGGTTGTTTTTAATCACACAAATATATAATAATAATAATTTTATCGCTTAGCTGTGTTTCGAAACACTATATGATCACACATAATGATATTAAACAGTATTCACACTAAGATCCCACCTAATTTAACAGTATAGATATCATCCCCATTAGCCCTTTTGTTGAACAGTTTCCTTTTCTTGTTTGGCATTAAAGCCCCTGAGTAACTTTAATGAATCCCGTTTGCAGGTAAAGTTGGCCGTAACAGATATAATTTTTAGCTACCAGAACAGTAACTAGAATTATGATGATTTAAACAGGGTAATTTTAGTAGCCAAAATATGTATCAGTAAAATAGATATGGACATTATAATGATAATCTAATATTATTTAAACAACAATGTGATGTTAGAAATATAAGATGGCAAATTCACAAGTCTACATAAATTGCTTGACGAAAGCAATTATATACTATGAAGGATGGATACATATGATTGTACGTATGTATAATGTTTGCTTTTGTGAATAATTATTATAAAAAATCCTGTAAATTTTCGCCAACATGATGTTGTATTTCACTTCACAACTTCCAGTTGGTGAAAATTACACATATCTATTTAACTCGAAACTAAACATTGGACAATCTGGATATTCAATAAACCCTTTTCTTTCTCTCCATCTATGATTCAATAGTCTAATAAAACAAATTAGAAACGATTATGAGTTGTGTTTAGTGGTGTAAGGCTTATTATCACACATCACACATAAACTTACAGTACTTACTCTATACGATCCACACCAGCGTCACACCACCATAATCTCTCTGTATAGAAATCCAGTGCGAGTCCATTTGGCAATTGGATATTTGTTGTTACTATGTCTATGATATTAGATCCATCCATTCCCATGCGACGAATAAACGGATCAAATCCCCAGTCAGTCCAGAATAGTATCCTGTGTCAATAAATATCACCTGAGAAATTATCCCTACTAACATATCATTTTTTAATAAAACGATAAGTTCATTGACAATGACATTCCGGAAGTATAAAATATTTTACTTCAGTTTAACATTGGTACACACTACTACATTACGCCAATAGCTGCTCATCACTAATAATAGTTTTATAACATTGATACAGGGCCTATCGCGCAGTGCAACACCTGACTTCTTCATATCAGCAGTGTCGCATATTTCTGTGTAGACACATTCATTGGTGTGCATTTTCCTTTTATTAAACAATGGCCGGATTTCAGAGTTTTTCAGATGCAGCCAACGCCGTAGGCTGAGTGGACTTGGCAACCTGCCAACATCCGGAATTGGCCCGCTGCCAGTATCCACATGCGCCCCTAAAAAGTTTGAGCTGAATGAGAAAGCTGGTTTTCGGTGTAGTAGAAGTAACACATTTATTCTTCGATCTGTCTCACCCTGTATAATAACAGTTCACCCGTGACTGAGTTGTAAGAGACAATTCTGTGAAACGTAGTGACGTCACTTGGTGAAAACAAGGTTATATAAGACCCCCTCCCCCATACTTCTTTCTGTGAAATGCAGTGACGTCACTCGGTGAAAACAAGGTTATATAAGACCCCTCCCCCATACTTCATTGTATTAGCCAGCTCGGTGAAAACAAAGAAGGACAAGGTCATTGAGTTTCACAGAATAGGACAATTACTTCATAATTGATACACAATTTATACATAATTAATATAAATACATAGGCCTACATATATAGACCTACATAGATGATGTGTATAATACAACAAAGTGAATGAGCTTTTTTAAAAAGGAGTAGTCAAGTAAAATGAATGAGACAAGCAGCAATGCACAAACGTGATGGAAAATATGAAAAATTAAATAAATAGAAGGATGAACAATTATAAATTGCAAGAAGTTTTAAATTAAAAAGTCATCTGCAAATAAATAATAATGACGTAATAATTGAATACATATTGATTTCTTTTTAAAATAGTCATATCATTTTTTTTTCATATATTTAAATATCTTTGGAAAATAGGCTTTGGAATATATGTGAGCAATTCTCTCATCACTGAATTAAAAACATCATTCAGTATTAATCACACTTTTGTATACATAGAGCAATATAAAATAACATGACAACCACTTTCAATAGCATTTTGGAAAAAAATACAAAATCTCTGGTGTGCTGGTATGTAGAAAAACCGACCTAATTCTAAGTTGATGGGAGCCACCCCACAGCGAAAAAACATAACATAGCAGACTGTGATTGTACAGCATGTATCTTAGTTACCTACGATTTGGGTTTATTTATACATTTAAACAATTTATATGTCCGAAGTTTATTTTGACCCTTTAACCCCTTTTATCATTTAATCTTTGTACTTCCATTCTTGTTTACATTTAGTCTGACAAACATTACTGATGACTGTATGCAATTATTGACTAGAATTTACATTCATAGCTGATTCATCAACCTCCAGCCTTTTGAATGTTTTTTTTCAACTCAACCTGGTCATCCCCGAGATCTAACACCTTGCATATCTTGTGCCCACTCAAACACAATAGTTGATACGGTTCACATCTTGCATGAACAATAACCTGCCATACTGTAGGCTTACCTCTTCTAGCTGCCTACACAGAGGCTGAACCATACCCATAACCCCCCCGTTACAGTACTTGTACAGGAGTGTTGCCCTACTCCCATATAAAAGCAACAAGCTTGGCTAAAAACTGACTACACAGGAGAATTTAAGTGTTCCCCAGATACTAGCCGCGTAGTAAACCACCATCCATACTAGTGTATCAAGCATTTTAACGAAACAATCATAGCGCACACCTCCAATTGATTTTATTTTTGAAATTAAAGCTATATTTTCACGTAAAATGTTTGGATTCAATATTATACCTGAAAATATAGTGGGTTGTGAAAAACATTAAAGTTACAAAAATTTACACCCAAAAATAGATAAACATGAATAATAATTTGAATGCATTCCATTCAAGATTTATTTTAACCTGTTATTCTAGCTAAGTTTCTTACTGTGATGATTTATTTGTTATTCTGTTTTTAATTGCTGTTTTAATTGCTTTTTAATATATATACTCCATCATTTTTCATGAAGTTTTTTTTGTATATTCTAGATCAGCACAAACTACGATAAATAAATCTTTCCTGTACATAGGCTTGTGAATCCATAAAGAACATCCTGATGATGGACGATAATAGGTGAATAATGACAACTTCTAAAAAATCAGTCGAATAAGTTAGCTAGAATTATCGCGATCATAAAATGGGAGACGTCATTATATTATGGAGGATGTTCAACACACTATCTTAAATCATATTGTATACATTACAGGTGATGGACGTGTTTTATCTAGTTCCCAATATTATGCCATTATATAAAAATACCCTCCAAGCCTCATGTCAAGCACCACATGACATCTAATAGTCTGCATAGCTGCTTTATGTACTTACCATAATCTTATTATAATGGAAAAGCTGATTTCTAATGTACTTACCTTAAATCTTATTATTTATTGATTTTACCATTAGACTAAATCTACTATATACTTTCGCGGCATTGCAAACATATATTGGAAGGTTAGCTTTATTTGTATATTACATTCAAATATGACGTACTATTCACCCCAACCACATTTTTGTTACAAACTATTCAAAAACCTCTCATTCTTGTGGGTTGTTCTGAAATCCCCTCGACCCTCACACCCTGGACACCCTTTGACCCTCCTCACCTGCAGGAAAATAAATTATACGTCCCTACCCCGGTGAGATGATCATGAACTGTTCATGAACATTAATGAATAGTTCATGAATGTTCGTGAACAAAAAACTATGAGCGTTCATGAACGTTCATCAAAGTGTTTATGAACTGTTTATGAATTCTCTTAAACAACAAATGAGACTTTCATGAAAATTCATGCGTTCATAAACTCGTTCTGTTCATTAACTCCCACTATGTTCATGAAGTTGGGCTGTTCATGAACGGCCATGAACTCAAATAATTCATGAACCAGGTAGAACATTCATTAAATGACCGTTCATTAAATGTGTTCATGAACTATTCATGAATGTTAATAAAAACAAAATGAGACATTCATGAAATTCATGAACTGTTAACCTAGTTCATGAACTTTGGTTGTTTATGAACGGCCATAAACTCAAATATTTCATGAACCAAATAATCAATTGACATTCATGAACTTTCGTTAAATGTGTTCATAAACTATTCACAAATGTTTCTGAACAACAAATGAGACTGTCATGTTTATCTATATTTCAGGTGTAAATTTTTTTAAATTTAATGTTCTTCACAACCCATCTAGTTCCCAATATTATGATAGGGTCCGCTACAGCTTCAGGTGTAATAATTAAATCCAAATTTTACGCGAAAATATAGCTTCTTTAAAACTTTCAGCCCTCACGATGCTTTAATTTACAACAAAGTCTTTTAGAAGGAAATTTTCCATTAAACTGTCTTACCAATACATGGCAATTTTCTTAGATTTTTAAACCACATCAAATCATCTCCACTCACTACAAGTCGAGAATTGCGACAGCAATTGGCGGCTTGTAGTGAATGAAGATGACCATGGTAAATTCAGGCTTGAAAGGGTTAAGTCATTTTTATATTATTGCCTAAAGCGCTACATTAAAATTACCCATTTGAAGCTGTGTCTCGCTACCCTGATGACATCGCAAGGCTCTGACACACTGAAAGCCATGTTCTAGCGGGCTTGGCTCTACTGTGATCACCAGAGCGCGCTAGCTGACTAGGGCCAGCACCGCTACCGTCTTATCGGTAGGCGGAGTCACTGTCTTTTTTACACGGGCAGCTGTGGAAAAATGGTCGTCAGTGCGGCCGAGCTCCACGCAATGTGAGTAGCTTGGCTTAGCCGGGTAGTGTCTCGCCACCGCGGTCCACAATTTCAAGTAGGCAAAATTTACACATATTAGGTTATTAAAATAGATTTAAATGAAATGAAATGAATCGGGCTTTAGGCCACCTTTGTGCACATATAGGCTAAACTGGGCCAAGAGAACCTCCTGCGAATGGTGAGATGATTGAGATGACACTGTCCTCCAGACACAGGATTCGAAATTCGAGCCCTGGCTGTCTGAGGTCGAGCACGCTACCTCTCGGTCACGGAGGCTCCCCACAATACTAACTTTCACACGTGGATGGGGAAGAAACATTTTTGTTTCTTTCGAACCGCCGAGAAAAAAAGATTTAAAACGACAATAGTACTGCATAGTGGTGTAAGGGTTAAACTCAGCGCCATATTTGTCAACAATGCTACTTTCGACGCATCTCCAAATTCAGCTTAACTCACCTTTTATGTGGATAAAGTGCTATAGCTCGTGGTTTTGGTGAGCTGCCATTAGTCAGAGCCGCTACGTTGGTGCCATCCAAGTTGGAAGAATAAATGTCGAATGTTGTTATGTCGCTCCAGTACAGTTTTCTAAACATAAAATAAAAAATAACCGTCAAACAAAACAATATTCCAGCTATGATATGTTTTTAATATTATTTCATAATCGAATACCTGTGTGGATACACCAGTAAAAGTACTTATTATGTTACTGAAAATTAAAATAACTTCAGGGGTGATATGGTCATAGCCACCACGATCAACTTGCCATAAAACCGGACACCATGACATGCTCGACATGCTGATTACAACTACCAGCACATCAGGAGGAGGAGGAGGAGGGGAGGAGGAGGAAGAGGAGTAGAAGGAGGAGCAGGAGGAGTAGAAGGAGGAGCAGGATGAGTAGAAGCTATATAAAATAATTATAGGAGGAGGAGGAGGAGGAGGAGGAGAAGGAGGAGAAGGAGGAGGAGGAGGAGGAGAACGAGGAGGAGCAGAAAGAGGAGGAGGAAAGGAAAAAAGAAGAAGAAGAAGAAGAAGAAGAATTAGAAGAAGAAGAAGAAGAAGAAGAAGAAGAAGAAGAAGAAGAAGAAGAAGAAGAAGAAGAAGAAGAAGAAGAAGAAGAAGAAGAAGAAGAAGAAGAAGAAGAAGAAGAAGAAGAAGAAGAAGAAGAAGAAGAAGAAGAAGAAGAAGAAAAAGAAAGAATGATAACAATATTAATGTTCAGTTGAATATTTATCCGTATGCACTTAAGCTGAAAAAAAATTCTTACACGTAACTGTTAATGATTGGTGAGACCTGAAATACTTCAAATAATGAAAACATATTGTACCTTCCTATCCAATCTACCGCTATTCCATCCGGGAAAAATCCAGCATGAGTGTAAATAGTTTCAGGTGTGTCTTGGTCTAGAGGAGCTCTCTTTAATTCGTCATCTCGCCCATCATAATAGTATATCATATTTTCCACTGTATCAATGTCAAACACATGACATTCCATGTCATGGGGTGTGGAATCGACCATACTGCCGTTCAGATTCATTCTGCCGATGTCATTGTAGTGCGAGAACAGCAACTCTGGTGTGATTGCTGACAAAAATCACATAATAAGTGTCAGATTATGTATGTTATATAACCACGAGAAGATGACATAAGAGCGATTCAGCTCTAATTCTATAAACAAGTAAAATTCATTATGTGGTCATTTATTTCTGTCAGGATTTATATGTGAAACTATAAAATGTTTGTGTAAATCATTTATTATAAATCTTACCTATGCTCATTAAATTGTTAAAGAATGTGAAATAACCAATGTAGCTGCATATTATATGTTATTCTGTGTTTTTCACAGAAGTGCATCAAAAAAAGTGTGATGATTTAAATTGGATTTTATCTTATTATTATTTTAATCTCGTATTGTATTGTACTGAGGAATATTACGACAAATTTTGGAACGATATGATGAAGAGAGACTGATTGTAGTTAGGATTTGCTTGCTTCTTATTTAGCAGTTTTACTTGGACATGTACACCTTTATAAGTTCGTTTATTTAAGCCTTTAAACTTTTTTGTCGCCTTTATGCAATGTATCACTTTGAGTAACATTCAATGAGTGAATAATGCATAATTCATATTATAAATATTAGTACCTTTTGTTATTTCATTTGATAGAAATGAGGAGAAATATCCCTTTGTTATATTAACAAATTCCATAGATCTACAAAACTGCACTGCGTTTGATCTAAAGATACTTTCTATTTACTTACAGCTCACAACTCTACAGGTGACGTTATCACTGTCCAGCATGTAACCTTGGAAACAATTGCATGCGGCATTGCCGTTCCCATCTTCTTCACATATTTGATGACAAGGTAATGGAAGCATTTCGCAAATTTCTGAAATACAATGGTGCAATACAACCCATGAAGCCTGGGGTTAATATGTGAAAGCATTCTAAATGCTGATTTCGTGGCAATCTTTTGCAACATAAATATAGACGTTTTTTATTGTCGAAATCTTAATATTTAAACAATAAACAAAACTAAGTGTATAAGAAAACGTCATACATTTATTGTAGATCTGGTATTTTTTGCGTGTTTAGATTTTCAGGAATTTGTTATTTGGGGATTTTTTACGAAATCCGGAATTCACGAATTATCGATTTCGATGATTGGTGGTGCTCATAATAATAATTTCGCTAGATTGTTAAATTCTATTTGTCCCCTCACGAATAATTAAAACCTCATAAACAACATGAGAATATACGGAAGGGTTAGAAACAGTTGTTAATTAGGGCTCAATGATTCAGCGTGACCCGTTAACAGAGTCTCACCAGCCGCGTCAATTCCTGACACACACACTAACTTTCTATAATCAAAGTGATGTTTTAGCAAGCTTGCTAAAAAAGGAATTGATTCTCTAAAATATAGAGTCACTGTTCTCCCCCTGTTCAATTTGAATGAAATGAAAAATAAATTATTCAGAAATCTGCCATCATCACACAGAGCGATAATCAGCCAATAACCGGACGACATTTCGGTTTATTGCACCGATTCTTAAATAAATAGCAGATACTTTATTACACACGTCTCAAAAATGTTTAATAAACTTATCCTGTGTCCATAGGATTGGCGGTTTTGGTGTGGCAGCAGTTGGTTAAAGTAAGTTTATTGCTCAATTTTTGTGCTTGTACAAAAAAACACTGTTTAAAAAAACGGTTTTTAATCTTTCTTCTGGCATTTTGGAATCTGTTCTGTACGTTAAGGCCCTGAGTAGGACTATGTCACTAAAATGCTCCATGAGCCGTGGGTGGTCTGAATATTTTTCCACCTATAATCAGGTCAGGTCGTCCGTGTGGGGCAGGCTCCGACCGTTTTTCGCCGTTGCCTTGTGGCTTTTTCGTTGCCCTTCACGTCAATAAACATCTCATAGACAAACTGTTGTTTATCACTTTTACCAATATGAAATAACTGTTTTGTATAAGTAATATAAATGTATCAATTTTGCGCGCTTTTTTTGGATCATTAGACAATATGCTTTTGACTAAGCAACTTCCTCAAAGTGATAACATGTTTTTGTGGACTAGTCAATTTATACAATTAATAGTCCTTGTAAATAGTACAAACTATCCACTGCAAATTAAGGACCCTGGTCCGTTTGCTATAGGTGGATTTGAGAGTTATATACTGACGCTACGTTTATCATTTTAAACGTGCCTGTACCTAAACGAAATAGTTATATACACCTCATATAATTTTAGTCAGCAGTTTCTTGTGTTTGATATCTTTGTTTACATTTTTACTTTGTATATATTTATCTTTGATATTTTTCTTATCAACTAAAGGACTCTCTGATGCCAGTATGTCTTAGTCTTTTATCATTGTTTTTATGCTTGGGGTTCCATAAAACTTTTCATTTCTTAAGTTCAATCCATGCTTTTGGCATTTTCAATTTATGTTTTTTTTTAATTAAAATTCCAGCTAGCACAATACATCGTCAACCCTATGCCCAATGTTAAACCACCATCCACGACGTTGAACTAATATTTGTCCGGCATTTGCAAGGATTGATCTTCAATAAATGATTCACCTGTTTTATGCTAAAATACTTATTACACCTTATTAAACCTTACACTGCTAGACACGACTGTAGGCTTTTTAAATTAGTTTTGTTAGCTGATCAAGTCATTGATAACGCATGTAATAGGAATGAAATGAGTATTTACACATTACGATTTGCAAATGTTCGGTCTCAAGTTAAGGAAATATGGATAATTTTCACTCAGTTTAAAAGTTTAAATTATTCTATATAACGCTTTAAGGTTAAAATTGATTGGATTTTGCTCATTGGTACATTATGCATTAACGTATTTACAATGCATTAAAAACAGCTTCAATATTTAATTTGAAATGTATTTCTCACTTGTTACGGTTATCATGGTAGTAGTCTCATCAATGCTGGGACCTGGAAGGCAATGTATACAACTGAATGCATGTGATGGGAATGAGTATTTGAACATGAATTTGCATGTTTTTAAACATGTATTTGCAAATGTTTTATTTCAAATTTAAGAAATATGGATAACTTTCACTCACTTGAAGTTGTGGGTCGCGCTAGCGAGACATAACTTCAAGTGGGTAAAAGCTATACAAATTATTTAATAAGGCGCTTTAATGTTTAAAGTTGATGATATTTTGTCCATGTGTATTACCCGGTATATTATGTATCAGCGTATTTACACATAACGCATTAAAATATTTCTCACCCGTTACGGTTGCCATGGTATTAGCCTCATCAATGCAGGGACCTGAATATAATGTATAAAACATAATTAATCACAGCATTTCACCTAGTAGAGGTACCCTCGTCAGATTTTTTTTCAAATTAAAGGAAGCGCCGGCTGTCATATAAAGACTTCTACTATGTCCCTTATATTGTGACACGCATGGATACAAACTAGAAGTTGTTCTTAGTTAGTATGGAGGGGAATGATTCAAATGAGGCTACAGTACATGTAGTACAGTTAAGATCGCTATTGAACGCTAAGGCCGACCAGAGTAGGCCTATAGTTTTTTATATTATTGGATTTGAAGTGCTTGTAATGCTAATGCGGTTTGAATTGTGAATGATTGAATCAAATGTCAGATTTATATATATGTAGGCTATATGTTACTTTACGCATTACGTGACCATATCCGATGTCATACTGACCATTTGGCTGTCTGCTAGGATGGCTCACATGGATTGAGAACAGTAATCTTGAGCCTGGAGGTTTGTAGAGTTTACTGTGATCCTGACCTGTAAATCTGTTGACTCTTTCGACATAGCGAGTTTCCCAATCTGTCCAGTAAATATATTCCTCATATAATGTCAGCCCGAATGGTTGAATCACACCAGTGAAAACTAAATGGCGATTTCCTCCTTCAAGGTCAACACTCCTGGAAAAAAACGTTGAAATATTTTATGATCATTCAGTCGCCACAAAAGCCTCTTTTGAAGTTGAATTGTTGATTGGTTTATACAAGCATGTATAACAACATCCGATAGATAGATAATTATTACATAATATTAACAGGATTTATATATGTCACACGATATACTGATGTGTTTAAAGCGACACAATCAGGATAAAATCATTAAAAAAACTCGGTAATTTTAGTTTGCCTTCCTAATATGACCATATCTTGTAAACATGTCCATAGACTAGAACTGCAAAGTTGTTTTTAAATTTTTGTGCTGCGCATTTACCAGTTAAGTGAGATATAGAGACGAAATTCCCTATTTCTTATTTCAGATATGCATGTCCAAAAATACGAGAATTTCGTCTTGCAGCACAAACATTTGAAAACTTTTGCAGTTCTAGTCTCTGGACATGTTTACATCATATGGTCATATGTAGATGATTTTAGCCTGATTGTGTCGCTTAAATGATTTTTTCTTATTTCCAGTAAGTGCTCGTTTTGAATCGCACAAACATATAATAATTGAGCTTTGTATCGCTCAACAGTGACTTCGGTTCACCGGATATCATGTATCAAAACACTATGTGATCACACATAATACTACGTAATAGTATTTACACTAAGATCCCACCTAAATTAACAGTATAAATATCATCCACATCAGCCATTAGGGCGCTAAATTAAATAATTTAAAATCTCACCAATTGAAGTCGTGTTTTGCGTCACAACTTCAAAATGACACATATTTGTTCAAGATGGTGAAAATTACACATATTTGTTTAATTTGAGACTAAACAGTGGAAATCTTGCTGTTTAATCCATAGCTCCGTACCCTTTAACAATGACTTGATTGTCTTATGAAATAAATGAAAAACAACTATGTAATGGTCGTGTTTAGCTGTGTAAGGCTTATTATAACACCACTACATGATCATACATAAACATACAGTACTTACTCTATACGATCCACATAAGCATCACACCACCATAATCTCTCCGCGCATAAGTCAAGTGCGAGTCCATTTGGCCATTGCAGATCTGTTGTTACTATGTCTGTGATATTAGATCCATCCATTCCCATACGACCAATAAACGGATTAGGTCCCCAGTCAGTCCAGAATAGTATCCTGTGTCAATAAATAGCACGTGATAAATTATAACAATCGACATAAAATATTTGACTAAAACAATACGTTCATTTACCCTGACAACATCGCGATATGAGTAGCCCCGTTTAGCCAGCCAGGTAACATCTATTGACTTGGTTGTTTACTTCCAGTATCAATGTTGGAATGAACTAGTTTAGCTCTTCCTAATATATATGAGTTGTTCCCAATGTCTGATGAACAATGCTGCTAGGGAGCAAACCAGGCACATCTGCACAGAACGGGGACTAGAGAACAACGGACCAGAGATTCACTTTGCAATACAGAGTTCTGGTGGCTGGGACCAAAAAAATATGCATTGGTTTGAACACTAAAATCACTACAATATGCATAAGTGGTAGCCAAATTTAATTTGTAAACAGTGGGTGGAAGAACAAGGAAGGGAGCATATGTTCATCTGGAACGTATTGTTGCAGGAAAAAAATATAATGATTGATGTTTTTCCAAGTTTAAAAACAAGTAAGCCATTGGAGCCAGCCTATTTTATATCCAATATAGAGTCATTCAGAGACTACAGACCAATAAAAGATGTAATAAAAATACGCAATATGTTATAGTGTATATTCCCCTGAGAAAACGTGTTGGCCAACACAGACTTTTTCAGTTAGTACCCCGATAGTAGTGGTATATAGAGATTGGATATATATGGGGTAAAGGGGAGCCCCTCGTGCCGAGAGTACCTGTAAGTGACCGTCGGAGCCTCTAGTGTGGGGTCACAATGGCCGACGAGGGAATCTGCCCGATCTCACCATTTAAACTCAAATTTCCTCCTCCGTCGAGTCGACGGTTCCAAACAAATCATAAAACTCTTTCTCCACTTGTCATGTTTATTCGTTTGACATTTGGCAACAACAAAGCACAACCTCCGCGCACGGCACGTCCTATCTGACTTAGCGAGAGCGAACTACGGCACGACCGTAGTCGCCGAGTGTAACGCCTGAAGTGAAGGAAAAATACCAAAGCCGCACAGTTTGCAATTGTGTGCACCAGGCTTGGGGCGAGTACTGGACAAAAGTAATCGAGTACAAGTACAAGTACTTGAAAAAATGACTAGTACAAGTACAAGTACAAGTACTGGATTTTCAAAAGTACTTGAGTACAAGTACAAGTACTTTGAAAAGTACTTGAGTACAAGTACCGAGTACTTTCCTTGTAAACTCTATTTAATTACATAAAATTTATTAAATAAATAATTGATCATAATATATGTTACTTCATGTTGATATGTGACCGGATCCGGCAAAATGAGTTTTATGTCGCACTTTGGCGAATGATTATGAAGAAAATATTTTTTATATTTAGTTTATTTGAATACAATTGTGTGGTATTTTCCAAAAGTGTCCAAACTGCCTTTTTGAACTTCAAATACCATTTTCCCCCCAAAAAACGTAATTTCAGACTTCATATTTTTCTGAGTTTGTCGAGTCATATTTTCGGAGTTAAACACGCCACAGAGTTGTGTGATATACCATTTTAAAGGTAATTTTGTGTAAGTGCGGGATATCTTAATAACTCTAATATTTAGATATGCGACTGACGAGACTCATTTTGTCAGGTCTGGTCACATATAGGGGACGCACAATTAGATATCTGGGGGGGGGGGTAAAGTTTTTGTTGCTTGCAAACTTTTTTTTTCACCTTTGAGAGAAAACAATCTTTTTTTGGCAATCAACGTCCGACAATTTTTTTTTAATGTTTCGTTTTTGTCGTTTTTGTCGTTTGCTTTCCCTGTTATGTACGTTACCATTTGGTGTTTTTTCTGGTCAACATATTTTTCATCAATTTCAACAACAAACTTTTTTTTCCGCCCACATTTTTAACAAACTTTTTTTTCTGACTTTTGTGGCGACAAACTATTTTTTTCAATTTTGTTTTAGCCCCCCCCCCAAATATCAAATGTAGCGTCCCTAGATATATATAGGCCTATGAGTGGTGAAAATAATATTTTATGGCCTATTATTGATATTGCATGATGCCATGTCCCAGCCAATAGTATGATATTACGTTTTCCAATCAGTGTACAACGTATTGTATGCTACATGTAGGCTTACTATTTGGCGAATATTAATAAATAAATAAGCACATGCTAGTATACAAATTTTCTGTGTCTAAAGCTTTACGTTGCAAAACACGCTAGTTTAAAAACTTTCAGTAGTCCTAATCGTGGTAAAATTTTGGACCAGTGCCGCCAACATTGGGCCGCCACTGTAATACACGTTTAAATGAGCCTGAACACACACTGTGTCATGGAAAAGATTAAGGCTATTAAAGGTACACGGATCACAATTCTACCCTGAAAATCCAAAAGGCAGTATCTGCTCACTTGTAAAGTAAACGGAACTGCCTTTTTGCTTTGCACGGCAGAATTGCTTTGCGATAACAGGCACATTTTAGTTGCTGGTGACTGTGATATCAAATCAAATGTATTGCCATAATACATGTATATCCGTACAAGATTAAGCCCGGGCATACGCTGGCTGATAAATTAGCCTATTATTAGTTTGAAAATATATCTGTATGCAATTTATAGGACGAGCACCTCAGTGTTGTATCTATTTTTATACTCTGTCTGTCATCACATTACGGGGACGGAAAGGGTTATATAAAGCCGCCGTAACCTACAATTGACTCATTATGTAACCTCACACCTTTAACCCTTGCGCGACACTAACGTTTTAAATTATATTTTTCTCTAATTTGTAGCTATAATCAAGGAATATAAGAATATATATTCCTTGCTATAATTGCTGACTCAATTTCTAGCTTCAAATGACAAACTACATAATCACGATATTAAAAAATATACAAATAAAAAAAAAAAAAATTTTGACTCACCTGCTGCTTACTGGTGACCTGACGCAATGTATATATATTTTGTACATTTTAGGGTAGTTTAGTTCGCTAGACACCTGACGTCTTGTAAACTTGTACATAATTTCGTTTACTTCTATTATTTTTCTTGTTTCTAGTATGTACAGCGACCCGATTTTTTTGGATGAACCGCTTTATAAATGATTTGTAATAATGATATACAAAGAATAGTGGTGTCCCGCAGTTAAAAGGTGATGTTTGTGTCTAATTACTTTGGTCATCTTTGTTTGAACAGTACTGTTATATCATGTGTTAATCCTACGTACTTGCTGGTTAATTATTAGCCCAATGTCGTGGACATTTGCCCGGCATTGTAAGGTCTCTGTAGATAAGACGTCGCGTTGTCGCGGTCGTGTTTTTTGATATTTACACAACACTGGTACTGAGTTGTATGAGCTATGGCCAGTTTTAATATATCTTAGGCCACACAGAGTCTCAACTGCTTTATAAAGATGACAGTTATAAACTACTTGTTCACGCAAGTGATATTATTTGTCCGGTGCTGGGGAAATGTCGGCTAAGTGTTCACGCAATTGGGCCAATATTGTGCAAATATTATGCAAATAGCGATCGATCGTCCCAATAAAAACGATATTTAATTGAACCTATAGTAATCTTGGTACATAGTCTTCAACGTTGGCCCAACATTATACCATCATTGGTTCAATGCCTCGTGTTTTCTGGGGCTTAGCTGCGAAAAACGAGGTGTTGTAAGTGTGATACTTAAATCTCGCGACATTATTGTTACAATCACGCCCCCCCCTTCAATGATTACTAGTCCTACTGCATAGTATATTCACTTGGAAATGTTATATATCAACACATATTCCTGTTTTCCAAAGAAACGTCTCTTGTCTTTTTTTTTTAAGAATAGTTATTTAATTATCTTGTGAACTACACGAGGATACTGGTATATACAAGGCAGAACAAGCAATTAGCTGCATGATATTGTAAAAAAAGGTGCACTTTCGTTGAAAGTTGATGTAAGTAATTGGACTAGTTTTGAAATAATTTCAAAGTATTTATTAAATCATATTTCAATATAATAGCTAAACGGATGGTAAAAAAATCATTAGCTGAATGTTCCATATCCTGCAATAATGATATAGAATTTGTCTGTGAGCTATTTTAAATCAATTTGAGATGACTAGTACTCGTAAAGTACTCGTAATTACTCGTTAAAAGTACTTTTATTTTTAAAAGTACTTGAGTACAAGTACGTGTACAAGTACTTTTTAAAAGTACGAGTACTGAGTACCGACGAGTACTTCAAAATCGGTACTCGAGTACCAAAGTACCGAAGTACCGAGTACTTTGGCCCCAAGCCTGGTGTGCACCCGTCACCAAGGTACAGAACCTCCCGCGTCCGAGAAGCCGGGGATAACTGCCACATTAACTGAACGAAGTCAGGATCCTACATTACCCCCGGGTGAGTGATAACGTAGGACCCAACTGACGTGTAGGAGACTGCTTCGTGCAAGTAGCGGGGTTGTAAAAATATGTAACCTCTTATAACTAAGCATAGTTTAAAAAATATAGCGAGTGTGGTACAGCGTGGGTGGTTGAAATCGCAGCATTATACATGAATTGTCCCATCCTCTTAACACCAACTGTCCTTTATGTATGTATTCATTTGCTGCAAGCTGCGATCAACCCATTCATTTAATTAACACAAATTTCTATTCGTAATTTAGCAATGAACTTGCTAAAAAAAAATGTCTTCACATTTATATATCTGTACAGGCCTGGCATATTCATTTACAATTTAAAAACATTGTTAATACGATGTATGCGGTTGGGCCCGCCATAGATGTCGTTAGGCGCAACTATGGCGTGAACCATCTGCACGAACCGGGCAGGAGTCTGGATTATTCGTCCGACTCTAGTTTTTCGCACTGTTTGGTCGGTCGAAATTTTTTCGCGATTAGCGATATTCGCATGTTTGCTTTTGGTCGAGTCGATTACGGCGTCAGCAGCACCCGGGGTTTTACCCCGTAGATGTAAAGGTATGCGGGAATACGTTTGTAAACCACCGTCGTTCCCGTTAGCGCGGGACACGGCGGGGGCTCGCGAATGCGGCGCTACATAAGTATTGTCTCTGTTAGACAAGTTGACTTTAACATCTATTTGCTTTGGGACTGTGGCCGATTTTTGACTGCTTCTGACTGCCGTCGACTTTTTCGTTTTAACTCTCGTCCCGTTCGACGTCGGAGTGTCCGCACTACCAGGTCTAGGTGGATCCTGTGGATTCCTACTAGATAACCTGGTAGCCGTCGATCTCCGTGGTTTGCTTGGCGTTTTACGCTGTATTGTCGTACCTGTCGTAGGCTCGCACTCAAGATGTGCGGGTTTAACGCGATCTAAAGAGACCGTCTCAACCTTGCCTTTAACTAGGATTTTCATTACTCTGCCACTCCTCGCGACGACCTTATATTTCCTTGAATTGGAAAATGTTGTGTTGTTGTGTGTCACGTGGCGGACATAGACGGAGACGCGACATGGCCACGCGTAGCTTGTCTGAATAATTCTCCAAATCAGTGTTGGCGTCGACGGTGTACTGTTCAGTAAACTCTCCTGGGAGTCTAAGGGTTGTCCCGTAAATCATCTCGGCAGCTGACCTGCCTTTTCTCTCTTTAACGGCTGAACGAACTCCTAAAAGCACAGCGGGTAACGTGATAGTCCACGGGTTCGGTGACACTTGCGCCATAATGGCGGCTTTCAATTGACGGTGGAAACGTTCGACCATGCCATTCGACTGAGGGTGATAACTCGTGGTACGATTCCGAATAATCCCGAATTGATTACACAAACTATCCCACAATTTGGACTCGAATTGAGCGCCCCTATCAGTGGTGATAGTGGCTGGGGTACCGTAACGTGCTATCCACCCGCAGAAGAAGGATTCGGCGACCGTTTCGGCTATAATATCTACCATAGGTATAGCTTCGAGCCAACGTGTAAAACGGTCGACGCAAGTCAGTAGATATCTAAAGTCATCAGCATAAGGTAAAGGTCCGACTATGTCTACGTGGACATGATCGAATCGCTCGGTAGGTTCAGTGAACTTTCCGAAAACTGGAGTGTTGTGACGTGAAACTTTAGCAGTCTGGCAACCCTTACAGGTACGACACCATCCAGCAATATCTATATTCATGCCGTGCCATACAAATCGGGTATTAATCAAAGGTTTGGTAGCTCTATGCGATGGATGGCCTAAACCGTGCAAGTTTGAAAAAACTTTTCGACGAAATTTCGCGGTAAGGTACGGCCGGTTGTGTCCCGTGGACACATCACACCAGATCAATTGATTATCGAACGATTTTAATAGTTTGAACTTCATAGTGGAGGTATTCGAGTGTCTCAAACGCGTGAATTCCGCGTCATTAGCTTGGTCGAGACTTAACTCTTTATAGTCTCTCGCTGGTCCATCATGTATCGCTGACACTGATGGTCGTGACAGCGCATCAGCGACGAAATTTGTCTCTCCTTTTACATATCTAATATCGGTGGTGAATTCAGCGATGAAAGCTAAATGACGTGTTTGTCGTAGGGACGCGCGCTCAGTCACGGATGACATTACGAATGTCAACGGTTTGTGATCTGTAAAAACGAAGAAATTTCGTCCTTCTAGATTGTGTCTGAAATGTTTAATTGTAGCGTATACTGCCAAAAGCTCACGATCGAACGCGCTGTAGCGTGTCTCTGCTGGGTTCAGCTTCTTGCTGAAAAACGAAAGCGGCTGCCACATACCGTTAAAAAATTGCTGCAAAACGCCACCGACGGCGACATCACTAGCGTCGCACGTGATGTTAATCTGGGCCGTAGAATCTGGGTGCACCAGAAGCGTAGCGTTTGCCAATATCTGTTTTGACTCTGCATTTTTATCCCACTTCAAATCGAAATTTGACTTCGGTGACAGTCTGGTATGTCCTTCGTTGGCAGCTGTCAGTAGATTATTGAGTGGTGTCAAGTGAAATTAAACAAGCCAAAAGGTGTAGTAACGGCAGTCTTGTGTACGTCGGACGGTTCCACTGGAATTTGGTAATAAGCCCTGACCAAGTCGATCTTTGAAAATTTTTTCGATCTGGCTAAACGCTGCGTGAAATCTTGTATATGAGGAATCGGATAACGGTCCGGTACGGTCTGTGCATTCAAACTACGGTAGTCCCCGCATGGTCTCCAATCGCCGTTTTTCTTTGGCACCATGTGAAGCGCTGAGGACCACTCACTGTCGCTGGGTTCAATGACCCCTAGTTTTATCATCTCATCAAACTCGCGTTTTGCGGTAACCAGCTTATCGGGTGCTAAACGTCGTGGTCGTGCAAACACCGGGTGTCCTTTAGTCACTATCTTGTGTGTTATACCGTGTTTAACGGTCTCACCCTTTGATGAGGGCGTGTCAGTTCCGGGAACTGGCCGAGGAGTTTTGTGTACTCATTCTGAACGGTGTCAACTCTGTTCAATGACAGAGGTTTAATCGATGACAGTGAAGCGGCAATAGCTAGACCTGTACGCATGTCCCGGAGACATCTGCTTCTCAAGTCTACGAGCAAATTATAGTGGATTAAAAAATCAGCCCCGATTATGGGTTGCTGCACATCTGCCACTATGAACGTCCACGGATATTCGCGCTTTAAGCCGACATCGACGACGCGTTTACAGGTGCCGTAAGTATGTATAGTACTGTTATTAGCTGCCACCAGGGGGAGACTGTCAGCGTCCGAAATCCCGTTAGCGCAAGATTTCGGCAGAACACTGACAGCTGCGCCCGTGTCTATTAAATATCTGCATTTATGTCCTTTATCTGCGACATATAATAACTTAGAGTGAGATAACGTGATATTTGCCACTTCGCGCTGACCTAATGTGACATAGTATGAACAGGGTTCACTGCACAAGCGCGCCTTTTCACCATAAGTGTGGTGGTAATAGCAAACCTGTGCAGTGGCTGTGTCGGTCGGTTGTGCGACATTATTTTGCGGCGTTTGCGGCGGCGGTGCGAAAGGTCGAACACTTTGTTGTGCATTAGTACAATTATTTGATTCATAAACAAACTCAGTGGCCTGTGCATTCAGTGGTGGGACGAAAGGTCGAGCATTATCCTTTTCATTTCTATACTGACTAGGTTGTTTGCTAACAAAACCTGAGGCCTGAACATTAGGAGCAAATGCAGGCGCATGAGCATAGTTATTTGCTCGTCCACGTCCTTTATTTCTTTTCCTCTCTGATGTAGTCACGGTTTCTAGTTTCTTGATTCGCCTAGACAAATCCTCCAACAAACCAACTAGTTTGGTGGTTTCTTCTACCTTAATCTCTGCGACCCCCGGCTTACTCTCTTCGACGTCCTCTTCGGCTGCCAGTGCCCGGTCGGCCAAAACGGCCAAACTTTCGAGGATGGCACTGTCGGGTTGAGTCACCAAATAAGTTCTTATTGAAGCGGGCATCTGCCGAATGAACGCTTGACGAATTACTGCTTTCCCCACCACGGCTCGGGGTCCGGAGCCAGCCGCCTTTTGTAAACGCCGCATGAAACGCGAGGGAATGTCATTACCAATCTTTTCGCCAGAGATAACTTTGTTAACCCTTTCGGGTGTGGTCAAACCTCGTCTCTCTATCAAGATCGCTTTCAGGCTTTCGTATTTATTGGACCTGAAAGGCTGAAGTAGCACGTCCCTCACATCCGATGCGACCTCGCCCGAAAGTGCAGCGCAGGTTAAGCTGTACCTCTCATCATCATCGTTGATCTGGTGAAGAGCTAACTGAGTCTCAATTTGGTTGAGCCAGAGTTCAACATCTGAAGCGTAGAAAGTGGCGATTCTGAACTTTGGTAAGTTCATAGCACGTCTCTGCGACTGTCTACCGAGCGGTGAAGAACTCCTTGAGGAGTCGCTCCTAGAGTGAGAAGTCATACGTTTAGCTCGGGCAATTCGAGCAAAATCAGCTTTGAGGCGTTGATATTCTTCATCTGCCTCTCGGAATCGAACCTCATTGTCCTCACTGTCTTGACGATAATCATCTTTAGGTCTAGCACCCGAACCTTCTAGGGGCGTTGACATGAAGCCTTCACTGTCGTACTGCTTCGACATTATGAAGTAGTGTTTTTAAATTATCTAACTAGTGAAGCATTTGAGATAGCTGGCCTATTGGCTCTATGTCTATCTCAAATGTGTTTAAAATGGCATGTCGTATTAACACATGCCAACTATTTTGACGCGCCGTGCGCGGGTAGGTTGTGCGTTGTCGTGTAAATCAGATGAAAAATGTTTGTAATATGCTGAATCTTAGAATTATAGACTGTAGAAAATGTTCATGCTATGTCGCATGTTGCGAGAAACGGGGGTTGCAGATTAGTTGAAAATGCGTCGCTGAAGTTTCACCTAAATGCTGTGCACTAATTCACAAAGGTATATATTGATTGAAGTGAAAACTGAAGGTCTATATTTGACATAAAACGTTTTCACTTATTCACACACATGCAAAATGGTACAGTGAAAACCGTAGGTCGAAGTGGTACATAAAAAAAAAAATATGCCAGATACAATTATGACATGCTATGCTAAGCTAGAATAATAGTATTTTGTAAATCGACCTGGGTGAAAAAAAAAAAAAAAAAAAAATTTCACGCGCGTCAAAAAACACATTCAAATATTTGCAATGTTTCGCAATAGCGCAACTGTCAAATCGAATATTTCTGTATTTATGAAAAATTTAAACTTCAGAAATAAACTATCGTGAGAAAATTTCGTTCTCAAACTGATAGACTAAATATGACTGCGAAGAAAAACAGTTACATTTATGATTTTAGAATAATATTTAAAACGTGACTGACAGTAGTCTATGCTGATTAATGATATAGTATATCATTTCGCTGAAAAATGATGTCTGTGATGAACATTCCACGATTTTTTTTTTATAATGGTACGTTCATTCTCATAATGGTACGTTCATTCTCATAAACGTCCGAATCAATCGCTCGCATCGATTCATTGATTGACGTATAAACCGACTGTCTTCGTTGCGGTTGTGTTTATGTCGTCTGTGGTGGGTGTGTGCGTGATGTATTGTCGGTGCTTCCAGCCTGTGCGGCAGGCAGCATGTGGCTTACAGTCTGTGACGGCATGCTTGGAACGGTATGTACATAGTATATGGTCAGCATCCCCGCCTCGCCTCACATTAGCATATTCATTACCTACTGCGTTCCCAAAAAAGGCGCTAAATAGGCTAGAACGATTACAAACACCGAAGGGCGTTTCAAAGTGAACAAGAATCTCACACAATTAGTGGTACAATTTGTTTTCGAAACAACTTATTTACATTTCTTCTCCTTCAACCGTTTTGAAAAAGAAAATTTATAAACAATTAAAAAAAAAAAAAAATTACAGCCAGTCCGTGTAAAATTTTGAACACGTGAAAAATGATCTCCACCAAATCAAAATGGCGGCCTAATTTATGCTAATGTGACGTGGCAACACAGGTTCACTGTCTAGATGCATGCCGGTTAGGGCGGAACACGTGAGTGCCCACGGCGGGCGATCAGCTAAGTTAGGGACACCAACGTCCAAAATGGCGCACACCTACCAAATACATGTACAATGTTCAGCATTCTCTGAAATAACATATGATAATAGTACAAAATATTGACTTACGGTCCTGGGAATATTTTAAACAGACCAAATAAGACCGTTTATTGACATTCATTTAGGGAAACAATTTATTTTGGCCCTAAACCTATTAAAGGTTACCTGAGTCGAAGCGATATTTATAATTTCTGTCGATTTTGCAGAAAAAAATCGGAAAAAATGACGAGATTTCGTCTATGGACTTTAAAATCGAGTCACCCAATTATGGTAATCAACGATAAAAATTGAGTTACCGAAAATATCCACTTCCTACTCGCCTACAGTGGTATTAATAGGATGAAGGCATTAAACAAACTCTTACATTTAACAAATGATACACTAAGTCTATGAGAATAATTTTCTGGATTTTTCTAGAGAAACCGACAAGGTCGCCATCTTGAAAAGGCGCCAAACACGTGGGATTTCGACCAAAATTTTAGAAATTTACGCCGTTTTCGACGTAAAGAAACGTGCTTCTCCTCTGATAACTCTTTCTGACTAATTTAAACTGGCATATAAATAATGACCTACAGTTTTCACGTACCTGATGAAAAAAATACTATTGATTTTTTTAAAAAATCCCTTAAAATTAATCAAAACTATCCTTGAAAACAGTGGTTTTCAACTGGCGTCTAGGTGAAAACACTGTCGCGTAGACGATCAGTCGTCAGGGGTCACCAGTATGGGGTAAAGGGGAGCCCCTCGTGCCAAGAGTACCTGTAAGTGACCGTCGGAGCCTCTAGTGTGGGGTCACAATGGCCGACGAGGGAATCTGCCCGATCTCACCATTTAAACTCAAACTTCCTCCTCCGTCGAGTCGACGGTTCCAAACAAATCATAAAACTCTTTCTCCACTTGTCATGTTTATTCGTTTGACATTTGGCAACAACAAAGCGCAACCTCCGCGCACGGCACGTCCTATCTGACTTAGCGAGAGCGAACTACGGCACGTCCGTAGTCGCCGAGTGTAACACCTGAAGTGAGGGAAAAATACCAAAGCCGCACAGTTTGCAATTGTGTGCACCCGTCACCAAGGTACGGAAACGAGGCGGTCGTCCACAACCTCCCGCGTCCGAGAAGCCGGGGATAACTGCCACATTAACTGAACGAAGTCAGGATCCTACAGATACACTAGAATTGGTTGTATAATGATTGTTAATGCTGGCAAAGTCCCAATGCTGGCACAACGCTGGCACAACGTTATATTACAACAATACACTACCCCACCCCCTCCCCTGGACAGCATCCCACACACGGGCACTACAATGATGGTACAACGTTGGCACAAGGTTGTACCACAACCATTCAAGCGTTGGAAAGAAATTGGGTACACGCAAATTTGGATACACTAGAATTGTTTGTAATATATCTGGTAATGATGGCAAGAACCCTAATGTTGTTTTATTGTTGGCACAAGGTTGTATTACAACCATACACTACTCCCACACAACAATGATGGCACAACATTGGCACAAGGTTGTATTACAACTGTACACCAACACCAACCCATGTATGTCTAAAACTTTTTTTTGTCTTTTGTAACATGTTTTTTTATTTTTTTTAGTGAATATAAATTTGTAATAAATATTTTTTCAGGTGGATTTTTACACACCAATTTTTTTTACACCAATTTATTACTGTTATGTTTTCTCTACACAGAGAGTGGGTGAATATTCAACCTACAACTGAGTGGGGTAAGGGATCAATCATTAATTATGAGGTCAGAGGTGAGACTAATGCATATATTGACCTGAAGACTACAAAATGACGTGCCACTATCCAGATTGTGGATTCTAATGGTCCCCATTACAACAGATGCATCAGTCGGCATAGTGAATCAGATTTTACATAGTATGTGGTCACAAGTGGACCTTACCCTTCAACATACCACTATAAAATCATTAAGACCCTACTATGCATAGAAGACCATCATAGATAAAATACTAAACTCTTCTATTGATAATCGTAAAGATCGCCTTAGTATGTATATTAAAGATAGTAGTGAGAACATTGGCAGTACTGATTCCAGCACACTGGATAATATCAGCTTAAGAATACGAGAAGCCTCTACTCATGGTGGTCAGTTGAAATTTGATGGGTGATTTACAATTAGATTTTTTAAACAGGATAGATTACTAATTGATGGTATCCCCATCAAAATCAAAATGATCCCTGCTCGTGATGTTTTCACACTAATGTCAAAGTCTGGTGTTACTGAAGAGTATAGTTTGAAACTGGTAAAAACTTCATTAGATATTTGTTATTACCATATTGCTCTAAATATCATACAGGCGCACAAGAATGTTTTACAAATGGATAACGCATTATGAACAACTCAAAGGAGTGTCATCAATACCTTTCGTGTTGATAAAGGCTACAAGTCGGCACGTAGTAACTCTAACCTATTTTCTGGCCAAATACTAGACAAAATATATTTGTGTATGGTTGAAACTGAAGCATATAATGGTTCAAAATGTTAATCATATAGCCTATTTATTAAACAATAGAAGTATCCCTAATCAGCCACTAAAACCTAATTTTAATAAAATATAATAATAAACTATGTAGATTGGTACAGCACCTTATTTAGAGGTGGTAAGTCACCCGATATATCATATGAGGAGTTTAGAAAGGGTGCTGCTATATTCGAGATAGATATTGCCACAGAATTAGAAAATTCAAACGTGCAATCTACAGGTTGGAGAAGGTTGTATTGAATTGAGATTTGAGGAGGCGTTAGCTGATAACATAACTGTAATTATTTACGGAGCATTTCGTGGAATTGTGGAGATTTCAGGATCAGGTGAAGTCTCAGAAACATGAATAGTGACACATTACGGGAATACGCCAGGAAACTGAACTTGAATGTACATGAGATGTTCTAGAGATACTATTACATTATCTGATACACCGATGATTGTTAACACGGAAACTTCAACACAAACTGGAAGACATTGGGTTGTGATTGAACTTAGGCATGGCTCTTACCTTGATAGTTTAGCTGATTTTTATGTTATGACTAATACATTTGAACCATTCCTGTTAAAGTACACTAATCAATATATATTTAACAAGACAAGGTTTCAAAGTGAATATTCGAGCTCGTGTGGATTGTACTGTTTATATTACCTATACTATAGATTAACACGATCCTATGAAAACACTATAAATGAATTAAGTTCAAGATCGATTGCTGATAATGAAAGTTTTTTCCTTGAATATGTATACTAATAATGATAAAAAGATATTCATGTAGTAATAGTTAGCATAAGTCATATGGGAAGTTTGTTTGCTTGGATGCTTATTGAGTTGATAACTCTTTTTAATTATTTCAGTGGTTATTTATATGAAAATGTAAAATTGCATTTATAAAAAAAACATTAATAAAAACACTATTTAGTTATTTTCGTTTCTCAATATGGTTAGCAACAATTAACATCGAATCAGAATAGTTATAGCTTAGTTCATAGTTTTGCCACTGATAAAAAACAACAACTACATTTTTTTCAAATACATCATTTTTTATTCATTCATTCGTGTACATGAATAATTCAATTTTTAATACCAAGGGTTGTACAATTGTTATAAAATCGTCTGATGTTTTTAAACCTACACAAACCATTTTTCCACTAGTAAATACATTAAAATGTATAATATGACGTTTAATCATAAATCCTGGAAAAAAATCTGGCTCATAAGATCCTACTATGTTCTTATAAAATTCTCTGAATTTAATTTGAAATCCTAAGTCGTATATTGCAGTAACTGTTTCAGGTTTCACATTAAGTATTTGTGCACGTCCGATTTTTTATTAATGAACAATCTGTGCATAACTTTGTAAAGTTGTGTGTCCAAATCGCTGGCATTAATCCATATCTGTAAGAACTGTTTTGGGGTTACCCATAAGTATCAACTTTCCACTTTTGTATGCAATACATGTGAATGGTAATTTCCAACATTTCCATGCAAGTGATGATTTTCTCTTATTAACATTCGATAGCTGTGGTTCTAGAATATCCAAGTTCAGTTTGACACTATATAATTCAGTGCACACAATGTTATTATATTTCAAGTCATTCATTATTTTCTTTAGAAACACATAACATCTCTTATCCTTTAGACGAATTGCTACTTTCACACTGTCAGAGAGTACATATAAAACATCTATGGCTGTTTCCTTTTTTTATCCACATTGCCGAGAACCAGACCCACTGTCTTATACCAACCAATTGACTATTCTCAACCCCTGTGGCGAGTCATCATTTTCTAGAAGGAAGGTCAAGGGAATGTGTACGTACCATCCTGTAGCAGGCACGCCTCTATCTCCTCTATCTCCGAGTATCAACAAGTCTGATCACTTACCTAAAAATGATATTAACTTTTTCGTAAGCTACATTGCCTGATGATATTCAAACGGCGTGCAATATCTGTACATAAAATATCCTTCTTGGTTTTGGTGATCAGCATCTAAATAACATGAAGAAACTCTTGCTTCCTTTGGTAGGTTCTTTTGAATTTCACTCTTTCTATCAATAAGATGTTTAAATTGTTTAAACATCATACACACACCAGTTTTACTCTGTTTCTCTGCACCATTTTCCATGTAACACTGACGAATATGAATATGTTGTAGTTCTGGGGATCTTGAAACATAAATTACACCGCCTATCACACCTGGGTTCAATTCCGGAATTGCTCTGGAATTAAACCTAATTCCAATTCCAATTCCAGGAATTGAAGTGGGAATGGGAATTAACTTTTAAGGAATTGGAATTAAATTGGAATTATTAAAAAGAAGGTGGAATTAAAAAAGGAATTGATTTTTTTATTTAAAAAAAAAATCTCAACATAAATGCAAGAACGTCACATTGTAGTATAGGGGGAAACAATTATTGTGAAGGTTTAACTGGTTTGTAACAGAGGGGTGTGGGGTGTCGCAAACACCAGACCCGTCGTTATTATTTAATTGCGGGTATTGAACAGTTACACTATTTCATATGTGACCCGATCTGGCAAAATGAGACGGAAGTCGCGTTTTGACTATTGAGCTAGGGCCTCCAAAAGGCAAAATGGTCATAATCTGACCAATTTCAGATTTTGAGATAAAGTATGAGATTAAAATGTTAACTTTCGGTTTCTAAAATTTTAAGGTATAAAAATAAATATGAATTATATATAATTGATGTTTTAAACACACTACAATTTGCAAAAAATGAACAAATTTACAGACAATTAAAATTATGACGCCAGCACTAGCGTCATGAGCGTGGTAATAGGCCCCTATATAGTGTATGTCTATATGTACCCATTTGCTAGATGTTGGTGTATAAATTGATTTTATTGTTGATTATGTATCTTGAGGGTACTAGAATTAAAAGATAAAGTGGGTTAAATTTTGTCGGGGTCATTGAGGTCATTTTCTGACCCCCTGAACCCAGCCCCCCCCACCCCCCCTACTATATGATTTTTTCAACTTAATCAAATAGCGCGGTGTAGCAGCTCATTTTGTAGGTATTGATGAGTAGAACAAACTTTATCTAAGAAACTTTGGGCTAAAATTTATATTTACCCCTTCAGTGGGGGGGAATAAAGGGTAAAAAGGGTAATATCACGAAAAATAGGGTATATTTTCAAATTAATGGAATAGAGTCGCGCAACAACTCATTTTGTAGGTAATAATGAGAATAAAATACTTCACCAAAGAACAAATAGCTAAAATCCTTATTTACCCCTCCAGGAGGGGGAATAAGGGGTGAAAAGGAGTAAAATCACGAAAAATAGGGTATATTTTCAAAATTAATCGAATGGAGTCGTGTAGCTACTCATTTTGTAGGTATTAATGAGTAGCAAAAACTTCACCAAATAATAATATGCTAAAATCAATATTTACCCACTCCAGTGGAGAATAAGGGGTAAAAAGGGGTAAAATCAAGAAAAATAGGGTATATTTTCAACCTATCAAATAGGGTCGTGGGGCAGCTCATTTTGTATGTATTGATGAGTAGAACAAACTTTCCCTCAGAAAAAATTGGCTAAAATCCATATTTATCCCCTTCCGGGGTGGGGGGTGGGGGATAGGGATGAAAAGGGGCATATTTTCAAATTAATCGAATAGATAGATTGAGATGTGTTTGGTGTACCGGTACCTCCGTGTTGGGGCATAAGTGGGTTTCAGCCATCGAAGACATCCTAAACGAACACAATTGGAGCAAAAATTAACTATTTTTATCCTTTTTCGCTGATTTGACATTGTTGTGACCTTGACATGACCTTGGGGTAACACTTATATGAAGCCCCAGCCCATGTGACCATGTTTACTTGGGTTGGGCTTCATCATATTTAGCAGAACTGCTAGTTATTGGTCCAAGCATGACAATGTATGTTTTATTTGATCTGTTCCTGTCATATCAGATGGGGTGATATATGGGTCACTTTGGGGGGTATTACCCTCCAACCCCTATATTACCCCTGTAATCTCTTGAGATGATTTTGGTGTACCTCCGTGTTGGGGCCTAAGTGGGTTTCAGCCATTATAGACATCCTACATTAATACAATTGAAGCAAAAACAACAAAAACGTACTATTTCACCCTTCTTAGCTGATTTAACCTGCAATATGACCTTGAGACCTTGACTTGACCTTGGGCTAATGAAGCTCCACCCCAGCCCGTTTCACCATGTCCGGGTTGGGCTTCATCACCTTTAAAAGAGTGTTAGTTATTGGTCCAAACATGACACTATATCTGTTATTTGGTCCATTACTGTCATATGAGATGGGGGGTGACATAAAGGTCATTCCGGGGGGGTATTACCCTCTAACCCCCATATTATCCCTGTAACCTCTTCAGATGTTTTTGGTGTACCTACGTGTTGGGGCCTAAGTGGATTTCAACAGTCATAGACATCTCAAATGTACAGAATTAGAGGAATAACAACAAAAACTAGCTATTTTCACACTTTTTGGCTGATTTGACCTTGCTGTGACCTTGAGATGACCTAGGTATGACCTTGAGGTAACACCCTTATGAAGCCCCACCTCAGCCCATGTCACCATGTGTTCTTGGGTTGGGTTTCATCACACTTAGAAGAAGTGCTAGTTATTGGTCCAAACATGACAATGTATGTGTTATTTGATCCATTCCTGTCATATCAGATGGGGGTGATATAAGGGTCACTTTGTGGGGGGGGGGGGGGGGGTATTACCCTCAAACCCCTATGTTACCCCTGTAACCTCTTTGAGATGTGTTTGGTGAACCTCCACGTGGGGTTTCAACCATCATAGACATCCTAAGTTAATACAATTTAAGCAAAAACAACAAAAACTAAATATTCTGACCCTTTTTAGCTGATTTGACCTTAATATGACCTTGACATGACCTTGGAGTAATACCCATATAAAATCCCACCCTAAGCCGTGATGCAGTGTGTACTTAGGATTACCTCCAACAGCTAACTGACCATTTTCAATAGAAGTGGGCCTATACTGGTCATTTGTCCAAATATGTCTATTTTTTTTTTAAATCCTCCCCGGTGACATTCTCATACAAGAAATTGAATAAGGGTTGGGAATTTAAAAAAAAAAAACTTTCTCCATCTTTAAACTCCGTTTTCTCAAAATGACACGATTTTTAAATTGATATTTTTCGATTTGGCCTGAGTTACATCTTTGGAGCTATTCAACCTACAGGCTCGTGTGACACCTCATTTTAAAGGTAATTTTGTGTAGATTCAGGATCTGCTAATAACTCCAATACCCCAAAACGCGACTTCCGTCTCATTTTACCAGATCGGGTCACATATTCGAAAAAAATAATAATATCATAATATAAATATATCATGTTTACGTGTCAAGTGAATCTTTTTTATATGCCGATATATACCCAATACACCAAGCGTTTTATTTTATCAATTCAATTTTGCAAAATAATACAATCAAATCTGACGGCGGATAAGGGGTGGCCTAGCTCTACCATATAAGTCCTAATGTCAATTATTCTTCTGTCTAAGTCTATCTTTGTATTTATTTTCTGATGTGCTTACCAGACGAGTTACCTGAACAATTATATCACAATATAAATATCACGGGCCTTATATAAAATTATCCATATATTCATAATATTACTATCAATCAGTTAAATTTGATAAAGCACTAAATGAAGTCAATGGACTCCAATAACATGACAGGGGATACAAAGTGTAGTTAGGAGTAAAGAGGTGTGATATAAGAGCGGCGGGGGGGGGGGGGAGTTTACGATAACACTGTTGAGCGTGACAGTTATAGCTCTTGTTGGACAAAGTGACTTGCTCCTTATATGAAAAAACCCCATAACAATAGAACACCAGACCATCAAAAAATCGGTGATTTCATTTTGGCTTCCTAATATGACCATATGATGTAAACATGTCCATAGACTAGAACTGCAAAAGTTTTTAATTTTTCTGCTGCGCATTC
The DNA here is from genome assembly GCA_964017125.1 of Flabesymbios commensalis. Classification (NCBI taxonomy): domain Eukaryota; kingdom Metazoa; phylum Annelida; class Polychaeta; order Terebellida; family Flabelligeridae; genus Flabesymbios; species Flabesymbios commensalis. The sequence goes on along the minus strand of OZ024913.1, from coordinate 72,646,829 downwards.
ACTATTTAGACTAGTTATAGAGACGAAATTCCTGATTTGTAATTATTGACAACCATGTCAAAAATTAGAAATACGTGAATTTCTTCTCTATATCTAGTCTAACTGGTGAATGCGCAGCAAAAATTGTTTTAAACTTTTGCAGTTCTAGTCTATGGACATGTTTACATCATATGGTCATATTAAAAAGCCAAAATAAAATCACCGATTTTTTTAAGATTTTAGCCTGGGCCAGTCACACAAGTAATCACACAATATCTACACTCACAAAATTATAAGAAAAAGAGTGATTTTAACTGTTATTCTCTTGCGTCCTTCTCGCGTGTGTAGCGTCCTTGCTATTAAGTGCCCAAGTTCAAGGACACACTACTTTATTATCTTCTCCAATTATGAAGTCAATATGACGTCACTTTCACAGAAATATTAAGAAAAAAGCCAAAAGGTGCGCTTAGGGAACAGGGTGCGCTTTAGGGTGTTCTCCCCTATGGGGTGTTATTGTTATCAGATACACAGTGTGGCAGGACTACAATCATCAGGCCTATACACGCGGTGCACACAACACTACAGCTAAAAAAGAAGCGGCAACTGACTATTAAAACAACATTACCCTTTCACTGCTGAATTATAACGTCATGAAATGCCTGAGCGCTGAATTAATTAATTTTTAAATTAAAAACAGTAATGTGGTCGCCTTTCGGCGCCCCCGATGTGAAAGGGTTAAAGCATCCCCGTTAGCTGGTTAGTGCGATGGTACAGAGACGCCAAGACGTTATGATGGCGATCAGTTGTTGTGTGTGTGTACGTCTATTCGGACGTTGACCCAACATTGTCCAGATATTGGTAGGTATGAGGCACAACAGTAGGGCCACACGAAAGTAGCATTACCTGGTGCCCTCAAACTAATAAATAACACAGTCTTCACAACACATGGTGATTTTCACCACATTAAGTTGGAGTCTGATTTATGAGTTGTAGTGTTGTACTTCAACCTTGTGCAAACAATAAAACAACATTGGGGTTCTTGCCATTATTAACAACCATTATACAACCAATTCTAGTGTAGCCAAATTTTCGTGTACCCAATTTTTTTCCAACTCTGGAATGGTTGTGGTACAATCTTGTGCCAACGTTGTACCATCATTGTAGTGCCCGTGTATGGGATGCTGCCCAGGGGAGGGGGTGAGGTAGTGTATAGTTGAAATACAACGTTGTGCCAACGTTGTGCCAGCATTGGGACTTTGCGAGCATTAACAGCATTCAGACAACCAATTCTAGTGTATCCAATCTCTATATACCACATAATCCCGATACCACTGAGAAGTTTCGTTGACCAGAGACTGACTTGCTGCTGGCCAGACAAGCACATTTGAAGTTTGGCTCAGGGTAGTATGAGTACATGACGTCTGTGGATTAGTGCTTTGTCACCATCAGGTAACACTGATTGCCATATGACCCCTCGAGAACGGCGGATGCTGGCGAAGCACAGAAATGTAAATCATGATCGCCATATTTTCACAGCAAAAGTTTGACCATTATCTTGGCACATATCTGATTACTCAGATGAGCCTCGACTCAGTCACGTGAGCCACGAGTGTTAATGCCATTACCACCCCTATGACCAAAACACATTCAAGCCCGGCTCACTGGAAGATAGACAAAGACCATTTAGTACTGTATTGAACAAGTGTATTTATTTGGCTTACTTGATCATTCTAAGTGCTGCGCTTGATTATAAAAGCCTTATTTAAAAATAAAAAAAACAGAAATGTCACCAAGATTTTCAAAATCGTTTTTGAGTGAGTGGTTCTAATTCCAAATGCAGATTACTGATAAAGTGAAGAGTTGGAGCCTAACTAGAATTATATGTGCTTTGTGTCAGACAAGCAAGATAAAAAATAACTAATAATTTTAAACCATTGTCATAACTTAGTAAAGATGCAAATAAAATACCGATATTTGGATTTCGCTTGTATTATAGATCTACTATCTATCAAGATGGCCGATGTCTAAGCAACGAGGCGAAAAAACCAATGTAAAAAGGTTTGGGCAACCTAAATTATAAAAAAAGACATAAACAAAATCAGAGCCGAATACACTGATCGTAATAGTTTACTTTCTAATGAAATAACTGATGTCTACGTCAGGAGAAATAAATGAAAGAAATAACTCACATTGAAGTATAATTTAACTATGGGTAATTAGTTTGTGGATATTAAAAAGGAAAGTCAAAAGTTGAGGTTCTTGGCGAAATAAACATTTTTTCAGACTAAGCGAATCTATTAATATTTTGATATATGATTGATTCAACATAATATTTTGTTAAATGGCATCACTCACACTAAACTATTGGATATATCGCTAATAAAAACATAAAACGTAAAATTCAAATAATTTGATCTAGAATAAATCGTCACAGTTCTAATTTTCACAAGTGAAAATTAGGTGACGTTAATAATTTTTATTCATTTGAAACGGATAACTTCGTCTGGAATGCCAGCTCCAACACATAACTGGTCAAATGACTAACTGGCCTTCTGAATATCAAGCTTGACAATTTGTCTGACTAACGCGCATGGGTCTTCTGACAAGCAGACTGCCTGACTAATGGGCATTCTGGCTAAAATGCACACACCACGTTTAATAAAATTAAATGTTGGCTTCTCCACACAGTAGTGAGGACACAAACCGAGACACAACACCCACTCGTCATATCTATCTGAAATACGGGGTCCATGCAGTAGGTAGGCCTACAGTTTATATGATACAATATAAAAATAAAGCCAACACCGTAACTATGAAAAGTCTGAGTTAGAATATGCCCATATGTTATGAATATTGCACCCAAGTATCTCATGTCACATAGATGATTAATTTATCCTGAAATTAACCCATTACCGGTTATTTTGTACGCACGTGAAGCTGTGTCTCACCACCGCAACCCACAATTTCAAGTGGGTAAAACTTACTCATAATAGATCAATTTAAGAAAAAAATGGCAAATCTTGCTGTTTATTGCATTTTCATTCTCAATATCAGTGATTTAATTGGTTGGTTAATAAAATAGATTGAAAACGACTATAGTTTCAGAAATGCTACTTTCGAACCATCTCCCAATTCAGATTAACTCACCCTTTATGTGGATAAAGTGCTATACCTCGTGGTTTCGGTGAACTGCCATTAGTCAGAGCCGTTACGTTGGTGCCATCCAAGTTGGAAGAATAGATGTCGAAATTTGTTATGTCGCTCCAGTACAGTTTTCTAAAAATAACATAAAAATACCGTCATAAAGAACA